>CM076581.1:346556483-346926483 GCA_034641835.2 Pinus albicaulis | reverse complement strand
TGTGTGAAAAATATGAGTGTTTATATAGTTATAACCAAAGTTAGTTAAAAAACATTTATGCGGTGATAATTAACAATAACAATATGCAATTTGAATATGGAAGACACAAGAATACCACACAACTATAAAATAAAATGTTTATTAAACATCATGTATATGTTTGGAATTTTATTAATGTAATTAATTTAGATCCATATCAACCTTAAATCCATTAAGCATCAAGAGGGATCAAATCCCTATAACTGCAATCTTTATTTAATTTGTTCACTCTAAAAACGCTTGCGATTCTAGACATTTGATCCCTCTAGATTTCTCATAAGCCTAGGGTTAAGATGGATTTGAACTAGTGTTATGCCATTTTTTTTTTTTTTATCATGGTAGTGTTTTACTTATGTGTGTGTGTGTCGGGGGTTGGGGAGTGGGGCACCTTTTGATGGTGCATGCCAAGGAGCCACAAATATTTATAGGTCATGGATTGTTATTTGCCTTAATGAAATACATAACATCTCTTTCCAAATCTAACTTAAATGCGGGCACAAATAACTTTCCCAAGTGGAAAACATTAGCTACTTTGTTAAACTTGGTAATAGAATATGGAGTCGCTAATCTACAATTGCTAGGAGATAATAGACCAATTATCCACTAGACAAATGGGCAAATAAGGACGTGCAATAATGTTATGAGGCCATTGTTCAGTCATGTTAAGTTGGTGAAGTGAGCATTTTAAGTTACGACGTTTGCTGTTATATATAAGGAGCACAACTTGAATTTTGATGATTGGTCTAAAAGCACTTGACATTAGGATTAGTGAAAGGTTCATTAGAAATTTAGGAAGAGGAAGTTGGCCTTCACAAGCTAGTTCTTTTGAGCATCTTGGCTATGGAATAACCTAACTTGTTTATGTTTTACCTTTCACTATTTATAGTTTTTGGCAAAGCCTATTATACTTCTAATTATCTTTAAAGGGGTTGTCCATCTCCTTGTTGAAATTGGATTAGAGGTCCAATGATATTTCAAATTTCGGTGACCTAACAAGGGTTGGTAAAACCTCTCTTTGTTATCCTTAGCAAATTAATTTTTACAAGTGCTCAAGGCGCACTCAAAATGTAACATTCTTCACAATTGAAATAATTTGTTTTTTTTTTTACTTGGTAACTACATATCTATATATCTATCTATGTTGTTATACTTTGTTTTTCAACTAATGCCTTGTCAACATCGCATCATATTACACATATCCCTCGTGTTAGGTTCTAGAATTTGCCTCTCAAAGCAATAAGGTGTGATGGAGAATGATACAATACAACCCATACTCCCATTTATCGTGATATAGAATTTGTAACAAATAATTAAATATGTTTCTATTTATATAATATAAATAGTATAAGAAAGAGTTGGTTAGTGAATTTGCTAGCCAATATTGTTACAAAAAGGTATATCATTCCCCTTTACATGTTCAAGAACACTTGGAACAAGGGTGTCAAAAACTTCCTCCTCTCAAATTGTGCTTTGCTTCTTCATAAGCATCGTTCTTCATTTAATTGCATCGAGAGTAGTGATGTTCTTCACAACTTACTATGATATAGATGTTATCACTTATGTATGTACATGTCAACATATAAAATAAAGTTTGACCAATGTAGATCCATATTAAGCCTAAATGTATCAAGTATTAAGAGGGGTAGAATTTTTTGCGGTGTAAATTTACACCTCAAGAAATTTGATCCCTCGCGGTGCAATATAAATCAAGGTTCGATATGGATGTGTGTTGGTTAAAATTTACACATGCTAGCATATTTGGAGGGCCATTCGAACATTATGAATATAACGTAACTATATTAAATCACTTCCATGCTAGTGAAGACAATTCAGAGTAGCATCATCAATTTAATTATCAATATTAATGTTGTTTACCACCATTCACATTCACACTTAAGAGTTTACTCTATATTGTACATTTCATGGTAGAGAATTCTTCACAGAGTGGAGGAAGAAAAACATTTTCAATACAAAATGTTGTACATATCAGCCCTTCGGCCTAATGCTCCCCCATGATCTTTCAAACCTGTTATCATGGCCGAAAACCTTCATATTATGTTTGTCGTTACCCTTTTCCGCCCGAAAAATCCACTCTGCAAAGGTTAAAATCCACATTTAAAAACATATCGGGCGTAGCCCTTGCAGTCTTAGCCCCTTCGTTTTATTCCCCATATGACTCAAGCGTGAGACCGGGCGCCAGGCGGAAAGGGGCTAACCGTCCAATAGTTTCGGGGGCACCCGTGGCCGTCCGATCAGAAGTAAATCGACGGAGCGGAGTCTGTTTTCCTTGGTGGCCCCTGCGTCTGTATCCCGTCGCAGAAAACCATTGGTTTCATTCCGCACCACCTATTTGAGGCCGACGGTATTTCCCGCGGACCCAACGATTCCATACGCTGGGTGACGCGTGTCCCTCTGTACGTCCCGAAACCATTTTCATTTCGTGCATTATCGTTCAGTTGTGGGCCGCCCAGCGGAATCTATCACCACCGTCAGATCTGTGAGCCCCCATCCTACGGTGATAATTCGGAGAAGTTGTGCAATTTTTACCCGCCGTATAAAGCACCCCAGGCCCGCTATCTTTCGCCCCAAATGCTGTTCCAGCCGTCGATCTCGTCTTAAGGATGAAGGGTCAGGATTGTCCACGTAATTGATTGATGATTAAGTCCACCTCCCGCCACACCATCAACCCATATCTCCACGTCATGCCCCCCCATGCAATCTGTCGTACATCCACTTGTCTAAATCCGATCCATTTATTGTATTTTGAAGTTCTTACGTTATAATCCTTTACCGGCTCATTCTTCGCTCTTCCATTACATTTTCTCCACCACCCTGCGCATCCCTCCGGCTTGATCACGCCTCTGTATTCATTTATGTCGACCCCTCCATGATTCACAGTCCCCGTCTGATTTCCCTTAATGAGTTTGTGGTTTTGCAGGCTTGCCGCGATGGAAAATTACCATGATGCACTGCTTTTCTGACAAGGACCAATAGCGCCTCGACCGACATTTTCTAAGGGAGAAATTTAAGATGGTAGTTGGAGGTAGTTGTAGGATATGACCTCATTAATAGAAACAGAAAGAAAATCCATTGAACATCTCAGAGCAATTCAAAGGAGGCAGACTCTGGTAGCTGGAAGCATAAATGAGGTTACGAAGAATATCAACAGAAGATCGAAGAGCTCAGTGCCCGGCATTAAAAAATGCAAATTCCAGTTCGGGGCTCAGAGGGCGAGACTACCATGTACAAATACAAGCAACCTCAAGGTTTTATTGCAACAGATTTTTCTCTTCCCGCTAAGTACAGAGCATGTATATATTTTATTCCTTATGTCTTGTTCATGAGGAGATTTTCATCCTCAGCATTTATTTCATGAAGTTGTAGCAGAGTACTTGCACCAGTTCAGCATCGCCAAACATGCATAGGCAGGTTTTTCTTTCAAATTCGTTTTAAATAAGATCATTAAATGTATATCACCTACCTCATTCTCTAGATTTTTCTCCTTCTCCTATAAAAACTATAAAGAAAGACATTGTAAGGGTTCCAGATTTCTATCAGTAAACTGTGCAGTGAGAAGTTCTTGTATACATCTTGTAACACTTCTGTATGAAGGCTCAGAGCCCGTAGGGTCTCAGTGAGGAGGAGTTATAACTGTAATGAGGATTCTGGTCTTTGGTATCTCACAATATGTAATTTTCTCTTATGTGTTAATATAAAATCTCATTCCATGCTATTTATCTTCTTGTATCATGTTCTAGAATGCGAGTGGCTCACTGGTCTTAAGTAAGGATTCATCCTAGTTGGTGCCCATACTTGGATTAGTCAAGCGCTTTAAATAGGCCTAGTCATGATATACTATTCCATGTTCATTTCATTCATATTTTCTGCTATATTAGTTACTTGAGGAGGGTGCTTTTAAAACGCCATTGTCATGTATGGATTCTTAGTTGGATAAGCCCATATGGGGTTTTGTTGTGTATCTGGGTATCAGCCTCATGCTAACTAGTATCTTCTTCATGTTTCTTCACTGCATCCACTTTCTGATATTTG
The DNA here is from genome assembly GCA_034641835.2 of Pinus albicaulis. Lineage (NCBI taxonomy): Eukaryota > Viridiplantae > Streptophyta > Pinopsida > Pinales > Pinaceae > Pinus > Pinus albicaulis. The sequence goes on along the minus strand of CM076581.1, from coordinate 346,922,394 downwards.
ATTTCTGTGGCATATTATTTGAACTGGCCCTCTTTGCAGTAAGTTGTCTCTTAACTGTCTGATGCTTTTGTATTGGAGTTTTTGCATGCTGTTCCTACATTATTCTTATCTTTGTATCAGCTTCTGAGAGAGTTTGGTTCCATTTAAACTAATTTCCTTGTTTTACAAGAGATAGTAAGAGAGCTTTTGGATTGACACCCAAGCTATATTTCATGTTCTCTTGCTATGATAAGATGTCCTAGGCACTGGTCTATGGCAACTCTAGACTGTCTCTAGGGGATGACAAAATTGTCTACAACACAAACTTTGAATTCAAGTTGCATATAAGATAATCCCAATCAACTTTGATAAGGAGGAAACCAATACACCCCTTCAACACTTGATAATAATTCAAAGCTTTGATAAATGAAAAAGGACATAAAATGCACACACTTTCCTCGAGGAAAACAAAAAATATTGAAATACTTACATTGAGAGGAATTTCATACAAGGGATAGAGAAGACCTCATCAACAAAAGTGAAATAAGGTTTAAAAGAAAATTTATGAACTCTTGATATCAATTTTGACATGAACTTGTTGACAGTGTTGGAAAGCTATCAACCAAGGGGGTCTCCCCGGTATGATGTCCCAACTAGATCTCAAATTGTTTGGAGTAGGATCCCCAACCAAGAAATAAGGTTGGTTGATATTATCCTTAGAAATTTGCCTTTCCTGTAATTATTAACATAAGAGATTATGCAAACAATCATTGAAACAAGCAAGTAAGTTGACACTATGAGGCATACAATTGCAATGCATATATGGTACTTTCACATAAAGGAAAATAAAGAGTGAGCCTCTAGAAGAAAAGTAATAGTACTATCCTAAAAGAGACACACAAGATCATGAAAGAATCGTTGATTAACATGCAAATTAGTTCACAAGATAACAACGATAATAAAATCAAGTAACAATGCACATTCAATAGGATGCATACTAAAGCAAACAAAATAGTTCAATTTCATTAGTATGTGTTAATTTAAACATACACCGCAAAAAATGAAAGAATACTCTTACAATCATTCATGAAATATGCATGAAAGTGCGACAACTCTGAGAACTTCATATATTAAGTGAAATTTCCAAGATATACAAGTACAATGCTACCACACTAACCCCAATAGTGGAACATTAAGTCACCACTTGCTTCTCCAAAGAAAGACCTTATCTCCTACGCAAACTAGAGAAGCCAAGGTGAAAATTCCAAAGTCCAAAGTCCATTCTCTTGACCTACGAGGGTGTATTTATTACAAATGAGGTGATTCTTCACCTCCCATGTGACTCTTGACCTCCCTCATGACTCTTGACCTCATACTATGACTTTTTGAATTCCTATATGACCTTTGAGCTTCTACATGACTTTAGAAATTTATAGTGGCTCTCACATTCCATGTAGAACCCTTAGTCTTCCACACATTTTACATTTTGTCATTTATTTAAAATACTATAATTACACTCCACAAATGATGTGGAAAAATACATTGACACATATGACTTTCTGATGACACTTGGACAAGCCATGAATTGGCATTGATGACATGGAACTTCATTACGATGTGTCCAAGCCAAGACTTTCTCCTTGTTGTTGTAACTTTGAATTCTTCAATATGGATCTTTGCTTGCTCATATTCACCCTTCAAAGGGCCTGAATCAATGTTATAACCTTCCAAGTCTACATGAGATGCCATCATTAAGTCACGGTCCATGATTTCTCCATGTCCTTCATGTTGGTTCTTTCTTTTTCTCCTTCGCAAGTGTTCTCTTATAGCATATCCTTGATGACCTCCCTTAAGGATAACCTTTCCATGTTGAAATGATAACACCTACAAATGAAGTATACTCATGACAAGCTAACAGTAGTCCAAAAACCACTTATGCTACCTCTACATGCTCATAGAAGATGTTGACTATGATTAGGCAACGAGTAATGGTTTTGAGAGCAAAAAACTAAGAATTGCACAGTTGAAGACTTGAAGGACCCAAAAATGACCACATTGTCCTTTGGAACTACACAATGCATAATTAGGGAAGGCTTGTCAGGGCTCTTCACAGTGAGGAAGTCCAAGAGACAACAAGGTGATGGGTTTGACTACTAATTGTGACTGCATAGTGCATAGTTCTCTGAGAAGAGGAGGAGTGGAATGCGAATTTGAGCTTCAAAATGACTTAGGGATGACCCCACTGTCCACTAGAACTGCACAATGTGTAGTGGGAGATAAGACAAGGCAAGGGATTGCGCAATGAGGGGTTTTAATCAACAGGGGTGAGAGATTAGCTACTATAACTACATAATGCACAATGATTGAGGAATAAGCTTAGTGAATTTCGTAGTTGAGGGTTTTAGTGACCTAGAGGTGTACCACTGCTCACTAGAACTATGTCATATGTGATAGGAGTCCCACCAGATAAAGGAATTTTCACAGTTCGGCAAGTTAGGGAGACAGAGAGACAAGGTTGCACACTATAACTATGCAATGCGTAGTAGCTGAAGAGGAGACTTAGGATATCGCGTAGTTGGGAAAATTAGTGACACATGGAGGTTTCATTGTCTACTGAAACTACACAATGTGCAATCCAGGGAAAGATATATGAAGATACTGTGCAGTTGAGGGAGTCAGTGCTATAGTAAGGCAGTCTTACTCACTGTAATTGCATAATGTGCAGTTCTAGGAGGTCTGGAACTGTGGATTACGTAGTTGAGGAAGCTTGATTGTTGACTGAGATTGCACAACACATAATGGAAGCATGAGTAGGCAGTGATTGAACAATTTGCAAGTGTGGGAGGCAAAGGATGAGCAATAGGATTGCACAATGCACAACCCTTGAAGGCAGTGAGTGTGCAGTTCCTAGAGGAAAGGATGGTTGACCAAGGACTGAGAGTGCACAATGTGCAGTTCAAGAGGGAAAGATGATGAGTGGTTGGTTGGGAATGTTACGAAGAGAGGAACACTTCATAAATTGATTAAGTGTGGGATCATTGAAATGAAAGATGATAATAGAACATGTAACAAGGTTTGATCGTGATTACAAACTTACAATTGATCAACCACATGACAATTAAGCACTTAAAACCCAAAATATACATGCATCCATTGGAACGACAACAAAGCAACACTTATTTCTAAGTGCGACAATTGAATTGCAACTCTGCGACACTTAGAATACATGTTATGACACAAGTGTTAGCTGAAACTAGAAAGTGTGCTAAGTTGTGGGAGAGTGTATAACACATATTCTTATGTTATATATGATCATCTAATGCAAAACAATGTGATAGAGTTTCCTCCAGTATTATACTAAGGTGCAACACATGTAAGGGTACAAATACTTAAAAGGAACATTGGCAACAATAAGAAAAGTGAAGACAACACTTGCAAAAGCTAAATAAAGTGAAAGCTACACATGCCAAAGTGAAGAGAAAGAAAAAGTGACACTTGTTAAACTGAAAGCAAGAATAAACGACAATTACAGAAGTGAAAGTGACACTTGTAAAAGCAAGAGGAGTGCAAAAGTAACAGCTGAGAAAATTCACCCAAATGATGATATGATTGCAACTACGAGTGAGGGGACTGTCAACTGGAATCACACACTAACTGTCTGTAGGGATTGCATAGTCTTTGTCGCTAAGAATTGTGCAATCACTGTCACAAGAGAATATGCAAGCATTGTATTTTAGAATTACGCAATCACTGTCCTTATATACTGCACAGTCACTGTTATCAGGATTTGCGCAGTGCCTATCATCAAGGATTACACAGTGCTTGAATTTATAGGTTGCACATTGACTATTATGCTTGCTAGAACAAGGTGCGCTTATGAATGCATCAAAGGCTAAGCATGTGCAAGTAAGTGGTTTCGATAGTTAGAATCTCAGAAGAAGGCTTAAACACTTAACAAATCATCAACCGATCACAACGCTACTAGGAACAATCAAAGAACGATAGATCATAGGATCACAAGGAGGCTCCAAAATGCAAGTGGAGGCAAAATTTTTGGGGGTTTTTGTCACAACGACAACTCAACTACTCATGGTTTATTAAATGAAGCATTTAGAAGATAATCCTTTACATTGTGTAAACTTTGGTGCATGATGTGTTGAGTCATCAACCACCAAATTAAATTAATGAAAAACCTACATCAACTCCAATCGGTAAATTTTTATACTACAACTAGGAGAATGATGGTCATATAACATCATCTTAGGGGACATTTAGGCCCAATTGAATGTTGCAAAATCTTGGTGACAAGATCATATTGTTGGGTATGATTCCTTTTCATTAGATTTAATCATGATCAAATGGGATAATAAGTATTTAATGGATACCAGTGAGTGGCTGAGACAATATTTTAGTCTTAGAGTATGGGCTAAAATTGTTGTTAAATTTCCAAGGATCACCTCCTTCAAAGATATGGTATTAGGTTAATGACCCATGACCCATAAGAATCTAGCAAGAGTGTAAGTTTAACCCCTTTGTGTACCACCAATGAGTTATTTCAAGAGATTATGTTTTGTCTACACACAATGATGTCATTACACATTAGGGTCTTAAGATTTTATAAATAAAGGTTAGGCCAATAACTATGAATATTGTAGGTTTCATCTTGATTTTGACAAATAAAAATGACATAATGTCCTCAAGTATGAGGTTAAACTATGATTGTATTCAACATCTAGGGTTCATGTATGGGTTTAAAGGTATGCTTAATTCTATATATCACATGAACCTTCCTCTGGTAGACCCAATAATGACCAAATAAGGATACTCGATACCCAATGAATATTTTCATGCATTGAATCCACATTCCCCCCCCACTAGAGTAAAAATGTAAAACTACTTTTAATTTCCTAATAACTCATCTTCATAATATATAATTAAATATAATGATGATTATGGAAGATGGCCTCTGCTTGGACTGGAGCTCGCCTGAAGGTGAAGACCTAGGAGTCTCTGCGTGCGCCTCTACGCCTCTGTGCTGGGCCTCCTACCCCGCCCCTGCTCCTACGCCACGACGTGCCTTCTCTGCCACCCCCGCAGTCTGCTGACCTTTGACTCAGGGGCTCTGGCCTGCAGACTCCCTCTGCATGGGCTCTCCAGAGACTCTCCCAGAGGTGCCTGCTCCCTCAGCTCAGACCCGTGCTTTCGCTGATCTTATCAGCTCTCTGGGTCCTCCTAAACCTCGACCCACCATCTCTAGATTCATGAAAAAACTTGATTTCTTGTAAGAAGTTGTTCTTCCTCCAATACTTCCATGCATGGCAGCTCTTTCCCTGGCAGAGAAGGGCCTCATAGGCCAGTTCACTGGGCTTTGGCCTTCTTCGAAGACAGTCCAGAGATGGATAGAACGAAACTGGTCGGACAAGATCGCTGGCAAAATCTCCATCAGGTTCTATGGAAAGGGGTACTTTGCCTTCCACTTCGAATCTAAAGAAGACAAAGACCTGATCTTTAGAAACGGGCCCTATTTCATGGATTCAAGGGGCCTTTATCTCAACAAATGGACTCCCGACTTCGATCCTGAACTCGATGTGCCAAATGTTGTCCTTTTTTGGGTGCACCTACCTCATCTCCCTCTGCATTGTTGGGGGGACGACTCGTTCAGGGCTATTGGGAACGCGATTGACACTTTCATTGACAGAAGCGAACCTAAAGAGAACATGCTCGCCTGTGCCAGGATTTGCGTTGAAGTAGATTTGGGCAAAGGCCTTCCAGAAGCCATCAAACTCAAAGTGGACGGCTGGACGCACATCCAACAGATTGACTACGAGCAGATCTCGTTCAAGTGTAAGGTATGTCACGAATATGGCCATTTTGCTAATCGTTGCACAAAAAATATTGATATTAATACTCAGGAATTAGATCAGCCCTGGGAGACAGTTAAAAAAAAAAATCTAACCCTGCATAAAAACATGCTTCCCTGGACGCTTCTCAACCCATTCATCCCCCTCCTCCCTCTTCTGGAAAAGATCCATCCAACCTTCCATCTACCTCGGCTTCCCCCCCATCAAACCTGCAATCCAACCCTTTCTCAATAATCTCTCCCCCTGACATCGATCCTTCTGAATCCGATCCCCCTCCCTCCAATCCTCTCCCCCCTCAAGATCCCATCTCCTCATCCCCGATCTGAGACCTCATCACATCTTCCCTTGGCTCGGCCTCCATCTGAATCACCAGAAAATCGACTAAGGAGCATGGAGCTTCATTGGAAACTTAGAAGAAGCAGGGACCTGGCAGAAAATCAACAAAACAACAACGGAATTAAAATGCCCAAAAAGACATTGCATTAGGAACCCAAAATCCTATTGAGAACTACATACTGGGGCATAATCATAAAGACATGCCACAAAAGGAACAGGGAGGAAGAGCACCCCCTCAAATAGAATTTATGCAATGATGAAAGTCCTATCTTGGAATTGCAGGGGTTTAGAGCACCTCTCCAAAATCAAAGCTCTAAGGGATCTCATCAATCAATAAAAGCATCAAATCATTCTACTTCAAGAAACCAAACAAGGTGAACCTGACATGAGGAAAATAATCAGTAGAGAAAAACATTATGAGGGCACTCTGTCGGAATCTAGAGGCGCCTTAGGAGGGCTAGCCACTCTATGGTCAAATAACACTTGGCAACTCAAGGACAGTACAACAAATCAAAATTGGCTCAAAATAGAATTAGAAAACATTGAAACCAAGCAGAGAATAATTGTGTATAATGTCTACAGCCCAAATCATTACAGAGAAAAAGAGGTCTGCTGGAATTCTCTAAAGGATGATATGAATAATGAAGAAAACAACAAAATCATTATGGGAGGTGATTTAAAACTAATACTGCATGCTAATGAAAAAAGAGGAGGTTGTTTTGGGGAGGACCCATTTAGAAGACAACTTGAAGAACTAATCCAAGAGCAGGGATTAGTGGACATCACCCCAAAGAATCGTAGATATACCTGGACTAACCAGAGAATAGGGAAAGACAATATTATGGAAAAGCTGGATAGGATCCTAATAGCTGTCTCCCTCCTCTCTCACTTCTCCTCTGCCTCAGCAAATTTTCTCTCGTTCTCTGCTTCCGATCATTACCCTATTACATTATCTTTGGCTACACAACGGCCTCTTAGACCCATCCCTTTTCGATACAACCCCTTATGGAACGACATTCAAGAAGCAAAGCAGGTTGTTCGAAATGTGTGGTATCTTCACGTTGAAGGATCGCCCATCTTCATATGGGAGTCCAAACTGAAAAGGGCTGAACAAGCCCTAAAAGAATGGGTGAAAATGCATTATCAAGAGCCATAAATGATCAAGGACGAAATTAAATCCAAGCTGAAGAATGTTCACATCATTATCGATTCTCAAGGCACCAGCCAAGACATTCTAACGCAAGAAAAGAACCTCTATTGGCAGCTGCATAATATAAATAGGAAAGAGGAGGAGAAATGGTGCCTCAAATCTAGGAATTTATGGCTGCAAGCAGGAGATAAGAACACTGCCTTCTTTCATAAACAAACCACTATCCGCAAAGCCAAAAATAATATCTCTTCTATCAAAGATGAAGCAGGCAACATACAAGCTAATCAAGAAGCAATAAAGCAAGCCGCAACCTTGCATTATAAATATCTCCTTACTGAGAATAGTTTGGCTGAGGATTATTTGGATATTCTCCAATACCTCCTGGCCCTCATCACTAATGAGATCAACAACTCTCTCGACCGAGACATTGCAGAAGAAGAGGTAGAAAAAGCTATCTGGTCTATGCATCAGGATAAAACCCCTTGGCTTGACGGATTCCCAATATCTTTCTACAGAGCCTATTGGGGCCTCATCAAAAAATATCTCATGAAAATGATATAATGGGCGCACCGTAAAAAAATAAAAAAAATAAAAAAAATTAAAAAAAAAATTAAAAAAATAAAAAAAAAAATAAAAAAAATTGGGGGATATATAAACTCTACCTTCCTTGCCCTCATACCAAAAAGAAAACCGGCCATCCTCCTTTTCTAGATTCAGACCCATCTCCCTCTGCAATGTTTCCTATAAAATCATCACTAAAATCATGGCCACTCGACTCAAACCCCACATAAACAATCTCATCTCAGAGAATCAAGGTGGATTCATATCTCAAAGGAAGATCTCCGACTCCATCCTCCTTGTTCAAGAAGCCATCCACTCCAGCATATCTCGTAATGAAAAAGGCTTCATTCTCAAGCTTGATCTCGCCAACGCCTTCGACAGGGTAAGGCACTCCTTCCTCCTAGCTATCTTGCAAAAAATGGGATTTAATCAAAAATTTCTCGACTTAATTAAGTCCTTCATCTCCGGGCGTTGGATATCCCCCCTTATCAACGCAAGACCAACTCCTTTCTTTCAATCCTCAAGAGGGCTTCGGCAAGGCTGCCCCCTCTCCCCCTACTTGTTCATTCTTATGGTTGAATCCTTCAACAAAACTCTTGATTATATGAGACGGGTGGGTCTCATTACAGGTATAAAATATGGCAACGGAGTTCGAAATATGAATCACTCCCAATTTGCTGATGATACTTTATTAATGGGAGGAGCATCCAATATAATAGCACAAAGGTTTAAAAATGTATTGGACAGATTTATTCTCTTCTTTGGAGGCCCGATCAATTACATGAAGAGCTGTGTCTATGGCTGGAATGTCTCCAGACAATCATTACACAACATTGCCAATATCTTTAGGGTCCCCTTCAAGCAAAACTGGGATCACTTTAACTACTTAGGAATGCCGGTTAGTGCCAACTACCTGAAGGCCGAGGCCTGGAATGTGACTATCGACAAAATGAAGAGGAAAATGCATCAATGGGGCTCCTCCTGGCTCAACCACGCAGGTCGCCTCACCCTCCTCAAATCTGGGTTATCCTCCCTCCCTCTCTATCAATTTACTCTTCTTCAAGCCCCGACCAGCGTTCATCTCAAAATGGAGGCAATAATAAGACACTTCTTATGGCGAGGAGGGAAGCAAGATAAAAAAAAGTACAATCTAGTCAAATGGAATCATGTTATTCAAGATCAGGAGCATGGAGGCATAGGAGTGCTCTTCCCTAAACTCATGAATCAAACCTTTGGTGGGAAGATACTTTGGAGACTTCTCATTGGGAACTAGGCTTGGTGGAAAAAAGTTCTTGAAGTTAAATACTAAATTTTCCGAGGCAACACCTCTTGCAACAAGAAATCCCAGTTAGACCGTGCACCAAAATCTGGTCTTCATGCAAAAATGCTATCCCACTTGTAGCACAAAACCTCTCAAAAGTTCCTAAAGGAGGAAAGTCTATAAATATTGGTATGGATTGCATCATGGGGAGAAACCCCATCATGGAAAGGCGAGGCACTTAGAACATTCTTCGCCACTTCAAAAACATGGGTCTTAAATTCCTGAGTCAGTTTTCAAAATGGGACACTCAGAACCAAATGTGGATTGGATGGAAGTTCCCTATTATCCCTCCTCTCCTAAAAGATGAACTCAGAAATATACAAACTCATCTACATAGCCTAGCTCCTATCAAACAAGATGTCACTGATGGTTTTCGCTGGGACCCCACAGGCAAAACCTTCACCATCAAGTCTGCCTATCAGCATCTCTGCAAAGAACAATATCCATCACCTATCTGGAAGACTGTGTGGCATTCCGAAGCCATTCCCAAAATTAAATTCTTCATCTGGACCTTATTGAAAGGCAAAATTCTCACAGCTGACAATCTTAAAAAAAGAGGAGTCATAGGTCCCTCTATCTACCCCAACTGCCAAAACATAGAAGAGACTATACCCCACCTCTTTATTTGGTGCTCCTTCGCCACCCATTGTTGGACCGATCTCGGAATTCACTACAAGCCAGACAACAACCATCTAAGCTCGGTAGCTGATCTCCTTCATCACTGGAAAAACAGTCTCCCTTGGAAGAACAAGAAGAATAAACTGTCATGGAGGGTATGGAACATCCTCCAGTACACCATCTTATGGAACATATGGCTCTCCTGCAACAATAAAATATTAAGAGGCAAAGAGCCATCCCACATAAAACTCTACAACAAATCTTGGAGCTCTGCTCTAGAAGTTATCTCAGCAAAAAGCAATCATAGAATCAATTCCAATGATCTGTGTGTGGAGGAAAAAATCTTCCTCAGTGATCTCTTGTCCAAAAGTAATAGGAACAACCCCTCCCCTGTAACTCATTTATCTAACACATGGAAAATTTGTCTCAGTGAAAGTGCCTTCAGGAAATGGATCAAGGACAGTGGCAGACCTACGTTTTTTTTTTACGGCGCCTCAAAATCGAATCCGGCATTCGCTGGAGCAGGTGGCAGTATAAAAAATGAAGTAGGGAAGCTGCTCATTACATATGAATGGAGCCTTGGCTCTTTAACCAACAATAGAGCCGAAGCCCTCGCGCTTTTCCAAGGATTAATTCAATTGAAGAAACTCAAAATCGACAACGCCATCATTCTGGGCGACTCTGCAATCATCATTCACTCCATGATCCACAATTGGGCTGCAGCAAACATCGCCCTCGACCAAATCCTCACCAGATGTCATATCCTTTTGGATGATTTGAAAGGTACCTCTTTTTTCCACATTCTCAGATCTCACAATAGGGAAGCAGATCTACTGGCTAATGGAGCTTGTACTCACTCTCCAGGTCATCTTCAGTGCAATGATACAGTGTATCTCTCCCCCCCTCCCTAATCATGTCCCTCGCTGCAATTAGATTTATCTTTATTTCCCTCTCAGGCTTTTCTGACTCCACTTGCGCCCGCAACACTCCTCACCTCTCCGCCCTCGTGATTCATCTGCCTTGGGCCTCTACATTCCTGTTGCCCTCCCTTCAACCCGACTCTATTTATTCCTACTCCCCCCGTCTACCGCTTCACTCCTATTCTGCTTCCCTGTTATGGCTTATAACGCCCCTCCAGACCTCTGCTGGTTGGCTGAGCCTTCGCGCCCATGCATAGTGCGTTCCTCCTTGTCCCCTCAGCGCCCTTTTCATCCCGCACCCTCCTCTTTTCTGCCTCACCCCCTTTCGGGCCTCTGCTGTCTTTAGAGGCCTCTCCCTCAGCCTCCCTTTTCGATTACAGGTCAGCTCATCTCATCAGTGCAGCCTCTGGCTTGCTTTGAACAAAATGGCCCGAAGTGAAAATTGTTTCCATTGCGCGGATTTGCAGGCAGAGCTAGAGCAAATCCGCGCCCATCAAAAGACCATCGATGCCAAGATGAAGAACGACGTCAAAGTCCTAGAGGACAGACACTAGACTGATGTTAATTTCTTCCTCTCAAGGGTCTCTTCTCTTTAGGCCCACTTTGACAATCTTTCTAACAAGTGCGCCCACACTAAAGAGTCAATCTAAATCCTGAAATACATGATCAAAAAATGCACTGCGCCCAGCACCAGCTCCAACAACATGAGGAACGTAGGGAATGAAGAAAATCCATAGAATTCTACAGTGCGGCAAATCAGCCACATCAACATAGATTAACCTCTCTCTTCTTCTTATTATGTCTTTTAAATACGCTCTTCTTCTTTCTCAGTTTATCCGTATCTACAACTTCTCAGTATTTTTGTATCTCTCAAATACTAAAATCAAAAGGCATGTAATCCACAGCTATGGCTGCACTCTTTACTGCATTTCAAACAACACTTCTTGTAACCATGGAGCTTCAGCTCCCAACGTTTTTTTGAAATACAATTAGCATCCGAATTTGTCAATATATATATATATATATATATATATATATATATATATATATATATATATATATATATATAATTAAATATGTTAATATCCCAATACCTAAATACATCTCACAAGAGTTAAACTTCCCCCACTTACCTCCTTGATGAGTTATTTGAAAAGATGGGTTTTTTTTTCATTACGTAATGGTGTCTAGATATTGGGATCCTAAGATAGTATCAATGTAGACTAGGCCAATGAACGTGAGCTAGGCTCAGTTTTCCCCTACATAAGAAAAAAAATAACATGTTATTCTATAGAGAAATCACATGTAATATACAATTTACAATGAATGACAGGTAAGATGTATAAGGTAATTTAACACTTTATAAACTAATGAACACAACAAAAGGGCATCATGATTATTAGGCTCCAAAAGATCAAAAAGAAATTTAGCTTTGTGCTTAAAAATAAGAATAAGATGGATCTACACTTTTTATAATGGTTCTTTTTATCACAATCATTTTTTTTAAATTATAACCAGGGAAGTTTCATTACTCAAAATCAACACCCAAGGCACATTGCTTACACAAGTTTGTACTTGAGGAAGTCCAATTTATAAAACAACAATGTCTAAGTATGAGCCTTCCCACATGAAATAGAGAAATACTTGGTCTAGTAAGCATGTGATTGTATACAACCTATAGAAAAATCCCCAAAAACAACAAGCTTTATGGGACATTTGATTAACTAGGGAAGATGACATCACCAACCTAAAAGGAGGTGTCTTGTGTCATTACACCAGTTGACAAATTTAGTTTTAGGAGCTTGGGAGCTTAAGTTATTGATTTGTCCTATCGAGAAGGGGATTGAGGTACCAACTAACCACTCTGCTAAAGTTTTTCCAAGGTGCACACACAATGATTGGTTGTTTTTTCCACACACAGTGATGTTGCTTCACATTAGGGTCTTAAGATTGTATCAATAGAGGCTAGGCAAATAACCCTGAGTATTCTAGGTTTTTTCTTGATTTGGAAAGAGAAAAAATAGAAAAATAACATGATATCTCAAGTATGAGGTTACACTATGACCATATTTTAGTATATGTAGTTCATGTATGGAATTAATGCTATGATTACTTCTAGATACCACATGAGCCTTCCTCTAGTATGCCCGAAAATGACAAAATAATTGTACTCAATATGTAGCAAATATGGTCAACCATTGAAATCACATTTTCCCCTCTAGAGTAAAAGGTCAAACTAATTATGATTGTCTAAAAGCTCATCTTCCTCATAAAAAATGAAATATGTTAATATCCCAAGACCCAAAGGCATCTCACAAGAGTTAACTTGTCCCCCTTGCCTCCTTGATGAGTTACTTGAAAGTACAAGTTTTTGTCAATACATAATGATATTTCTACATGTTGGGGTCTTAATTTAGTATCAATAGAGACTATCTCAATGAACCTTATATATGCTCACTTTTCTCGTGCGCAATAAAAGACAATAACATGTTATTCTATGAAACAAATCACATCTACCATACAATTTATACTAAATGACGAAGAAAATGTGTGAGGTAATTTAACACTTATAAACTAACGATCACAATGAGAATACCATAATTTATAAAGCATTAAGAGATCATAACGAAATTTAGCTTTATGCTTAAAAATAAGGTCAAGAGGATCTATAATTGTGATGGTGGTTGTTTTTTCAAAACCAAGTACCTTCTTTTTTTCATTTTTAAGTCATGAATCTCATTTAAATTTTCTTTCAATTTTGATTTAAATTAGCATAAATCTATCATAGCCTTTGCAGTTTAAGGAGCTAGAAGTTTACACCTTGGTTTGTTTTCACCCCTTGATAATTAATATATGTGACATTAAGATGACAAATCTATGATTGTAAGTATTGAATGAGAATTTATTATTAAATTCATTTTATTCATACGAAGAGTGATATCTTGTGATGAGTGAAGACATCACTCCAAATAAGTTAGTAAAATCACATTTATATAATTATTAGTAAATTAAAACTTTTAGGTAGTGAAAACCGACAATTATAATATACATTTTGTTTTAATTAGAATACATAAGTAGACCATATAAATACAAGAATAAATGTTTATTAAACATCACGTAATGTTAAGTATTTATTGTTATTTTTTTTACAGAAACGGTTAGTATGGCGTATTGATTCCTGGCATGAATGGCTTAATTCAGATTACAAGATGCAAGGGCAATGCCCAGATTTTCTCTCCGGCCAGGAACAAAATGGCCCTTTCACTTATAAGCCAACGATTTTTACAAGCAATAATATGACCATTCTCCGCTGTCTTTCCGAATTTGAAGATACAAACAAATTGCTTCAATAAAATACTGTAAAACATATTAACCAGAAAGTTAGGGGATGGGATCCCAACCTTCGTCTCCATCTCTTAGAAGGACTCTGAGGGAGAGGAGAACAACTTTGTTGGCTTCAATATCAACATCTTTGTTGTTATCTCTCTTTACATGAAAGAAATTCAAGCTCTGAAAGGAATTCGACAAAGATCTAATTTTGCTCATCAATCTTGAGAATCTTAAGTCTGAAGGTGAAGATCTGTCCACAATGGTTTTAATTATGGACTGGGAGTCGCCAAAAACAATTGCATCTTTGATACCAAGAAATTTGAGTTGCTTAAGACCTTGGAGAAGAGCCAGCGCTTCGGCTTGAATGCTGGTGTTGAAACCCACACCCCAGGCATATCTGAGCACAGTTCTACCTTCAACATTTTTGACAATACCACCTGCTCTAGAAATTCTTGGATTTCCTTTTGTTGCCCCATCAAAGAAGAGGACGGTTCGTGCCAGCTTTGTGCAAAACTCAGAAAATTCTGTTGCATTGACCCGAATTTGCCAGTCTTTGAGAGGAGTGAGAGGCCTTTCAAGGTCTTTGAAATGGAGGTCGAGCATAACACTCCATGAAGAATCTTGCTTACTCATATCTGCCCCATCCAGCTGGTCTCCCAAGCAATATTTTAGCTGGCTTTTAATTTTGACCAAGACTAACTGGAGATTGTTATTTTTGTCTCTGAAAATCCTCTGGTTTCTTTCAAGCCATATTTGCCAGCATATTATTTTAGGGAGTGCGAGCCAGGCTGCCCTTATATGTTTGTTCTTAGGGGTGATTCCTGGGTACTTAAGCATCCATTTTGAGAACAGGTTGGAGATGTGAGTGGGATAGACGAAATTGATACTCCATGGGCCTAAGATCGCTTGCCAAATCTCTGCAGCAAAGTTACAATTAAGCATCAGATGGATGGCAGATTCTTCGTTTTCTCCACACATCGAGCATCTAGAAGGCCCAAGATAACCTCTTTTCTGGAGTCTGTCATCAGTCAAAATTCTCTTATGGCAAAGGAGCCAGCAGAAGGTGACAATTTAAGGGATTGAAGTCTGCGACCATAGCCCCTTCCAAGGCTCCGGATTAGGAGGGACGTGAGGATGTAAAAGCAGCTGCCTGTATCCCTGCGAGACAGTGTAATGCCCCGGGATTGATCCCCAAGCATGGATGTCAGATTTCCTTTTGTTTATTGGGGCCTTGCCTTTTAAGTGAGCAAGGAAGATTGCGCACTCGTTAGTCAGGTTCTGTGGTGTTAGAGTCGGTCTTGTCAGCCCTCTGTCAGAGTCAAATTCACCAAAGTTCATATCTCGTCATTTGCGTCATTAATGATTATTTTGGTCAAAAAGAGTCTTTTAGAGTTTTAGGTCTAGGGTTTTGTCGATTTAGTCTGCATGAGGGAGGTTCAATAAGTTTCCATTGCAAAATGTCATCATCAAATAATGCTCAAGAGTGATTCTTCTTCAAAACAGTGTTTTGAAGAAGAAATCATTAAAATTTGCTTTTAAATTATTTCAGTTGAAGAGGTTCGTAGGCAGCCTCACCATGATCCTTTGCCGAATTCAACAACTCCACACCCTGCAAAAATCAACCAAAAAAAAACATCATTACAAAGCTCAGAAAATCAGTGAAGACAAAGAATAGAATATGTATTACAGGTGTAAAATGTCAAAGTTCAAAATATGGTAGAAATGGGTCTTTACAAAACAAAGATCAAAGCCATGACGTTTTATAAATATTTTCCACCATTTAAATATCATTTGCATTCAAGAAAACATTGGAGAAGTCGATTGCAATGGTGGGAGGGCGAAATTGTAGGAAATGTGTTTGAAGACTGCGCGCGGCGCATTGGAAGCAGACGCGGCGCATAGAATGCGCGCGGCGCACTGGGTGAAAGTTTGCAGTGTATTTTTGTGTGCGCGCGACGCACCAAACCAGCGCGGCACACTGGGAGTGCCCGCGGCGCGTTGAGCCCTCCAGCTCAAACTCATCAACGTTTGGTGATTTTTCAATTTCAAATAATCTTCCAAGCTCCAAACCATCACTGGCCAAGATAAAGGAGGAATCACTTTCTTTTGGAGTTGGTCTTACTGGAGCATATTTCTTCTTACCTGGGCCATTGTTCCTACCATCCAGGGCTATGAAGATGCTACAGACTTTACAGTTACAGAGCGGTTAAAAACAAGTATTCAGGGAAATCTGGTGTTCTACTTAAGTGTGGGGTCTATTGCTATGTTTGGAGTTGTCATTCTCATTCTCATGCACAAAAGTTGGGGTGGTGGGATAATTGGCCTGGCAATGGCATGCTCGAATACTTTCGGTCTTGTTACAGGTGCTTTTCTTCTGGGATTTGGTTTAATTGAAATTCCTAGAAGCATTTGGAGGAACGTGAATTGGAACTACCGACAAATTTTTTTGTCCCATCGAGTTGCAAAGATAGCTGTTTAACTTGATGATGCTCATCAAGAACTCTCAAATGCATTTTATATTGCCCAGGCTACTTCAAATCAGATGTCCAAGCGAGATCCATTACGACCTTACATGGATGTGATTGATAATATGCTGCTCCAGATGACCAGAGAAGATCCGAACTTCAAACCATCCGGAGGTAGATTGGGGGAAGACGACATGGATTATGACACTGATGAAAAATCAATGGCTGCCCTTAGGTATCAACTAAGAAGAGCTGCAGAGGAATATTACCGTTACAAAAGTGAGTACATAAGCAATGTGTGTGAGGCACTTGAGCTGGAGGATACAATTAAGAACTATGAACGTGGTAGCTCTACAGAAAGGCGTTACATATCAAGTTTCCGTCAGCCTCGCACTGGTACTTTTGAGCAGTACTTGGATGCTAATGGGTTTGATCAATCTGGCACAATTATTCTCAAAAAGAGCGTCAATGGCTTCAACAAGGACTTGTGGTTGGAGAAAATGTTGTTCCATTGGCCCGAAACTTCAACAATTGGTGTGAAGACATTGAGGCTGAAAATATCCCCAAGAAATCAACATGGAATGTTGATGATGTTGGGAGTAAGACTGAGATGGAAATGAAAACATCAACCACTAGTCTGATCACATCGAACCAAGATGGCAAAGGTAGTCGGTCAAAGATCCTGAAAGACGATCACCAAGTATATGGCAGCAAGGGTGCTATTGCAGCTAAGTATATCCTCTGAGGGAACATCAGAACAAGCTTTCGTATCCTTCATCAGGATCGATGCAACCTCACAAATCAGATGTAAGATCCGCTGTCCAAGTTGGCAACTCTGGAAATTTTTCAGATAACAGAAAACAGCTAGATATTCCTTTTGGTTTAGCTACGAAGTGGAAATGGTACACCCTGGAAACATCTTTGCACCATTTATGGATATCATGATCGAATGTATTAAAATAGGTTTCATTTAAACGAGAAGGTGAAAAGTCAAAAGCTAAAATTAAATGGAGACATCAACCAACAGCAGGAAGATAGGTGGGATTGCCTATGTTTGTCTTTAGTTACGAGATCTATGCTACAGGTGTCGCTTCCTTGTGGTTATCAACAGATTTCACATGTAGCGCTGTCCCTTTTCAGAACAAATGGACAGCTCGTTTGCTATCTTCATGATTTTAGTTTGAAACAGCTCCCTCATTTTTGGTCGATTTGTTTTCTCGTGGAGGAGTTTATTTATTGTATTGTAAAACATTTGAAAAGATTTATGGGGGAGTTCTAGGAGAAGTGCGTGGAGGAAAAATCAGTGTTTCATTGTACAGTTTTTGACAGAGAAATAATTAAATGGCACAGCTCTGATTTGTAAGATTCTTGCGGTATGAGTTTAGCATGTGTTTCTTCTTTATGTTTCATATGTTTTTTGTTATGTTCACAGGCCATTCATAATCATTTTCAGCTGAATGCTTTTACAGTATGAAAGGTAGAATTCAGTTATTTCTCTGCCTTGAGGAAGTGTTCAGACTTTGTGTGTCTTCTTCTATCTGAAAAGGATTCATTGGTTAATGCCCTTTTCAGCTTTCTTAAACAGTCTTTTCATCCCATATTATTTCAAAATTGATTGCTAAAACTTCATGCCTATCTCGCCTTATGAAATACTTTGTACCTTTGATTAAATCTCTCTGCTTAATGCTGTCCTTAGTCCCATACAACCCAGAAAACCTAATCATTCATCAAAATACTTTCCTATCTATTTACTAGCCTAAAATCAGTTCCCATTTAAAGTCATCTCGCACCCTATTACTCATTTTATCGAGATTGACTGGAGAGAGCCCTCTCCTATCCTCGTAGGGCTAGCTACGAGGCTGAGCTTGGTTTGATGTTGCCTTGAGTTTTACCTTATTTCAGCCTAAGGTAGATTCGAGCGCTAACATAGTGGCGACCATACTGGGGAATTTCCTCCCCGGTAAAGGATGACAAAGTTCAGATCTGATCGTTGATGGTGAACACTGGTCAGACACCGCAAGGCTGAAAACATTCACCTGGAGACTTCATTCACTGAACAATCCAGAAATCAATCCTTCATGGTGACTCCATTGCAGGCAGATCAGTAGCTTTAAGATTTTCAAGATGGAACGGGTTGCAAGAAGATACGTTCCCATGAGCCGAGATCACATCCCAGGTTTTCCAAATAAAATGCCTAAGGTGGATTGGCTTCAGAATTTGCCTATGTTCAGAAATGTGGAAGGTAATGATGCTGCTCTTCATCTGGTGAAATTTCACTTTCACGTGCATAAATTAAGATCGTTTTTCCTGAAGACTGTTTGATGAAAATGTTTATGGCTACTTTGAAAGATGAATCCCGATCTTGGTATGAAATTTTGCCACCTGCTTCTATTTATTTTCTAAAGTATTTTCATTCAATATTCTTTGAAAAGTATAAAGAATATTATCCGTCCTTGGTTTTAGTTCAGAACTGTTGTAGCCATGTTCATAGTTTCATTGAAGATCTTGAGAATTGTTATGGAGATAATGAATTAATGGACGAAGAAATCATGGAAGCCCTGTATGAAAATCCATTTCAGCAGCATAAAGACGATCATGAAAATTTGCAGCAGGATCAAGATCTTAGTACGATGGAAAATGAAGCAATTTTGCATCTTGACAGCCAACAGGAATTACATGAAATGGATCAGCAGTATGAGGAAAATCTGTATACTCCTTCACTTGAAATCAATGAAGACAATCACTGTTTGAGCAAAAGAAAACAAAAGGTATTATCTCCTCTATTTGAAGACGAGATAGATCAACTCTTGAACGGTCACGTTCCAGCTCAAGTTAACGCAGATCTGCAGTGTACACATGGTCAAGAAGGTGATGGTGGAACTTCTTCCTCTTTTGAAAAGGATGATAGTCCTGTAAGCAGCTTTATAGATTAGCAGGTTGAAGTTTGCCATATGGTTGAAGATAATGAAAGAGAGAGTCTCATTTCAGATCTGCCCACAGAAGAAGACAACATGCAGATTGCAGATTGTGATAATGTCCAGTCAGCTATTTCAGATCCAGATTCAGATTGTGATGACCAAGAATACCTTGTGCTGAATCCCATCAAGGAGAATTCTGCTGTTGAGATCATCTGGGATAAAGACGACAGAGGTATGGATCCAAATGTTCTCAGTTCATTAGAACACAGCCTGCATGAGGAGGTAATCCAGTCAGTTTATGCAAAACAAGATGAGACCTGTGTTCAAGTAAGTGAAACAGTTCCTTTGGATGAATTTATGGTAGATGATAGGAATGTCATTTTTGCGTTTCAAGAATCAGCTGAAGTTTCTTTCCTTATGATTGATGAATGTAATGAGAAACATGATAATCTGGCTGTGATATCATATGAAGATGATCCAAGATATATTCAGACTACAGAACATCAGACCGTTCAGGATTCCCTTTCAGATTCTTCTTCATATGTCTCATGTTTTGAAATGTTCTTTGAAGAGGAAATCTGCTCATCTACCTGTTCAGAGTTTTTTGAAGCCCAGGAACATACTTTTACTGAAGTACATGATGAAGACAGATCAGAATCAAGAGAAAAAGACACATTGTTTCTTCAGCAGGAGGTAAATCTTCATATTTTTCAGGATCCACTGGCAAAACTGTTGCAGTCAACAGTGAAGGTGTTTATTGTAGTGTTCAGTGATGAAGGAGATCATGGTCAACTATGTTTTTGGATGACCAGTTATCAGTTTGTATTGTTGACCATGAGATCTGATCGGGAGAATCAGTCAGCAAGGCATCTGCTTGATTGGTTACATTGGCATTATGATATAGTTTGATGGTATATTGTCTAGTAAGAAACACAGGTGGTCATGTACTGCCATCAAGCTCTAAGTTTTAAGTTCAGGTCTTGAGTTAGTTTGTTAGAGTCAAGTTTTTTTCAAGTCATTTCAGTTTGCATCGAGTCAGTTTGAGTCGAATTTCCAGTCAATAAATTGAGTCATCAGTCTTTAGTCGGTTTGTCTAAATAATGGATTCCATAGCCCAATGGATGGAGGCACTGTCTGCTCTTCCAAAGATCTGCTGTTCTTGGCACCTCCAAGGAATTGCAGCTGCCATCCCCATTGGAGCCAATGTTAGAGTCGGTCTTGTTGACCCTTTGTCAGAGTCAAATTCACCAAAGTTCATTTCTCGTCATTTGCGTCATTAATGATTATTTCGGTCAAAAAGAGTCTTTTAGAGTTTTAGGTCTAGGGTTTTGTCGATTTAGTCTGCATGAGGGAGGTTCAATAAGTTTCCATTGCAAAATGTCATCATCAAATAATGCTCAAGAGTGATTCTTCTTCAAAACAATGTTTTGAAGAAGAAATCATTAAAATTTGCTTTTAAATTATTTCAGTTGACTAGGTTCGTAGGCAGCCTCACCATGATCCTTTGCCGAATTCAGCAACTCCATACCCTGCAAAAATCAACCAGAAAAAAACATCATTACAAAGCTCAGAAAATCAGTGAAGACAAAGAATAGAATATGTATTACAGGTGTAAAATGTCAAAGTTCAAAATATGGTAAAAATGGGTCTTTACAAAACAAAGATCGAAGCCATGACTTTTTATAAATATTTTCCACCATTTAAATATCATTTGCATTCAAGAAAACATTGGAGAAGTCGATTGCAATGGTGGGAGGGCGAAATTGTAGGAAATGTGTTTGAAGACTGCGCGTGGCGCATTGGAAGCAGACGCGGCGCATAGAATGCGCGCGACGCACTGGGTGAAAGTTTGCAGTGTATTTTTGTGTGCGCGCGGCGCACCAAACCAGCGCGGCGCACTGGGAGTGCGCACGGCGCGTTGAGCCCTCCAGCTCAAACTCATCAACGTTTGGTGATTTTTCAATTTCAAATAATCTTCCAAGCTCCAAACCATCACTGGCCAAGATAAAGGAGGAATCGCTTTCTTTTGGAGTTGGTCTTACTGGAGCATCTTTCTTCTTACCTGGGCCATTGTTCCTACCATCCAGGGCTATGAAGATGCTACAGAATTTACAGTTACAGAGCGGTTAAAAACAAGTATTCAGGGAAATCTGGTGTTCTACTTAAGTGTGGGGTCTATTGCTATGTTTGGAGTTGTCATTCTCATTCTCATGCACAAAAGTTGGGGTGGTGGGATAATTGGCCTGGTAATGGCATGCTCGAATACTTTCGGTCTTGTTACAGGTGCTTTTCTTCTGGGATTTGGTTTAATTGAAATTCCTAGAAGCATTTCGAGGAACATGAATTGGAACTACCGACAGAAAATTTTGTCCCATCGAGTTGCAAAGATAGCTGTTTAACTTGATGATGCTCATCAAGAACTCTCAAATGCATTTGCTATTGCCCAGGCTACTTCAAATTAGATGTCCAAGCGAGATCCATTACGACCTTACATGGATGTGATTGATAATATGCTGCTCCAGATGACCAAAGAAGATCCGAACTTCAAACCATCCGGAGGTAGATTGGGGGAAGATGACATGGATTATGACACTGATGAAAAATCAATGGCTGCCCTTAGGTATCAACTAAGAAGAGCTGCAGAGTAATATTACCATTACAAAAGTGAGTACATAAGCAATGTGTGTGAGGTGCTTGAGCTGGAGGATACAATTAAGAACTATGAACGTGGTAGCTCTACAGAAAGGCGTTACATATCAAGTTTCCGTCAGCCTCGCACTGGTACTTTTGGGCAGTACTTGGATGCTGATGGGTTTGATCAATCTGGCACAATTATTCTCAAAAAGAGCGTCAATGGCTTCAAAAAAGGACTTTTGGTTGGAGAAAATGTTGTTCCACTGGCCCGAAACTTCAACAATTGGTGTGAAGACATTGAGGCTGACAATATCCCCAAGAAATCAACATGGAATGTTGATGATGTTGGGAGTAAGACTGAGATGGAAATGAAAACATCAACCACTAGTCTGATCACATCGAACCAAGATGGCAAGGTAGTCGGTCAAAGATCTGAAGACGATCACCAAGTATGTAGAAGCAAGGGTGCTATTCGCATTCAAAGTATATCCTGCGGGGAACATCGGAGCAAGCTTTCGTATCCTTCATCGGGATCGATGCAACCTCACAAATGGATACTCAAGATCCATGGCGAGTTGGCAACTGGAAATTTTTTGAGATATAGAAATGACCTAGATATTCCTTTTGGTTTAGCAGCTACGAAGTGGAAATGGTACACTGAAACATCTTTGCACAATTTATGGATATCATGATAGAATGTATTAAAATAGGTTTCATTTAACGAGAAGGTGAAAAATCAAAAACTAAAATTAGCGAGACATTCAACCAGCAATGGGAAGATAGGTGGGATTGCCTATGTTTGTCTTTAGTTACTAGATCTATGCTACAGGTGTCGCCTCCTTGTGGTTATCAACAGATTTCACATGTAGCGCTGCCCCTTTTCAAAACAGATGGACAGCTCCTTTGCTATCTTCATGATTTTAGTTTGAAACAGCTCCCTCATTTTTGGTCGATTTGTTTTCTCATGGAGGAGTTTATTTATTGTATTGTAAAACATTTGTAAGGGGTTGAGAATTCTGAAAGCTGGTGGAGCAAAAATAAGTGTTTTACTGTACAGTTTTTGACATAGAAATAATTGAATGGTACAGCTCTGAGTTATAAGATTCTTGTGGTGTGAAGTTGAGCATATGTTCTTCTTTTGTTTCATATGTAATCTCGTTATGTTTTATAGACCATTCATAAATCGTTTTCAGTTTGAATGCTTGAGAGTAAGAAAGGTAGAATTCAGTTATTGCTCTACCTTGAGGAAGTGTTCAGACTTTGTGTGGCTTCTTCTATCTGAAAAGGATTCATTGGTTAATGCCCTTTTCAGTTTCTTAAATAGTCTTTTCATCCCATATTATTTCAAACTTGATTGCTAAAACCTCATACCTATCTCGCCTTATGAAATACTCTGTACCTTTGATTAAATCTCTCTGCTCAATGTTGTCCTTAGTCCCATACAACCCAGAAAACCTAATCATTCATCAAAATACTTTCCTATCTATTTACTAGCCTAAAATCGGTTCCATTTTTAAGTCATCTCGCACCCTATTACTCATTTTATCGAGATTGACTGGAGAGAGCCCTCTCCTGTCCTCGTAGGGCTAGCTACGAGGCTGAGCTTGGTTTGATGTTGCCTTGAGTTTTACCTTATTTCAGCCTAAGGTAGATTCGAGCGCTAACATGTGGCACCTCTAATTTAATCTAACTCTGCCAAACGTCGCCCTCCCAATGAGAAATGTCCCACAGAGATTTGAAACCGACTCTGGTCATCCAATCTCTCAGCAAAACCAGAGAATTGTCATTTGCCAGGGGATCGCAGTCCATGATACGATCCTCCCAAATTCTGATACGTTTGCCATTACCTGGGATCCAGTGCGCATGGAGGCTAATTAAAGAGTATGCTTTAGCACAGAGTTTATGGATCATCGAGCTAGAGTTTGAAATGGGATTGTCTAGACACCATTTTCTCTGCCCTCGGAAGTATTTTTTCCACAACGCTAGCTGAGCCCATCCCGGCTTTGGGGCTATAATCCTCCATAACAGCTTCGCACCCAACGCAAAATTTTGTGTGCTAATACTCTTGAAGTTCAAGCCACCTTCCATTCTGGGCAAGGAGATTTTATCCCAGCTAATTAAAGGGATTTTCTTCTCATTCGATTTTCCGCCTTTCCAGAAGAATTTTCTGATGTGATCCTCCATTTTTCTCATAATGCCATTTGGGGCCAGCATAACTGCAAACTGATAGATAGGGAGGCTATTTAAAATAGCTTTTATGAGCACTGTCTTTCCTGCCAGATTGAGCCAATTGTATCCCCTGGATTGGATCTTGGATTTGAATTTTTCCAGCAGAGGTAGCCAGTCTCTGCTGAGGGCACATTTTTGGAAAATGGGGAGCCCCAAATACTTGAAGGATGTCCATGAAGAGGAGGCAGCGAAACCAAAACAACAGGAGATGGCTTGGAGAGTGCTGGCTGTAGTGTTCCAACAGTAGATATGACATTTTCCTTTGTTGAGATTGCTTCCAGAGCCTTCGCAATAACCATCCACCACCTCTTTAAATATTTTAGCCGAGAGCACAGTAGCTGCACCGAGCAAAAGGGAATCATCAGCGAATAATGCGTAATTTATATTTTTGACACCTCTTGCAATGCACAAGCCCATTATCTCTTGATCCTGCCGCTTCTTATTCAAGAAGAAGCTGAGAACAGAAGCTTGGAGGACAAAGAGCAGGGGAGAAAGTGGACACCCTTGCCTCAATCCTCGAGAAGCTTTGAAGAAATCCTCAGCCCTCCCATTCACCAAAGGAGCTATCCAAGGATCACTGATACAAGCCTGAATCCAATTAATAAATTTAGAGCCAAAGCCAAACTTGTGCAAAACATCCATCAGGAATCTATGTCTCACTCTGTCAAAGGCATTTTCTAGATCTAATTTGACAACCATTCCTTTCTCTTTTCGGAGCAGGCTAGAGTGGATCGCCTCTTGAACCAGTATGAAGTTGTCCACAATTTGTCTTCCCTGAATAAAACCTCCCTAGTTGTCCGGAATAATGTCTGGAAAGATTGTTTTTAATCTGTTTGCAATCACTTTTGTTATCAGCTTGTATCCTATATTACATAGGGAGATAGGTCAAAATCTGCTGAAGGTGTTGGCGCCTTTCTCCTTGGGGATGAGGGTAAGGAACGCCGAGTTGGTGCTTCCCCCAATTTTCTGACAGTCTTGTGATTTCCTTACCATTCTGCATAAATATTTTTCTACAATCTGCCAACAGGACTGAAGGAATCTGGCAGTAAAACCATCCGGACCTGGGGCCTTATCTGGCTCCATTGCAAAGAGGGCATTTTTTATTTCAGAATTAGTGACTTTTGCTTCCAAGTACTGATTTTTTCTAGGGGAGATGAGGGAGGGCACCTCATTCACCAAATTTGGATTATACCCCAGACCCTCCTCTTCACTATACAGATTTTTGAAGTGAAGGAAAGTAACTCTTTTTATGCTTCGGATATCTCTATGTTTGAAGGTCTCTTCCTTGATTTCTGAGATGGAATTGAAGCACTTCCGAGCTTGGGCTTGTTTATGAAAGAAGGAGGAGTTCCTATCTCCCGCCTTAAGCCAAAGACAACGAGATTTAACTCTCCAATACTCTTCCTCTGCCAAGCTTGCCTTGTGAAGCTTTTGTTGAAAGTCAGCCTCCTTGTCTAGGATTTCTTTAGTGATCTATTCATTTTCCGATCTCATATGATGAATCTCGAGACATTCTTGGATCTTTTTCCTTTCCACTGCAGGATTTGGAGGGGATTTTACCCAAATTTTTATTGCATCTTTCACTCTTCTGAGTTTTTCCTCCCATACAAAGAAGGCAGAACCCTTGACTGATTGATTCCAACACTCTTTTACCAGATGCATGAAGGATTGTTCCTTGACCCATTGAGGACTGAATTTAAAAGGGAGAGGGTCTTGGTCGAAATGGGCCAGAAGCTCTAGTTTAATGGGTTTATGATCGGAACGCTGCAAGGGAGAATATGCATTCTAGATTCTATACCAAGGAGAAGAAAAGAGCTTTGAACAAGAAATCTATCTAACCTTGCAGCAATATGTCTCGGTCCGAGTCTTTTGTTGGACCAAGTGTACTTACCCGAGGAAGGCTTGATGTCGATCATATCCCAATCCTGTAGCAGATCCTCCACCCATTCCCGCGCCGGATCCCTTACAATGCTTCCACCTCGCTTTTTAGTCAACGATAAAATGAGGTTGAGATCCCCTGCAATGATGATATTTTCCAAATTTTCAGAGTCTGCCAGTCTTCTAATGGAGTCCCAGCAGAACTTTTTCTCCCCTGCGCTGACAGGAGCATACACATTAAAGAGGTAGAGGATCTCATTTGTGTCAACGTGCTGCAGTTTTGAAAAAAACCAATGGGTATTGAAGACCTCTTTGATCCTTGAGTATTTGTTGCCATTCCAAATAGTGCCCAGGCCTCCTGAGGCACCTCTAGCTGAGACTGCTTGACCTTCAATTTTTTTCCATAGTTTCTTGCTAATATGGAGGAAGTCTTTGTCCTCCATTTTGGTCTCCTGGATGAGGAGTATATCAGGAGATTCTGTTCTTATAAGGCTTCTGACAGCTTCTTCTTTTATTCTGCTCCCCATACCCCTACAATTCCAGGAGATGATCTTCATCACTTGCTTTTGGGATGGTGAGCTCCCTTAGAGCTCTGAGACTGGTTTCTGGTCATCTTTAGAGTTTTTTCCAAGAGTTTCTCTATGGTTGGTTGGCTTCCCCGGAGTTTGTCTTTATAGGTTTCCTGCTCTCTTTTTTCACGAGCAGATTTTCGGCCTCTCATTGATCTTCTAGCCGAGGTTTACGAATCCCCTATTTCACCTTCTTCTTCTGAGTCCTCCGAGACTTGCACTTCCTCAGTCTCTTCTATGTGTATCTCTTTCGATCTGTCTGCATTGCTTTCTACTTGCTTTGATCCCGAGGGGGAATCTTTGTGGGGCGAGTCTTCCTTCTGCTTCTCGGATTCTTGGATATCTTCATTTACTAAGCTTAGCTGAGCAAACTTGTTCCCTTGATCTTCCATGGAGGGAGATTGAGTAACAGGGGCTGACTGAGGTCCCTTCCATTTGAGTTTCCAGATCTAGGGGTTTTATGGGTAGTTTTGGTCCTTTTGACCTGATTCCATCCTTCTTCCTTACCTTTCTCCACTTCACTGTTCATTGGGCAGCCTCTAGCAAAATGGCCATAGACATGGCATTTCCGGCATTTAAACAGGAGCTGCTCGTAGTCCAGCTTTTGAACATGAGTCCAGCTGCCGACCCTGATTTTTATTGCCTTAGGCAGGCCAACCTCCAGATCTACTTCGACACAAATTCTAGCACAGTCATATTGGTCTTTACTATTTTATCGATCGATAAATTTGCCCAATGTGTTCCCGATATGCTTGAGGGACTCCCAATTCCAACAATGCACTGGCAGATTGGGCAGCCTCACCCACACAGGAACGGCTGTAGGGACGTCAACTGCTGGGTCGAAATCGGGCATCCACTTGTTAAGATACAACCCCTGAGGGCCCATGAAATAGGGACCATTATGGAAAATAAGGTCCTTATCCTCCTTATCTGAGAATTCAAACAGAAAGAATCCCCTCCCTAGAAAATATGAAGTAACTCTGTTTTTGATCAGCGGCGCCCAGTTCCTTGCAACCCAGCTCTCCATGGATTTGGGGGAGGGCTAGAGGCCTGTGAACTGACCCACCAAAGCACGTTCAGTTAAAGAGAGGGCGACCTGGATCGGACCCTCAAGTGGGAGCGAAATCTCTGGGATATCTTCCAAACGTTTAACAAACTTTGCAGCCTCAGATGCTTTCTTCTTCGGCATAGTGGCTAGAAGCTTGAGGAAAGATTCTGCATCAGACGGGGGAGGCGGAGGGGGAGGGATCTGGGCTGCGCCCAAAGCCTCCATAGCAGCAACGGAGCCCTAGCTCAGGCGATGGCAGAAACACACGTGCTGCCTAATCTCAGCTCCAAAAAATTAGAAATTTCTAGGGAGATCGGTTTAAGTATTTATTATTGTAATCAATGTAGATCCTATTAATCCTAGATCTATTAAACATTGAGAAGGATCAAATCCTTACAAGTGAAAACTTTCCTTGAATTATTCACTCTAAATTTGGTTTGCACTTCTAAATATTTGATCCCTCTAGTTTAGGGTTAATAAGGATCTAAAATAGAGTTATTTCATTCTTTTTGGTTCATTTCCTTGTTTTGTGTGCCACTTTTCGATTGTACATGTCAAGGAACCATGGGTGTTTGTGAGGCATGGAGTGTTATTTGTCTTAATGGAGTACATAAGATCTCTCTTCAAAGCTAGTTTAGATGTAGACACAAATAACATGCACAAGTTGAAAGTGTTGGCTACTTTTTAAAACCTGGTAATAGAATTATGGAGTCATTCATCTACAGGTGCTAGGAGATGATAAATCAATAATGCATAAGAAAATGGGAAAATTAGTATGCAAAATATTTTTATGAGGCCATTATTCAACAATGTTAGGTTGATGGAGTGGGCCTTATCAATTATTACCTTGTTCATATACACAAGGAGAAAAACATGTATATTGATGACCGTTTAAAAAAAGAGAACACTCGGCTTAGTGAAACGCTCTTCGAAAATTGAGGAAGAGGAATCTAGCCTTCCCAAGCTAGTTATTTTGAAGGCCTTGGATGTGGAATGACCTAACTTGTTTAGATCCTAACTTTAAATATTTTTACTTTCGGGGAAAATTATGATATTTATTGATCTAGGTGGACATTGGTGGCCACTCACCTATTCCACCTAGAACTGGAGCTGATTTCATCAGTTTCCTTATTTATATCAACATTTACTATTTTTATCAATTATTATTATTATTATTATTATTATTTTCCCCGATCCTGAACTTTCGGAGCAGTTTTAACCCCCTAAATAGTGTTTTTTTGAGGTTCACAGTAAGCCCAAATCCATTGGTAGGCTCCCATGGAAAATCCTATAGTACTCAGATAGATCTTTCCAACGAGGTATCATACGCGCCAAACCGAGATAATATGACCAAGTTACGACCCTAGGAATTTGGTTTCCCAGTTAACCCCAACGGGGCCCACAAAATCTTGTCGTTCCATCTCCTGGAGTTAGGGTTTTGGTTGTTTAGGGTTTTCCCTTGCTGTTCAATAATAAAAAAGGACCTTGAGCCTCATTGTAACACAGTTCAGAGGCATATAGTTGCCACATCTATTCTCAGAGACAAGCTACCCTCCTCTAAGCTAGTTTATTTCCATTTTGTATGTAAGCATATTTCACTTCTATGAGATTAATTAAATGAAGAGTTATTTCTACTGCATCTTTGTATTTATGGTTATATCTGTATTCTATTACGTTCCGATTTAAGTTCAGATCATTCATAAATACGTTTAAAGGGGTTATACATCTTCTTGTATAAATTTGACTTGAGGTCCAATGATATTCTAAATTTTGGTGAATGAAGAAGGACAAGGAAAAGTTATCTTTGTTATCCTTAACAAATTAGTGTTTAGGAGTGCTTAAGGCACATTTAGCATGTAACAATCTTTTTTCTTGAATGGAAATTTATTTTTTGTTACTTGGAAATTATCTCTCTCTCTCTCTCTCTCTCTCTCTCTATATATATATATATATATATGCTTTGAAATAAAGGTATATATTCCATGAAGAGGAGGAGAAGTTATTAATACATTAAAGGAAGGAATGTGTGAATATAGTTATATTAGTATGTATGTAATTATATTCATAGGTCTGAATATAATTATAACTTAATGACAATACTGAAGACAGAAATTAAATCCTCTAAGGAAATTCTGGAAGAGGTTATACAATGACGGAATTAAATTAATTAAAGGACGGAAAAAACAATATAATTTTATAGATAGAAAACAAAAAAAAGGGTAAGTAGAGTTGTTCTATGTTGTTCTAGTTTTTTGTCAACTTATGACTTGTAACAACTCTACTTACCCAATTTTTTTTCTTTCTATTTATAACATTATATTTCTTTTGTTGTCCTTTAATTAATTTAATTTCGTCATTGTATAACCTCTTCTAGAATTTCCTTAAAGGATTTAATTTATGTCTTCAATATTGTCATTAAGTTGTAATTATATTCAGACCTATGAATATAATTACATACATACTAATATAACTATATTCATACATTCCTTCCTTTAATGTATTGGTAACTTCTCCTCGTCTTCATGGCATACATACTTTTATTTCAAAGCATACTAAAGTATACCTTTGTAATAGTTTTCGTTACTATTATATTATCAACATCATGAATTTTTCCTTTATAACTTTCCCTAACTCTACACTTATTGTTATATCCTTTAATACTACGAACTTTAACCAATATTAAAGTTACCTACTAGGACATATATCCATACATCCAAACTCTACTTATAAGTGGTATTATAAGTGTTACCACATGTATCTCAATTCATATATCTTTAAGTCTTATTTAGAAATTAGAACTTGCATAGACATAAGTGAATTAATTCCATGGAGGATCACTCTTTTTCCTATGCTTTTACATAGTACTCTTTATTATTATGGTTTGAATAAATTCGTTTAACCCTTTTGTACCTATGCTTACTTTCCACACATAATTATAATGATTACGTTTAGTACTAAGGTGCCTCCCGTATATATATGTGTGTGTGTGTGTGTGTGTGTTTTATTACTTATCCCTTTTCTATTAAGATTATCCTTATCTGCCATTCGAATGGTATTTAATTCTAGACATGACATGTAGATCTATGTCATTTTTTCCATATGCGAACTCATACTCCATAGTTCGGATTTTATTATTGATATGATAATTTCGTGTTTTATATAGTTTGAATAGAGATGTTTTCTTCTTGTACTTAATTGACAACTGTCTTTTTTGTAATTACATTTACTAGAAGTACGTCTGACCTGTGGTGTCACATGGGAAATTTAATTTTAGTAGCCAGCTGTATGGTTGATCTCCCATCGTTCAACGATTGAGATCAGTTCGTATCCATTATTGTCAGTGAGCTCGGCTAGGGTTAATTTCCTTGGATTTCACTCGTTTTATTTTTCATTTGTCACATTTCCATACGAGGGTTTCACCTCTAGCTATTCACTGTCATTTTGGCTACGTAAATGGCTTTCCTCCGCCTACCTTGCCTCACAGTTAGAATTACCTGCTCAGGTACTATCATGTACCCATTTCTTTTGCTCTGCATTTTACTAATCCTTCATTTATTTTACAGAATTTGTTTTTCTTTTGATAATTTATGAGTTCTTCTCGTTATATATGCAGAGATCTACCCTTGGTTATGCTTTCAGGTTGAAGAACAGAGGAGGGTTTCGTCAAGCACATTTATGGTAGACCCATAAGGTAATGCATGATTCTTCGAACCGAAGGTAAACCATGTAACTCTTCCATAGTTAACACTTCTCCCTCCTTCTGCATTTCCTTACATAATTACGATTTCTTTCGTTGCATTGATATTTATCAATTTAACCATTCCTCCAAGTTTTAATAATTTAATATGTGAGCTCTGCGTGGTTAAATTGAAGGTAGTCTTCAATTTCATATATCTAATTCCAATGTGATTTGGTAACGTTTTTCCCCAAATTCCATTACGGTTTCGTTGAGTTAGGACTTTCGTTGGGTTTTATTGAGTTGAAAAACTCATTGTGCTCCCTCGACCACTTCGGATATAATTATTACTCCTTGTCTTCGTTTTTACCATTCTTTCATAGGGTTTCTATTGAGATTTGTGAGTCTCGTTTTGTTTTGTTTTCTATATGAGGAGAAAGAGAATGGTTAAGCTCTAAACTAAATTTCTAGCCAAATACATTCTACTGTATTGTTTATTCTTCCTCTGTGTGTACTAATTTCAATTTTAATTTTATCTTCAATCTCAATCAACAGTGTTTAAAACTTTTCGACCTTAGTTTTACGATTTATAACTTCATTCTCTATGAGACAATTCTGTCGATTTAGTCTTTAATTAATTCATACAGAGTTAGCAAAGTATGTTCGATTATAATTCACTGTATATGTAAAATCTCGAATTGAGGGTTTAATTCTCGTTTGCTATAAAAAGATAAAGGTTATGTACGTATAACTACAGTATGTATTAGTTAATTTACTAAGAGTCGATTTCGATATTTTGATTTAATGGAACGTATGATTTAATTTAAGTCCATTCATTGTTTGGTAGCTCACCTTTCGCATATGCCCTAATGATAGTATTCTATCGTTTTGGGTATTCATGCTATGCTTGTCATTTTCTTTGTATCATCATTCTATATCATTCTGTAACTCACCACTTACAGTATATATAATCTATTCCGACTAATATTACATATTTAATGTATTAGATTATTTCTATTATGTAAGGTAATTGTCATTTGATATTTTCGCATATTAACAAAATATTTTATTACACAGGAAAATTCCTCTTTTCCTATTTCCATACAATTCATGTATTCACATCAGCTGCTGAGTATATGGTTTCCCACCAACAACTCAGGTAATGATGTTGTCATGTTTGAGAATAAAAAATTCTCATAATAGTACATAACTCTATTTTCATTCTAAATTTTACCTTACTTAACTGAATACTTGATTTTATTCTTTCATGTATAGGAGGAACTTCACTCCTTCATACTTGGTTAAAAAGGTATATTTGATTATATTGACAAGTATCAATACTCTGTCTACTTATTTTTAATTTCTATTTGACCCGAATCTAACTCCGATATATGTGGGTTTTCTATACAGGTATTTCATATCTCGCAATTTACACCACAATTACTTCAACTTTCTTTCTCAAAGAATTGACAATAAATTTGGTTTCATCTATTTACAGGTTGGTCGTTATCATGCACATAATTCAGCCCTCTGAATTCAATGATATTTTTTCATGTATGTATACAATGTGTAATTAATATCAATAACAATTGACTTTCAGTCAACATAAATGTGACAGTGATAAAAAAAAAACATTTTATATTAATATTAATACATATTAACACCGAAGGTGTTCTTTTATGAAAGTGGTTGAGCAAACATTGTTCATTTCAGCCAATCCAAGCCTTTCATTTTCGCCCTTCCACCCACTAAAAATTTGGCACGTGTAAAAGGTTTTCACCCAGCATGAGCCATTTTCCAGAGAATCTAACACAGTTTTTCAGTGAAGGCGTACCTGCGGGCTTCTTCGGTGCTGGGTGGGTACTCACCTCCTCCTTCTCGGAGTCAGACGGACGAGGACGCAGATGTAGAGGAAGAGTGTTGGTGTTGGGAAGGGTTTACATTTGCGTGGAATCTCTGAATCAGAGTAGTTGTTGCTGTTTCCACTTGAGTGAATCGGGGTAGTTGTTGTTGTTGTCAACTGAGTGAGAGGATTCCCTTAGGCCATTTGAAAAGGACGCCATTGCTTCAAAAATGATCACTCTGTTTAGCTCAAAACAAAAAACATACCAAACCTTCTGTAAAAGAGCCCACCTAAATACAAATACAAATTCGAAAAATCTGGAATTGCATTGCGTGGCAGCATTCCAAATCTTTAAAATGGAATTTGTCACAGCTTAGCGGAATTTATGATTGAGCTTTGGGAATGAGGTTCAAATTTGCTACTGAGTTCACATGTGTGGATTTTTCCGTGCTTGTACTGGTGAGTGAGGCCCAATTTACTACATATTATTCCGTGCTCGTACTGGTGAGCGAGGCTAAATTTCTTGCGCTTGTTCTTGCTTCTTCTAATAGGTGGATTTAACCACGAAATTATTTTTTATAAATTGGAAACCCTAGAAATTGGTAGTAGTATACATTCTACTTTTTGGCAAAGCACCTACTCTGTTTTATGCATCCTTTCTCCATGCTCCGATATTTATGCACCTTAGGCACCCTTGATCGAGTCCTCCAGCGTTCTCTAGGTAACTCTTAATTCTTTCTCTGCCATTGAGGTTTCCCTTCCTTTTATTACATATAGACCATTTCTATTCAGAGTATATGCAACCGATTTGCAAAAAAAAATGTTGCATTGTTACTAGCCATGTCTCTCTCACGCTCTCCTGCATTCATTGCAAAACCCCACTTGAAATTCTCTATTATCTGCACTCAAATAGCAACACAATCCATAACCCGAGACGGGGGTGTTGCCACTCAATTTTCATCGATAAATGTGGTTTGACACCCAAAGAAATTTCTAAAGCCTTTATACATCAAAATGAATTACTTCGATTAAAATCAAGTCAGAATATGGAAATTGTTTTTTGGAGTTGTTAAATGGTTGTGGTTTGACCAGCCCTGCCCAGGTTCGAAGGGCGTTCCTTTACAATCCTGACATTTTCTTTTATAGCGTCTGAAGAGAAATACACTCTAAGCTCATTCTCCTCAGGAGTTGCATGAAGGAAAAGCATCTTCCCAAACTCGTTTCCTATAATACATGAATACTTAATATCAGTGAATAGAAGTTTATGTTTTCGATTTCAGTTTTGCAAAATTTGGGGATCGAGGGGAAGCATTATTAGAAATTTTTTCATGACATCCCCATTTGCTCGCGGTTTCATAGGAAAAATTTATCGATTTGTTTAAACAACCTAAATATTTAGGTGTTAAAAAGGGGTCAAAGATGTTTAAAATTGTTGTGTGCGCATATTTTGGAGTAGCCAAGGAGAAAATAGATTGAAAACAATAATGTTTAAGCAACAACAACTAACTTTGTATTTAGCAAGACAGAGGCCAATGAATCTAATGTTTTCTGTGGAAACAACTTAGAGACAAGGATGATTCCTTGGTATATGGTGCTAGAGGCAATGAAGTCTAAGAAATTGCAAGTGTTGAAAAGTGAAAAGTGTTTTCCGAGGATTATTGAGTATCCAAGGAGAAGCTAGATCGAAAACGGTAGTGTTCAAGTGATTTAGGATTCTCTCAACAATGAATTTTGTATTTAGCAAGACAGAGGCCAATGATTCTAATGCTTTCAGGGGGAAAACTGAAGTGTAATGTAGGTGTTTTGTTCTAAACCGTAGGATTTCAATTGGATTATATTATTAATTACCCAAATCTGTTTGGAAACAACTTAGAGACAAAGATGATTCCTGGGTATATGGTGCTAGAGGCAATGAAGTCTTAGCAATTGCAAGTGTCAAAAATAGAAAGGTGTTTTCTGAGGATTATTGAGTTGACAAAAAAGCGTTTCCTGGAAGATTATATTCATTCAAATGCCGAATTATCCTAAGCTCTCCAAGATATTTACTGCAGAGGGAAAGCTGGAAAATTAGTCATTGCCAAGGAGAAATGCAGTGAGTTTTTCTCACTGGAAAATATTGATGAAAGTTTCCATAATTCATCAAAAAAATTGATCTGACTTTTGTTATGCATTACTTTTCATTTTAATGTAATTTTCCTTTAGCTGGAGAAATTCTGGTAAAGGAGTTTCACATTGAGTGAGAATGTTTC
Source organism: Pinus albicaulis (assembly GCA_034641835.2). Classification (NCBI taxonomy): domain Eukaryota; kingdom Viridiplantae; phylum Streptophyta; class Pinopsida; order Pinales; family Pinaceae; genus Pinus; species Pinus albicaulis. The sequence continues at coordinate 346,886,809 of CM076581.1, read as the reverse complement.
TCTAGATAGTTTCTATGGCTTCCTTAGCCCGAGAAGAGTTAAAAAAAAAGTGCTTGCAATATTAAATTTATACAATTGCAAGTAGCATTTTTGAAAATCAGATTTAAAAATATGATTAATTTGACAGCATTGTCTTCTTTCCTTTTCTACGTGCAAACCAACATCCTCTTCTGATCCATTTAATGCCCATGGCTTCTTTAACGTGGAAAGAATTCAAAAAAACGTATTTACAATATTAAAGTGATCCAACTTCCATTAGTGTTTTTGAAAAGTAGATTTAAAAAATATGAATGATTTTAGAGTAGGGATTTCTTTTTAGTTCAAGATACAACACAACAGCAAAAGAACATTATCATTATTATTTTTTAATCAAGCCATCAAATCCAAAACAATATATAAACTATAAAGGGAAATTTCTGATATGATAATTTTTTTGATAATAAAGGCGTCTTGGTGTATTGCATTTTCCTAAGTAGGGTTATGTGATCGTTGGGTTTACGTAGGTGATTAGGTGATGGAACCCAACAATATTTAAGTGAATTTTCTAATAATATTTGTTTTGTTTTGGTTCATGTCATTTTACTCACTTGGTTTCTATGTCATTTTGTGTATACGTTTTTTTCCATTTGTTTTGGTTCATTGCATTTTGATTTGATTGAATTAGGTTTTCTATTTTGGTTCATTGCATTTTTATTTTATTGAATTAGGTTCTATAGAATTTTATCTGTAGTTTTTTAAAGTAATTTAGGTCATGTTGTGTATATCATGTTTTAATAAAATTGGTTTGTGTTAAAACAATATTCAATTACAAATCTAAACTAACATAAATCAATATTTCATCATTATAAAGAACAATTTCAAAAACATCAAAATAACCATATTTGATAATGGTTTATTTGGTTGCCATTAGTGACCTAGTTCCATTTTGATTGTAGGAAGATGAATACTTTATGTTTTAGATTCTAAGCTTAACATAAATTTAGTTAGTAACCTAGATTAAAACTGAAACAAAATTGAAAATATTTTCGTGTATGTAGGCTTACTAAAGCCATTGGGATGCTCTTGTACTAGACATCCTAGCTAATAAAAAACATGTTATCATGTTTAAAACGTGTGTCTCTTTTGTGTGTTTCTGTAACTGACTAAACTGAGAAAGTAGTTCAAGCTCTAGCAGAGTGTCTTGCTTCTAAAAAAAATCCTATAAAATTTATTGCATTAGAGAATGAATTCAAGGAGGAGGGGTCTTTTGTACTTTGGACTCTACAAAGCCCTAATAGAAGGTGATGAATACCTGAAAGAACTTGATCTTAATGCAAATGATATCGATAGAATAGGGACAAAGACTGCAACTGAAGCTATGATAAAGTTTTAATTTGATCTATTGAATATTGATGAAACCTCATTTCTAAATAAGGGATTCATGTTGTCAAATATGTGTTAGTGATTTAGTTTTTCAAGATGACATTTCCAAATCTTCTATTCCTTCAGTGTACCTTTGCACCTTTAGGAGCAATTGCTAGTTATATTCACCTTTATTAGATGAATTTCCTTCCATGAAACATTTCTATACATGGTTTACAAGTTATTTATAATATTTAGACTACATACTTAGTTATGAATACTTCATAGTTTATGTTTGCTCATATTGTAGTTTGTATGTATAAATGTTCTCTATACATAGTACCTCTCTATGTATAATTATGTCATAGTTCTTTTTCAACCCAAGTTGTAAGTAGAAGCATATAGATTTCCAAGTTTATGATTTTTTATAGAATATTACCTGCTTGATTTAATATAATAATTAAATCCCATTGTATACATCTCTACTTCCTCTTTGGTTACAAAAATGACTGTTTAATTCTACTGTTAATTACTATGTTTCTCTTAACATCTTTAGAATATTATTTAATTCTAAGGATGTATTTTATATCTGAAATATATTAATTAACATAGACCTAACAACAGATTTAAACCCTTCTAACTAGGTTTAGAGGTTCTGTTTGTTGGTTAATTGATTTAACTAGTCTGTGTGACTATACTGAAACTTTAACTATACTTGCTATAGTTATATTTTTGTTAAATACATTAGACACTTTATTCTCAAAGAATAAAATAATTTATCACACAAATTTATAAATCAGTATACATAGTTTTCAACTTATTTTCATAACTAAATACATAATATCTTACTCAATCATAACAGAATCTGTTATGAAACCAACTCTAAAAATATAAGAAAAGAGAGATCAATGCCTTAGAAATCAACCACTTCGAGTGGGTAACCTCCAATACATTACATAAATGAACAATTATTGGATGATACAAATGGAAATACCTCCTTCTCTATATATAAGAGTCCATGGGATCACAATATAATCCTAGCCGACCTAACAATAATAATGTAAGGGCAAAATAATAACACTATTGGGGTTAGAGAGGTACAACAATAACAATAAGGGGTTACACTAACAACAATAAGGGACTATACTAGTAATATAGGTACCTAACATGCCCCTCTCCTTCAAAAAAGTGTTGTCCTCAACGCTTGAGTAGCTCTGGATGCTTCTGTATAAATTTCTCATCCTCCCATGTGGAATATTCAGTGGGTAAGTTCTTCCACTTGATGAGATACTCTGAAATTGATCGACTTCGTAGCTGTTGAGTTCTTGTTTCTGTGACTGCTTCAAGTTCCAATATGATTTTTCCTTCCTCATCAAGTTATGGCAATATTGTTGAACTGGAAGTTTATCACCTATAACCTTCTTTAAGCATGCAACATGGAAAACTGGATGCACTTGCAAAGAAGCAGGAAGCTCCAATTTGTATGCCATAGTACCAATCTTTAGCACCACCTTGTAAGGACCATATTACTTTGGCGATAATCTATTATCCTTCTTAGCTTGCTTGAGGGACATTTGTTTGTATAGTTGTAGCCATAGAAATACCCAATCTCCTACATCAAAACTTCTCTCGCTGCGATGTTGATCTTCCTATTGTTTCATTCGATTTTGTGCCAAATTTAGGTTATCCTTTAAGATTTGGAGAACTTCTTGTTGATGCTCGTTGTGATATTCCATTGCTTGAACCTTATAATTTTCCCTTAAAGATGATGTGATGGACGGTGGATGATATCCATAAAGTGCCATAAATGGGGTCATTTTTGCTACAGTATGGAAGGAAGTGTTATACCACCATTCACCGAGAGGTAACCACTTCACCCATTGTGTTTGCTTATCAGATACAAAACAACGAAGATATCCTTCCAAACATTTATTCATCATCTCAGTTTGACCATCGGATTGAGGATGATATGATGAGCTATGAGCTAGTTGATTACCCAAACAAGAAAATAATTCCTTCCAAAATTTTCCAATAAAAATGGGATCTCTGTCACTTACAATAATCTTTGGGTTTCCATGTAGATTTTGAATTGTTTCCATAAATGCAGTAGCAATTGTACTTGCTTTAATTGATTGAGATAATGCACAAAAGTGTGCATACTTGGTAAGTCTATCAACTACCACCATGATGACACTCTTTCCTTCAGACATAGGTAAACTTGTTATAAAATCCATTGAAATCTCCTGCCAACGTTGACTTGGAATGGATAAAGGTTGTAGAAGACCTGGGATCTTAATTGTCTCAACTTTATTTTGCTGGAAAACCAAACCTTCCGCCACAAACTTTTGAATATCATATTTAAGGCCATCCCAAAAAAATTCTTTCACCCTGTGGTAAGTTTTTAAAAATCCTGAGTGTCCTCCTAAAGGAGAAGTGTGCAATTCCAAAAGAATCTTTTGTTTTAGTTTGGAATTCTTACAAATATATAAGCGATCTTTGTACCATAAGGAATCATTTTTCCAACTGAATGTATAAGATGTACTGGGATCTTGCTGCAACTTTTGAATGAGTGTCCACACTTCTTCGTCCTTCTTCCGTTCATCCCTTGCTTCGGTTATCTAATCTGGTTGGGTAATATAAATTGCACAAAGCAATGATTCCACCTCTTCAAGCTTTTTTGAGAGTGCATACGAGACAAAATTTAGATTCCCTTTTTTGTAGATGATTTCAAAGTCATAACCCAACATCTTTGCGACCCATTTTTGCTGCTCTTCTGAAGATAGTCTTTGTTCCAAAAAGTGTTTAAGACTATCATGATCAGTTTTTACCTTGAAGTGTCTTCCCATTAGGTAAGTCCGCCATTTCTTTAGTGCATGCAGTATTGCTAACATTTCCTTCTCATAAATAGGTTTCTGTAAATACTTTCCTTTGATTGGACGACTTTCAAAAGCAATGGGTCTTCCTTACTGCATTAAAACTGCACCAATTCCATTTCCTGAGGCATCACATTCCACAATAAAGGTTTTTGTGAAGTCTGGCGTAGCTAAGACCGGTGCTAGGCACATTGCCTCTTTAAGATGTTCAAAGGCCTTAGTTGCTTCAGGAGTCCATGAAAATTCATATTTCTTCAATAATTTTGTTAGAGGTGCTGCTATTCTCCCATAATTCTTAACAAACTTGCGATAATACCCTGTTAACCTAAGAAATCCTCGTAACTTCTTTATGGTTGTGGGGACTTTCCATTCCTTAATGGCTTTAATTTTGTTAGGGTCTACTTTAACACCCTCGTGAGATACAATATGACCCAGATATTCCACCTCTTGTACTCCAAAGAAACATTTGGATGTTTTTCCATATAATTGTTTCTCCTGCAATAGTTTGAGCACCCTGTCAACATGTTCAACATGATCCTTCCAAGACCTGCTATAGATTAGTATATCATCAAAAAATACTAGCACAAATTTTCCAAGGAAGGGTTTGAAAATGGAATTCATCAACCCTTGAAATGTAGAAGGTGCATTGGTAAGGCCAAAAGGCATGACCAAAAATTCATAATAACCCTCATGAGTTCGAAATGTTGTTTTTGGAATATCTTCAGTCTTCATTCTAATTTGATGATATCCTGAACGAAGATCCAACTTGGTAAAAAAAATTGTTCCATGTAATTCATCCAATAATTCATCAATCACAGGAATGGGAAATTTATCTTTAATAGTGAGCTTATTGAGCTCCCTATAATATGGACACATGCACCATGATCCATCCTTCTTGTGCACCAATACTACTGGAGCAGAGAAAGAACTTTGAATAGGTTGAATTATACCAGCCTCTAACATTTATGCAATCATATGTTCAATTTCTCTCTTTTGGACATAAGGATATCTGTAAGGCCTGATGTTTGGAGTAACACTTCCTGGAATCAAATGAATAGCATGATCATGATCGTGAATAGGTGGGAGTCCTTTGGGAGTTTCAAACACCTTGGAATGTTTGTCCAAGACTTTTTGGAGATATGGTCCCCAAAGTTTGTAACCATTGTACTCCTAGTACAATATCAACACCTCACATTGGAATGGAAAGCATTGGACTATTCAATACATATTCGCCCATGGTTAGCTTGATATTATGACATTTCCCAGAGAAATTTATAGTTCCTCCATTTGTAACCATCACTTGACATTCTGGTGCTAATTATAGGAAACAATTTAACTCCTTGGATACCTTGCAATGAATAAAATTATGGATACTACCCGAATTAATCAACACTATTACCTTTTTCTTCTTGATATGACCTTCTATCTTGGGAGTTTGAGGAGTGTTAATACTTGCCTATGCATTACACGATATGGTCAGACTCATTTCTTCTTCTTCTAGGGCTGGTTCCTGGTGTATATCCTCTTCTTTTGAAGTTTCTTGTTTATTTTCTTCCTCCTCTTCACAATCTATGTAAAATAATTTCTTCTTATCACACTTATGACCTTTAGTGTATTTCCTATCACCACTGTAGTAAAGCCCTTCTTCTATTTTTTCTTCCAATTGTTGTGGTGTCAACCTTGTAGGTTGTGGAAGTCTAGGAGTAGTAATAGTTCCATCTTTATAGATGTGAGTGGTAGGCTTCCTTGTCACCATAATTTTACATTCAATTTTTCTTGCCAATCTAAATGCCTTCTCCAATGAATTAGGTCCCAAAACATGAAATTCATGTTGGATGTTATCCTTTAAAGTCCTTATGAAGACATCAATCTTGTGTTCCTATGGAATATCAGTTATCCTTATATTCAATTTTTAGAAGTCCTCAATGTGCTCAACCACTGAACCCTTTTGTTTGATATTTATCAATTGGCTAAAGAAGGTGTTGCTCTTTGTATCCTCATAATGCGCTATCATTTCCTCCGTAAAAATTGACCAAGTGAAATTGTTTTTTACGAGAGAAAATCCATCAATACCATATAAATGTAAAGTTGTAATGTGTACCTTTTGTATGTTTTTCACATTATTGAGATCAAAATATTGCTCCATTTGTAGTATCCATCTTACAGGATCCTTGCCATCAAACTTCCTCATATCCATCTTTGGAATATGGTGGTTCTTCCATCCAACATTAGAGTTTATAAAATCACGATTAACATTTATTTTGTTTTCAACATGAGTTTCCTCTACTATCTTTTCACCATTAGGAAACATTTCTTGTATCAACTTTGTCAAACCTTCCATGTATGCTTTTAGATCATTCTTCATGTTTTCCATGTTGTCTTTCATGTCATCCATCTTAGCTTCCATGCCATCCATCTTAGCTCCATTCCTTTCTTCAAACCATCCATCTTAGCTCCATTCCTTTATTCAAACCATCCATCTTAGCTTCCATGACTTTCTTCAAAACTTCCATTTCATTTTTTGTTGCTATTTGCAAGAGAAAAATTTGGTGAACTTGCTCTTGTAATTTTGACATGTTATGTTGTAGTTCTTCGTCTTCATGAGTTATAGTAGAGCCTTCTAAAGGCTTAATGGGTGTTGAATTATTTTTAAGGGGCATTTTAGAACCCAATACTAATATCTATTCTACAATATACCCTTGGAATCAATTCAAACTGATTTTTCACACAAGACTTATGCAATTCAAAAAAAATACACGCCTTTTTCTTCCTTTTAAGGAGCTTGATAATGAAACTGAATTATATCTGTAATTACAGATCTTCAATATATGAAATTCGGTTATGTAGTACCCCTCTGAGCCTTATTTCAAATGTTATAGGTCTGACCTAATTTGGATTCTTCAAGACAAAGTTATGTCCAATCTCCCACAATGACCTAATTATGGACTAGTTCAGTAGAGCAAACTTATACAGCGTGCCATGTGTCATTGTTACCTCCTTCGGCTTTGAAATTGATGCACAGGAAACTACATTCTGTGTACTTGCAACCACTTTTTACAGAATTCCAATCTGATGCTCAGATAGAGAGTTGTGATGATTTTCCCATGGTCACCTCTTTGAGATGAAATTAAAGAGCCTGAAAAAACCCTAACTTCCACAAATCATATCTCAACAAATATTGTGAACCAAGATCTAAAAATTTTACCTGAAGTTCCTAAGAATTTCGGCTTCGCTATGTACAAATTTAAGCTTCTGAACCTTAGTAGAAAAAAAGTTGTAGCGAAACTTCCATGATGACCTATTTTAGGTGAAATTCGGAAGCCTGAAAAAACCCTAACTTCCACAAATCATATCTCCAAAAATATTACGAACCAAGATCTTAAATTTTTACACGATGTTCCTCAAGATTTCGGCTTCGCGCTGTAAAAAAATTAGGTTATGAACTTGTAGAAAAAAAAATTATAGCAAAAATTCCACGATGACCTGTTTGGAGCAGAGAAACCCTAAAATCCAAATCCCTGATACCAAATGTTATGAAACGAGCTCCAAAAATAGAATAAAAGAGAGATCAATGCCTTAGAAATCAGCCACTTTGAGGGGGCAACCTCCAATACATTACATAAATGAACAATTCTTTAATGATACAAATGACAAAACCTCCTTCTATATATAGGAGTCCACGAGATCACAATATAATCCTAGCTGACCTAACAATAATAATGCTATGGCACAATAATAACAATATTGGCGTTACAAGGGTACAACAATAACAATAGGGGGTGACACTAACAACAATAAGGGACTATACTAGTAATATAGGGATCTAAGAGAATCATAAGACAAAATTCAACACTGTGCATACCAATTCTGGTAAAGACTATTTTCCACCCAACCTTGAGCTTTTATCCACAACTCCCCCTGAGCAAAGACCAATTCCTTCAAAGTGTAGACAACCTCTTGTCTACCCAGGAATGGCTTATTTAAGCTTGATTTCCCTTAGCATGTTTCCATAACTGCGTCCAGTTAAATCAGGATGTTTTTTTTCTTTAACCCAGGCTTTACTTTTGTTTTTTCCATAAAAGCTCCTTAAAACTAACTTTTTCCTCTTTCTAGTTTTATTTTACCTCTTCTTAGTAACTTTCCACTTTACTGAGATATATTTCAGATTTTTATCTCCAATCTAATATATTTATTTTATTTTATTTTCTCTGAGGACTTTTGGAGATTTTGGGAAAGTTTTTGGATTTAATTCCATCCTCATGGACTTGAAATCCCGGTCTCCAATTTACTCTAGTATTTGCACAATAATTAAAATTCCACATTTATTAATTTAAAAAATATTATGTCCACGCATATAGTTTTCCTTTAGGTCCACATAACCTTTATGAATTGAAATTGTCTAAATAAAAGTAGTAAAATAGGGATATTACATATTCCCCCTCTAAAACAAAACATCATCCTCGGTGCTGCAAGATATCAGTTCACTTCTCAAACAATGATGGATATTACTCTTTTATTTCATCTTCTCACTCCCAAGTAGTTTCCTCGGGTGTAAAGTGCCTTAGTGCACTTTCACCCTAGCTACGGTTCTATTCCGGAGCTCAATTTCTTCCCGTGCGAGTATACGAAGGGGATCTGGAAGAAATTCCTTTTCGGTTTCCACCTGTATCACAGTCCAATCAATTACACGAGTAGGATCATGTACATAATTTTTCAATAAGGAAACATGAAAAACATTGTGAACCTTATTGTGACTAGGTAGATCTAATTTATAAGCTACTGGACCACTCTTTCTAAAAATTCAAATGGTCCACAATAACGTGGTGCTAACTTAGCACAACTACTAGCATATTATGTACTCTTTTGAGGCTTAATCCTCAAATAAACATGATATCCCACTTTGAATTCTTTATGAATTCTCTTTTTGTCTACATAAATCTTTTGTTGATCTTGAGCTGTTTTGATATTTTGTTGAATTTTCTTTACATTTTTTTTCCATCTCTTGCAATGCATCAGGTCCAAGAATCAACTTATCTTCGGGTTGACTCCAATTGAGTGGAGTGTGGCATATTCTGCCATACAATGCTTCAAAAGGACTCATATTAATAGACGTTTGATAACTATTATTATATGCAAATTCTGCCATATGCATAAATATTTCCCATCTTGTAGGTTTGTACATTACATACATGCGCAACATGTCTTCTAAAATCTGACTGGTTCTTTCAGTTTGTCAATATGTTTGAGGATGGTAAGTGATACTAAAGTTCAATTTGGTACCCAATCTTCCAAACAGATTTTTCTAAAAGGTTGAAGTACATTTTGCATCTCAGCCAGATATAATCATTTTTGGAATCATATGTAATTTCACAATTTCTTTCACGAATACATTGGCTAGTTAAGCTGTGCCAAAAGTATATTGTACTGGTAAAAAGTGTGTTGCCTTTGTTAATGTGTCTACAACCACCATTATAGAGTCATGTTGATACATGGTTCTAGGCAATCCAATAATGAAGTCTATGGAAACCACTTCCCATTTCCATTCTGGAATAGGTAGAGGATTCAATAATCTCGTAGGATGCTGATGTTCCACTTTCACTTGCTGACATTCTAAACATCTCGCTAGATATTCAGCCACACCTTTTTTCATACCTGGCCAAAACATGTTCTTCCTTAATGCTGAAATCAGTTTTTGATAACCATGATGACCTGCATAAGGTATTTTATGATACTCATCTATAATTTCTTGTTTTAAAGATGTCACATTTGGAATATACAATCTTTGTTTATAATAAATCAGAACTTTCTGGTTTTTAGTATATCCCACCACTTCAGTTTTCTGCAATTTCACATATTGTTGGTCTTTCATCAACACTTCCTGAATCTGTTCTTCTATTTCAAATTTCACACTACTTACCGCATTGGTCAAAATTTTATGAGCATTTCTAGTCAAAGCATCAACAATCTTATTTTATTTTCCTTTAATGTGTTTGATTTCCATATCAAACTCGCTAAGGAAAGATAACCATCTAGCTTATATAGCATTTAAATATGGCTGAGTAAAGACATATTTCAAGCTTATGTGATCTGTCATTAATATGAACTTCTTTCCCAACAGATAATGTCTCCACATATTCAATGCATGTATAACAGCAGCTAGTTCTAAGTCATACATAGTATAAGTTTGTTCATGCTTCTTCAATTTTCTGACTCATATGATATTACTGAATTATCTTGCAACAATACTCCTCCTAATACTTCTACACATGCATCTATAAACACTACAATTTCCTTGTTTGGATCAACAATTTTCAATATGGTTGCAGCAGTTAATTTCATTTTTAACTGTTCAAAACTTCTTTGACACTTTGCTGTCCATTCAAACTTTACTCCTTTTTTCTGCAATGAAGTAATAGGATAGGTTAAGGCTGAAAATCCCTCGAAAAACCTACGGTAGTATCCAGCAATACCCATAAAGGATCATATGGTTGGTACATATGTGGGTATAGGCCAATTCATTATTGCTTGTATTTTTTTTGGGTCTACTGCTAAGCCATCCTTTGAAATCACATGATCCAAATACGGAATTTTATCCTTGTAAAATTCACATTTGCTGAGTTTTTCATATCATTGATGTTCTCTAAGTGTTTGTAGGACTGTTCAGAGATGTTCTTTGTGTTCTTCTTCATTTTTGGAGTACACTAAAATGTCACCAATGAACACTAGTACAAACTTGTCTAGATACTGGTGCAATACACTATTCATTAAACAAATGAATGTAGCAGGTGCATTAGTAAGTCCAAAGGGTAGGACTACAAATTCATAGTGTCCATATTTAGTTCGAAATGTTGTTTTGTTGATGTCCTCATCTTTAATTATGAGTTGGTGATATCTTGTTCTTAAATCAATCTTTGAGAAGATAGTAGCTCCTCTCACTTGGTCAAATAAGTCATCTATCAATGGCAGAAGATATCTATTTTCACCAATGAACACTAGTACAAACTTGTCTAGATACTGGTGCAATACACTATTCATTAAACAAATGAATGTAGCAGGTGCATTAGTAAGTCCAAAGGGTAGGACTACAAATTCATAGTGTCCATATTTAGTTCGAAATGTTGTTTTGTTGATGTCCTCATCTTTAATTATGAGTTGGTGATATCTTGTTCTTAAATCAATCTTTGAGAAGATAGTAGCTCCTCTCACTTGGTCAAATAAGTCATCTATCAATGGCAGAGGATATCTATTTTTAATATTTAACTTATTCAGTTGTCTGTAATCTCTACACATTCTGAATGTTCCATCTTTCCTTTTAACGAATAGCACTGGGGCTCCCCAAGGAGACACACTTGGTCTGATGTACCCTCTATCTAACTATTCTTGCAATTACAGTTTCAGTTCTAATAGTTTAGGAGTACTCATTCTATAGGGTGCTCTAGAAACAAGTGTAGCTCATGGTACTAGTTCACTTGAAAATTCAATTTCTCTTTTAGGGGGTAGATGGGGTATTTATTTTGGAAATACACCTTTAAACTCTCTGATCACTGGTAAATTTTCTACAGCCTCCTTTTCAGTTAGTTGTCCCAATTCTTCCACTTGTACAACATACATTTGACAACCCTTTCTTGCTGTCCTTTTTAGCTGCAATGCATAAATTTGTCTGATAGATATTAGTTTTGGTTTTGGTTTTCGTTTCACTATCACAACTTTTCCTTCCTCATCTCTACAATGTATTGTTTTATCTAAGCAATTTACTATTAATTTCTGCTTCTCTAACCAGTACATTCCTACTAACAGATCATATGATCCTAGAGGCAAAATATTTAATTGAATTTCAATTTCATATCCATTTAAATTTACAACAATTTCTTGAAGTTTATGGGTCACTTTTCTTTTTGTTTCTGTAGCTAACTGCACTAACCATGCCTGCTGAAATTTTTCTAATTTTAACTTACACTTTTCCACAATTTGTGGACTAACATAACTTCAATTTTCTTGTGGGTCTATTAAAACAGAAACAGGTAGTTCAACAATCATACCTTTTCTATCATGGTTGATTGGTGTTCAACGTGGCGATCTTCAAGTGCAACATTGATCCTAGGAATGTTTTGAGTAATTTCGTTTACTATAGTTTCCTTTCGTAATACTTGAATTTTATGAACTATTCTGTGAGGATAGTCTCGTAGTAGGTGAGGTTCTCCACATCCCCAACACTTTAGTGGTTCTTTCATTTTTACAACACTTTCCTTTTTTTTTTTTGTATCCATCTGCTTAGACCGAGTATGTGACTGTGCTGGTTGGTTTTCTCCACTTTTATTAAATTTCTTCCTTTGGGGTTCTTTCCAAAAAAATTCAAATATCCTGGTTTTACTCTTTTTACATTTGAGTCACCCTTCCCCTTCTCTTTATTTTCCAATTTTTTCAGCTGATCATTTCCGCCTTTAAATTACTGATAGCATAGTCTTTCTTTAACAAATTCATCCATTATTTTTGGATTGTCAAATTCGATTCTCTCTTTATAGATAGTAGGTAGGGAGTTTAAAAATCGTTATACTTTCGCCTTTTCCTCTCTGATATAAGGCACATAATGAAGCAAGTTGGTGAATTTGGTAACAAACTCATCAATTGTGAGTTTTCCCAATCTCATCTCATGAAATTCTATGGCTTTATCATCACAATATCTCTCATTCAGGTACCTAGACTTAAATTTGGCTTGAAAGCCTCCCCAGGTAACAAATTTTTCATCCAACACATGTGCCATTTTTCTTTCTTCCCACCAAAGGGTGGCTTTACCTTGCCATTGGTAAATTGCTAATCTGGCTTTCAGGTTACTTCCATATTCATATACCTAGAAGTCTTTAACCATGTTCAGAAGCCAAGCTTCTGCATCCTCCTCCTTTTCACCATAAAAAATGGGAGGTTTGATTTTTCATAATTATCCTTGCAATTCCTTTTTCTTTCTAGAATGATGTCCAGATGCTTCCCCACCCTCAGATCCTTCTGAGTTTGTTTCAACTTTTTTCCTCTTTCTTCCATGGTCTTCACTTCCATGACTAGACCTTGAGGTTAACTCTTTGATCAATCTCTCTTGCTCTTCACTGGCTTGAAAAAATAATTCATTACTAGTCCTTAGCTGAACCATTTCTCGTTGCATATCTCTTATCATGTCGAGCAATTTAGGATTTTGATCTGGTGGGTTTCCCGCACCCCCCAGATCCACGTACAACTCTCCTTCTTCATTCATAATAACAACTATATTGTTTCTGCACTTAAATCATTGTACACAGAAATTAATTAGTACATCATATTCTATAAAGAAAAAAAAATGATTCTCTTATAATTCACAGCAACATATTTTGGGGTTTTTATGTGTGGGGACACATAGGCCCAGTGTTTTCAACATGGGCTCTAATACCATTTGTAACAAATCTACTTACCCAACTTTTTTTCCTTCTATTTATAACATTATACTACTTTTGTTATCCTTTAATTAATTTAATTCTGTCATTGTATAACCTCTTCCAGAATTTCCTTAAAGGATTTAATTTTTGTCTTTAGTATTTTCATTAAGTTATAATTATATTCAAACCTATGAATATAATTACATACATACTTATATAACTATATTCAGACATTCCTTCCTTTAATGTATTGATAACTTCTCCTCCTCTTCATGGCATACATACCTTTATTTCAAAGTATATTAAAGTATACCTTTTTAATAGTTTTCGTTACTATTATATTATCAACATCATGAATTTTTCCTTTATAACTTTCCCCAACTCTACACTTATTGTTATATCCTTTAATACTATGAACTTTAACCAATATTAAAGTTACCTACTAGGACATATCCATACCTCCTAACTCTACTTATAAGTGGTATTATAAGTGATACCAAATGTATCTCAATTCATATATCTTTAAGTCTTATTTAGAAATTCGAACTTGCATAGACATAAGTGAATTAATTCCATGGAAGATCACTATTTTTCCTATGCTTTTACATAGTACTCATTATTATTATGGTTCGAATAAATTTGTTTAACCCTTTTGTACCTATGCTTATTTTCCACACATAATTATAATGATTACGTTTAGTACTAAGGTGTCTCCCATATATATGTGTGTGCGTGTGTGTGTGTGTGTGTTATTGCTTATCCCTTTTCTATTAAGGTTATCCTTATCTACCATTCGAATGGTATTTAACTCCAGACATGACATGTAGAGCTATGTCAGTTTTGCCATATGCGAACTCATACTCCACGATTCAGATTTTATGATTGATTTGATCATTTTGTGTTTTATATAGTTTGAATAGAGATGTTTTCTTCCTATACTTAATTGACAACCATATTTTTAGTAATTATATTTACTAGTAGTACGTTTGACTTGTGGTGTCACATGGGAAATTTAATTTTATTAGTCAGCTGTATGGTCGATCTCCCATCTTTCAACGACTAAGATCAGTTTGTATCCATTCCTATCGGTGAGCTCTGCTAGGGTTAATTTCCTTGGATTTCCCTCATTTTATTTTTCATTTGTCACATTTCCATATTAGGGTTTCAGCTCTGGTTATTCACTATCATTTTGGCTACGTAAATGGCTTTCCTTCGCCTACCTCACCTCACAATCGGAATTACCAACTCAGGTACTATCGTGCACCCATTTCTTTTGCTCTACATTTTACTAATCCTTCATTGATTTTATAGAAGTCGTTTTTCTTTTGATAATTTATGAGTTCTTCTCATTATATATTCAGATATTTACCCTTTGTTTTGCTTTTAGGTTGAAGAACAGAGGAGGGTTTCCTTAAGCACATTTATGACAGAGCCATAAGGTAATACATGATTCTTCAAACCGAAGGTAATCCATGTAACTCTTTCACAATTAACACTTCTCCGTCCTTCTGCGTTTCCTTACATAATTACGATCTTTCGTTTCATTGATATTTATCAATTTTACCCATTCCTCTTAGTCCTAATAATTTAATATGTGAGCTCTGCATGGTTAAATTGAAGGTAGTCTTCAATTTCATACAACCAATTGCAATGTGAATTGGTTTTAACATTTTACCCCAAATTCCATTACGGTTTCGTTGAGTTAGGACTTTCGTTGGGTTTTATTGAGTTGACAAACTCATCGTGCTCCCTCGACCACTTCGAATTTAATTATTACTCTTTGTCTTCGATTTACCATTATTTCACAGGGTTTCTTTTGAAATTTGTGAGTCTTGTTTCGTTTCGTTTTCTATATGAGGAGAAAGAGAATGGTTAAGCTCGAAACTCAATTTCCAGCCAAATACGTTCTACTGTATTATTTATTCTTCCTCTTTTTGTACTAATTTCGACTTTCATTTTATCTTAAATCTCAATAAACAATGTTTAATACTTTTCGGCCTTAGTTTTACGATTTATAACTTCATTCTCCATGAGACAATTCTGTCGATTTAGTCTTCAATTAATTCATACAGAGATAGCAAAGTATGTTCGATTATAATTCACTGTATATCTATAATCTCGAATTTAGGGTTTAATTCTAGTTTTCTATAAAAAAGATAAAGATTATGTACGTATAACTAGACTATGTCTTAGTTAATTTACTAAGAGTCGATTTCGATATTTTTATCTAATAGAACGTATGATTTAATTTAAATCCATTCATTGTTTATTAGCTCACCTTTCGCATACACCCTGATGATAGTATTCTATCGTTTTGGGAATTCACACTATGCTTGTCATTTTTCTTTGTACCGTCATTCTATATCATTCTGTAACTCACCACTTATAGTTTATGTAATCTATTCCGACCAATATTAAAGATTTAATGTATTAGAATATTTATATTATTTAAGGTAATTGTCATTTGATAATTTCCCATATTAACAAAATATTTTATTACACAAGAAAATTCCTCTTTTCCTACTTCCATACAATTCATGTATTCACATTAGCTACACAGTATATGGTTTCCCACCAACAACTTAGGTAATGATGTTGTCATGTTTGAGAGTAAAAAATTCTCATAATAGTACATAATTCTATTTTCATTCTAAATTTTACCTTACTTAATTGGATACTTGATTTTCTTCTTTCATGTATAGGAGGAACTTCACTCCTTCATACTTGGTTAAAAAGGTATATTTGATTATATTGACAAGTATCAATACTCTGTCTACTTATTTTTAATTTCTATTTGACCTTAATCTAACTCCGATCTATGTGGGTTTTCTATACAGGTATTTCACATCTTGCAATTTACACCATAATTACTTCAGCTTTCTTTCTCAAAGAATTGACAATAAACTTGGTTTCGTCTATTTGTCAGGTTGGTTTCGTCTATTTACAAGTTTATCACGAATTCAATGATATTTGTTCATGTATATATACAATGTGTAATTAATATCAATAACAATTGACTTTCAGTCAACATAACTGTGACAGTGATAACATAGATTTTATATTAATATTAATACATATTTCTATTCACCTTTATTAGATGAATTTCCTTCCATGAAACATTTCTATACATGGTTTACAAGTTATTTATAATATTTAGACTACAAACTTAGTTATGAATACTTCATAGTTTATGTTTGCTCATATTGTAGTCTGTATGTATAAATGTTCTCTATACATAGTACCTCTCTATGTATAATTATGTCATAGTTCTTTTTCAACCCAAGTTGTAAGTAGATGCATATAGATTTACAAGTTTATAAATTTGTATAGAATATTACCTGCTTGATTTAATATAATAATTAAATCCCACTGTATACATCTCTGCTTCCTCTTTGGTTACAGAAATAATTGCTTAATTCTACTATTAATTAACATGTTTCTCTTAACATATTTAGAATATTATTTAATCCTAATGATGCATTTTGTATCTGAAATATATTACTTAACATTGACCTAACAATAGATTTAAACCCTTCTAACTGGGTTTAGAGGTTCTGTTTGTTGGTTAATTAATTTAACTAGTCTATGTAACTATACAGAAACTTTAAATCTTAGCTTTCGAGCCTTCAGGTGGGGCTTGGGGGCGTGAATGTGCAGGAACCAGAGGCTCAGGTTCGTAGGGCTCGTGATGTGGAGATAGCGCCAAGAGATCCTAGACCTTCCGTGTTTGGAGCTGCTCTCCTCATGGACAGTGACTTGTTGGCCAAAGGATGGTGCCGAATTGTCGAAGAACCACCGGATGAGTAGCTGCTTCTCTTTGGTTTGGTGTTCTTGCTTCACGACCCACTTAAATGGGCGTATTTTTGTTTATATTACTGTGCTGGACCTCTGTTTTATTTTGTAATTCTGTAAACACTGTAATTGTCAAAGATATCAAACAATGGCTCCCCTACGTGGGCAATGCAAAAATGTTCAAGACTGGTTTCCCCGCTTGTGGGCAGTCTTATTTTTTTGATTTTTTGACAAATTTGCCATAATTCTGAGCAATGTTTTTGACTTCAGTCATGCTGTAATTTTATTCCCTCTGTTAATAGATTAACCTTGCTTAGAAAAAAAAAACTATACAGAAACTTTAACTATACCTGTTATAGCTATTTTTTTGTTAAATGCATTAGACACTTTATTCTCCAAGAATAAAATAATTTAGCACACAAATTTACAAATCAGTATACACAGTTTTCAACTTATTTTTATAACTAAATACATAATCTCTTACTCAGTCATAACAAAATCATAAGACAAAATTCAACACTGTGCATACCAATTCTAGTAAAGACTATTTTTTACCCAACCCTTAGCTTTCATCCACATCTCCCCTAGAGCAGAGACCAATTCTTCTAAAGTGTATACGGCCTCTTGTCTACCCATGAATGGATTATTTAAGCTTGTTTTCCCTCAACATGTTTCCATAACTGCGTCCAGTTAAATCAAGATGTTGTTTTCCTTTAGCCAAGGCTTATTTTTGTTTTTTCCACAAAAGCTCTTTAAAACTAGCTTTTCCTCTTTCTAGTTGTTAGTGTCAGTCTAGTCATACTGCCATCAGTGATCAAAACTACTCTTTTGCATTTGCATATTAGGTGTCTCATACCGAATAAATTTCACCATTTCGCCAGGTCATGGATTCATTGATGGTAGTAATTTTTTTATTAGCTTTCCCTCAGAAGGTACTTGCTGATTTTCCTTCCTATGGTTTTAGGTCATTAGTCACTTTCATTCTCAAAATCATATCAGTAGGTCATAGGATGGGTCTCATTAGTTTCTAGGGTCTCACCATGGTTGAATTACTGAGTCAAAGGTCAATAATATCAGCAAGGTCATGAGGAAGTCAAATAAATTCAAAGTCACAGCACCTGGAAGATCAAAGAGACATTTTATTCGACTTGATGTAATTTTCACCTCAAAACTGCGTTTTGAGGTGAAAACATGATATTTTTCCTTTATTACTATTATTCATTATGTAATTTTATATCATCATATGTAATAAGTCACAATTCAGAAGCTGATATCTCCACAAAGTCATCACCCTGCCTTCAGAGAAGTTTTCCTTAGCATGATCATCGCCAAATCATCTTCCAAGCAGATCCATCAGCAAGAGCCTGGAAAGAGCTTTCCAACGGTATACTACACTCTCAAAACTGACTTCTGGATTGAAATTTATGCTTAAGTGAAGTAAAATCCCCTATATCCTCAAATAATCCCTATTCCCAACTTTCCCTTAAAACTTTATGTTTAAAGTTTTATATTTTCCTTATAAAATTCCTTTTTCCTCTTTCCGATTATAAAATCGCATTATAAGTCATTTTAATACATATGTGATTTAGTTTATAACCACTTCCCCACCATTTCCATAGAAACTTTATAATAAGAGTTTCATACCAAGTCCCCGCCGTTCCAAACCACTTTCCCTCCATGCTTCGGAAACTTTATAATAAAATTTGAAGTGTTATATTATAAAACCCCGCCGCTTCTCATCGCAATCGCAGCCCCTCCTCTGATCAATCGCAATAGTCCCCGATCCGATTGATCGCAACATTCTCTGATTGAACTCCCTCCCGATTGCAGACCCCTGATTGAAACACTCCCGATCAACCCACAACCGTCAAACTTTGTCTTCCGATCCGACGGTCCTCCACCAATCGGAACATTTCGATCGCAAGATCCTCCGATCGCAACTCTTCTTCCGATCTCCCGATCCGCTCTCCCGACGGCAAACCTTCGATTGATTTCCCCACTGTTGATCTCTTCTTGCTGATCTGACGGCTCAAATTCAATCGGGCTAATCGCATCGGCGGTTTTATATAAATCACTCCGCCCCACTCCCGAGCCCGATTGCGATTTAGATTATGTGGGTCCTACCTTTAGCCCTCTGTCTTACAATAAAAATCATTCCACCCCTTTATATGATTTCCCTTCTCTATAGTTATATCCCCCATCGGGCTTACCCTAATCGTATCGGAGCTTTGTGTGGCCTTCTCGAATTTCACCTGACCTCCGACTCTTGATCACGATGGCACCGCCGATTGTTATATTACGACTGTTTTATTAATATGATATCCCTCCGCCCGGCTCACTCCGATTGCGATTATAATGCGGGTCCCGCCTCCTCTCCCTTCCCTCCTATTCACTATTTTTCCCTTCACTAAAGGCAAAGTTTCATTTCAAAGGCATGTTTATTAAAAAGTCGGTTTACCCAAACGGAAAGCAAAGGAAACAGTCAAAGGGCCGAAAGCTTATATAAAACAAAGATTGTTACAGCAGCAGCAAAATAGGAAATCTGTTCATCGGATTACCTATTTTATTTCATACAGCCTAACAGCAAAATCTCCAAGTGGTCAAATGCAATGCTGTCCCTTATTTTCAGGGGCAGATCGTTGTATTTCTTTTCTATGATTGTATTTCAGTTTTTGAGCTGTTAGAAAAACTCCCTTTTCATGGATCTATGTTCCCACATTTGAGCCTATTTATTGTAATTGTAAATCATTTGTAAGCAGTGAGTAACTCAGAAAGTAGGGGAAATAGTGTGGAAGAAACATCTTGCGCTCATTGTACAGTTTGACAGGAATTAATAAGAGATGCGGCTCTGATTTGTGGGATCCATGTGGTATGAGATTTAGCATTTGTTTTTCTCCTTTGTTTCATATGTGAATTGTTATGTGTTCCATTCATCCATAAACATTTCCTTTTGAATGCTTTCAAGATAGAAAGGTAGAATCAATTTTATATGCTCTGCCTTGGGAAATCATTCATGCATCTGTATTTTTCTTCTGTTTGAAAATGATCCATTTGCCATGCCCTTTTCAGCTTCTCAAACAGTCTTTCAATCCCATCCTTATTTAGCTTTATTTTCTAAGTTTCCTGCCTATCTTGCCCCATGAAATACCCTGTGTCCTGATTTAATTCCCGGTTTCAACTGTCCCTTTATCCCACACATCCCTGAAATTCATTCATTCATTTTATTAAACTCTTTTCCCATCATTTTACCTAGCCTAATATCAGTTCATTTATTATGTTCCATTGAATATTCTTTCACGGAGAGAGCCCTCTCCTGTCCTTGTAGGGCTAGCTACAAGGCTGAGCGTGGTTTGATGTTACCCTAGATTCTGCCTTTTTCAGCCTAAGGTAGATTTAGGCAATAACACTAGTTTTATTTCACCTCTTCTCAGTAACTTTCCACTTTACTGAGGTATCTTTTAGATTTTTATCTCCAATCTAATATTTTTTTTTTCTCCAAGGATTTTTGGAGATTTTGGGAAAGTCTTTGGATTTAATTCCATCCTCATGGACTTGAAATCCTGGTCTCCAATTTACTCTAGCCTTTGCACAATAATTAAAATTCCACATTTATTAATTTAAAAAAATAATATGTCCACACATATATTTTTCCTTTAGGTCCACTTAACCTTTAGGAATTGCAACTGCCTAAATAAAAGCAGTAAAATAGGGATATTACATGACTCATCAATATTACATCATGTTATATGTCTTTCATATTGGGTTGTAGAATGTGCCTCTTAATGCAATAAGGTGTGATGAATAATGATAAAATACAATCCATACTCCCATCTTTCTTGATATAAAACTTGCAACAACTAATTAAATATGTCTCTAATTATATAATATATATCGTATAGGAAAGAGTGAGTTAGTGACTTTTGTTTGTGAACAAAGTTACACAATTGTAGATTGTTCACCTTTTTATGTCCAAGTACCCTTAGAACAAGGGTCTTGGAGTGTTACCTCCTCTTAATTTTTCTTTTTCTTTTTCTTTTTCATAGGTATCATTCTTCTCTTCATTGCATCAAGAGCAACAAGATGCTTTCAACTCAGTATGACATAGATGTTGTCACATATGTACATACATATCAACATTTAAAAGAAATTTTAACTAGTGTAGGTCCATCTTAAACCCTGATGTATCAGCACTAAAAGGGACCAATAAACCAAGGTTTGAGATCGACGTATCTTGTAATATATTACACATGCTCGTAGATTTGGAGGGTCATTCCAACATTAGGAATTTAGTACAACTACATTAAATCACTTCCATGGCAATGAAGCCAATTCAATGCAACATCACAGATTTAATTATGAACATCAATATTGTTTACCATCGTTTACTTTCACGCTTTGTTAAATAGTTTGTTTTAGATTATATATTTCATGGTAGAATTTTTTTCGCATAGTAGAGGGAGAAAAAAATATAAAATACAAACTAAAGTTGCATATAAAATAATCCAATCGACATTGATAAGGAGAAAACCAATAAATCCTTTCAACACTCAGTAATAATTCAAGGTTTTCATAATAGTAAACAACTATGAATCCACACCCTTGTGTCAAGGAAAACAAAAAAGTATCAAATCATCACCTTCAAAGGAAATTTGTATAAGGGATAGAGAAGGCCTAGTCAACCAAAGACAAATAAGCTTTGAAGGAAAATCTATAAAATCTTAATATTGAATTTGATATGAACTAGTCATAACATATTGAACGAGGCACTCAAAAGATAGGTTCTTCACAAAATATAAACTTTGGCAAAGGATATGTTGAGTCATCAATCACCAAATTAAATTGCGGAAAAACTCACATAAACTCTATTTGGTAAAGTTGTGTATGGAGAATAACATAATGATGTCTTATTACACTGCCATAAGGGGTTTAGGGTTCAATTGGGTCTCGCTCAATCCTAGATATAACATCTTATTGTTGGGTAGTTCATTATTCCATCCAACATGTGAGATGATGCTAGCCTAGGCACAATCTAGTCATGGAAAAAATCTAAATATTTTCATTTTTCTCATGTTTTGACAAAGGCCACAACAATAATGAAAGTTTTGCTTGGTTTCCATAAAAACCACATCAATAATAAAATCTAAAAATTGCATATTATTTTTAATGTATGCGTAAATTTTATATTTTATAGACATTTCATCATTATGGAGAGAATAATTATAGCATGTGAAATGTTTGAGGTAGTTCATGGCTTTTTGAAGTCATAATATTGCTCCATAGGGAGCGTGTACTCAAAAGAAATAAAATTCATGTTAAAAACTTGGTTGAATTCATTAACTAGAGAGCGTTATGTATAAAAGAAATAATAAAAACATGTGTATATTAAAATAGCTTACCTTAAGAATACTAGAATGAGGTGAAACAACCTCCATAAGAAGTTCCAGGAAAGAACCACAGAAAAATTAAGTAGCTAAGGAAATTTCACTAGTAACAGTGACAAAGTAACGCCTTTGCAATCTCCCTATTACTTTTTATAAACATTAATTAAAACCAACGAAGATTTCATTTCAAAATATATAGGAAAGACGAGGTGGAAATGGAGAAACCCTACTTAAAGTGTTATAATCTGCAACTTACCAAGCTATAAGAGATTCTGCAAAGTAATGCTGCCAAAAATGAAGAGAACGAGTTTGGACTAGCTCAGTTGGTTAAAGAGCACGACAAATTGAAAAAAAAACTTAGTTGCAAAGTTGAGCAAAGCTTTGTTGGAACGACATGGAGAAATGACCAAATGATCCGACAAAACAAAGGTTGATATGACCAGATTTCAAACCCTAATGATACCCATCGTTGGATTGAAAGATCAAACCACAATCGCTGAATATGAAGACATGTGGCCTATCGCAAGCTAGACCAATAAAAGAGTTCCACATAACCAGAGTCAGTCCACGCGTTAATCTCAAACAATGATTTATGTAATAAATAAAACAACTATGGTTAGCAATAAAAAATTCCTATGGTGTGACATTATATAATAACATAAAATTTGACAAAACCCGATTCGAATCATCTCGTTTCAATATTAAAATACTAGCAATTGCACCGGGGTGCAAGGGAACGCCGGAAGGAGGAGATGTGAATCGTTTTGTGGTATATGAGAGGTAAAATGTGTAATAACTGAATGGGCTGAATATTTTGTTCGTTTGTGACGATATGGAATTTTGGATTTTATTTTTAATAGAAATAAAGATTATTAATTTAATATTATTAAATTTTAATTTATTTGATTTGAGTTTTATTTAATTTAATTTGTTTATTTGTTTTTTTTTTTTTTTTTAATCTTTATTTTATTTTATTTCTATTTATTTATTTATTTTATTTTTATGTTTTAATTAAAAAATTTATTTATCTATTTTATTTGTATTTTTAATTTTATCTTTATTTTAAATTCGGAAAACAATTTTGAACAACAATACTCTACCTTAATAATCATCCAAGTAACCACACAATTACAGATTCACATAAATAAGTTTTATTATCATCTAAAATTAAAACCTAAACATCACAAATCAATCTTTAAAAATACATGTGGTTTCTAATTCTATTATTGAACTGCACTTATATTCCTTATACTTTGTGTTGTTTCATTACCTGTTATAGTCACCAGACATTCAATTACCTTTTCATTACTTTCATTGCCTATCACAACTTTTATAAGTTCAACCTTAATCATAAAATAAATGTTAATGATATTTTTTCAGTATCCAAAATTTCCACTTGCCAAAATAATACTTCATGATCTTTTATTATTTCATTCTCCAAAATATAACACATTAAGCTTCAATGTGCGCTCCCGTGCACCAGCATTGGAGCTGGAAGCATTGCCAAGTCTAGGCATTGAAGAACTTTCATTCCATCCAACTGAATGCAAACTCCTCTGCATACCAGAGGGCACATGAAACATACTGGGCTGAAACAGTTGGGCACTAGTGCTTACACCTGCAGGACCTGTGTCTGCATACTGGCAAATATGCTATCCTTGTTTATTGTGAAAGAGGAAACTTGTGTGACTACTCTCTGGCTCCTGAATGTGAAAATATCGATTTATATGAAACATAAGGTATGACACATTTTTCCAAAAACAGGCTAGTCCACCAGCACCAATTCCAACCACTCGGCACATCTTAACATGCATGGGATTATCCCTCGGTTACAAGTGATACAAACAGCACATGCATAAATTTCCCGGGCATTTGAATTAATAGTAAAAACAATGCATGCTATGATGAAAACATGTTGACTACACCCAGATGACCATCAAAAATACTCACTCAAAATTGGTAACGATCATTTCGGACAAATGCCTTTGTTGTTTCGTTCATCCTCGAAGATACAAAAAGAAAAGTACCTTAAGCAAAGAATGATAAAAGTCCCAGGGAAAGTGACTAAATCTACGACTAAACATAAGGATTTGAGGTTGATATCTAAAAAGGAAATTCCAATATGCTTTAATACTAGCATTTCTGCCTATTCTGGCTTGCTCTGAATATGGGTGTACACGCTCACTACCAGAGACAAAAATGTGAACAGAAAAGTAGTTCATTTCAAAATGGCAAATTTTGCATCCTACATTACCATACCAACGCTTGAGCAGAAAATATCTTTGTGTAAATTTATACCCATGTTGTATTCAATGAAGACATTCCTTTACCCTTCATTGTAGCACGCTATTTAAGATAAGAATAAAAGAAGAGAAACAAAATATACTACAATATTTCTAATTTCATGTACTATAAACCTTGCAGAAGAAATAAAATGTAAAAACCTCAAAATAATGAATCCCTGCAAATGTAACATCAAAAAATCTAAAGAAAGAGACTGTTTCCAAAGGTGTCATGGTTCAGCGGCAAAGGCAGTGGTCATAGTTTTTATTTTATTTTATTTTATTCCTCTGTTCTCACCTAAGTATGATAAGTATCCTTACCTTGAAAGATCTATTCTGGTAGATGGTTTTAGTTCTCAACTCCAGCTCTGTATCCTCTCAAATTCCTCACAATGCACAAACCCTCGCATAATTTGGGCAAATATGACAGTCCATCGTAAAGTAGCTCCTCACAGAGGCAAAAATCCAATATCACACACTGATGCAAGTGATATCAAGCAAAAATGTGTCCATGAATCCGTGATTCCAAATATTTTGATGTGTTTCCTTTCTACTAGCAAATTTAACAAATATGTCAAGTCCAATACAACTTTCTGTGCTAAACTATTAGAACGCTTCGTATTGTAAACAATTGCCCTTTCAATATTTCAAACCTAATTATTCATGCAATGGGCTAAACTTTGACCTTCAAAACTTCCGATACCCCATTACTACCAGGCATGGGGCGGTAGAACACACAAATGGTAGGGATTGGGATGTCCGTGGGTGCAATCTCTGGGCAATTTAGTCAGAATGGCTGCAGCAGCTCTTCAACTGCTTTAAAATTGAAGATTAGCATTAACAGAAAAAAAGTTAACTGAACAAATAGGTTGATAAAAGATAACATATAATTCATTTGGCCCACTGTAAATCATAAGCAAGTAAGACTGTTTTGTGAAACAATTACTCGAAAATAGACAGTAATCCTCTAAACGAATATATAATTGCCATAAACTTTGACAAGCGGCCAAACGGGATGTGGGTATTTGTTTATGTTGTATGGAAACTGTGAATAATCCTACCATTCCAGATACCGATAAACAAATACACTACATCTTCGTCAACATAAAAAATTTAATTAAAAAAAAAATATTTAAACCCCCCCCCCAAAAAAAAAAACCTAACTGAGATTTCGGTGAAAAATTCAAAACACATTTCCTTATTAATGAATTAAAAAAAAATTAAAATACCCACTTAAATATTAAAATAAATACGCATTTCGCTATTCATATATTAGAAAAATCATCTTAATATAAGAAATTGCAACATTTTCAAAATTCAGAAAACATTTCCTTGATCATATGTGGGAAAATGGCCTTGATCACAAGACAGTGAAAATACAATACACATTATGATATGAATCTTATTTAGTACTATCCATCTCAAGATGGTAACATCTATCTCACTATTTCCCCACCGGATAAAGTTGAGGATTGGCAATTATGTGTACCATGGTATGTTCTTAGTTCATGGTAATATCGACTAGAAACAAATATTGAACGATTGCTCTAAGATCCAACAATGTCCAATGTCTTTTCATGATCAGCTGCCCATGAAAACAATCACGTCACTGAAGCTTTCCATGTTCAAACAATATAGTTTCATGATCAACTACCATTAAAACACATCACTAAATCTCTCCAGTCTAGAAGAATGGTATGATAGAAATGTGCTGATGGTGCAAGTGAAACCATACAACCCTATGAAAAGGCCATGAAAATAACACAATTCATGCACAGTGAACAAATACGATAGTGGAACTTGGATGTTTGATATAAAATAGAAATTCACACAACTGCAAGTATCAGGATAGGAGAAGAAGACCACCTGTCAAATGGAAAGGTAAAGTGAGGGAAGCTTCATTGGGCATAAGTGAAATTAAAACAGAAATTGGTTTATGGGAAGTATCACATGAAGCCTTTGTGATACTGAAAAAATGTTGGCCAAGAGGCGGCAGCTCCCTGTCCGGGGGAGGATTTTCTGCTAGGTTTTTTTGTCTATTTGTATGCCTCTTTCGGTAATCCAATCCTGAGTATGGAATTAGGACTGTAATCTAATACCAGTAAGGTGCCAGTAAGGTTGAATATCACGGTATCTGCACCATGCAGAGGAAAAAACAAGACAAACGAGGCTGAGAATGTTTCCTCCAGCAATAGGTACTATTATCAGTCTTTATTTTGACGCTCGACTTCCCTAAGGCTCACCCACCCATTCATATTCGAACACAGCTTTTGACCTTCGAGAATCGAGATAAGGCATAAAACCAAATGACAATAAAAGGTACACATCTACACCAATATCACCTGTAGTTTCCCAAGAGCTCTGGTCAAAGAATATCTTTTTGCCGGAGCTATGATCCAAGATTATTTCTTTACCTGTTAAATAGAGGTTGATAACTGATATTCTTTCATAAACATTTCTCAGCAAAATTTATTCAATTGGATCATTTATGATACCAAAACATCATAGACAATAGACCTGTCAAAGTTTATAACTATGTATCTATCCCCTGGACCTAATAGATGTCCAATCACTGATAAATCATCAGCTGTAATTTCAATTTTATGAACCACTAGCACTATGTACTAAACTAAAAGCAGTTTTATCTTCAGAGAGAAAAGTCCCCTTTTCTCCTGCCCCTCGTATATGTAGAGAGATTAACAAGCAGCAGCGTCTATTATAAAATGCCGTATCCCACATTGCATGCTGCAGTTCGAACTTCTTACATATTTGCTTTCATGTTAAGGCGAGCTGCAATCTTCTGACCCAATGATTTGTCACACTGCACCAATCCATGTGATTAATAATTAATATCAATAATAGGTTATTCCAACGGATGTATAAAAAGGATCACAATCATAGTAGCTCAAACGAAATATAGAAAGTCTGAATGGCAAATCTGTGTCCAGTAAGATATCCAAATACTGCAAATTTCATGGGTGACCCTAGGATCTGACAAAGCTGCCACCCATCGCTTCACAAAACGTTCTTGCCTGAAATTTAAAATCATCACTGTAATTTCTGTCCATATAGCAAAAACAATGAATTGACTTCTAGAAATCAAGCCAACCTACCTATCTGGTGCAAATGAACGATATCGCTCTCCAGGTTGTTTGAAATTATTCTCCTTCTCTATCACACACTGCCAATTTCAACCAAAAAATACCCAAATATCCAAATCCATGAAAAAACATCAATAATCTAAATTCAAATCCAAATCCAAATTTCAACCATGACCATATATCCAAATCCAAGAAAAAACAGCAATAATCTAAATCATTATCATCATAATCGCAAAGAGAACTATAGAATAAAACAAAAAGCATGAAAATTAAGTCTCCAAAAATAGACTATTTTGAGTTTCAAACTAAAATAGTAAAAACTTTTTTTTCAAAAATAAAAATTATCAAGAAAAACGCTACTCCGCCAAGTACATACTGCAATAACGAACTGTCATTGTATCATAATATTGTAAAAATCTCAGATCTATCACCAGAATCTGGAGAAATGGTGAGATCTTACCTTCTACCGCTTGCCAGTATGAGTATGGGAAGGAATGGGAAATCTCTCAGCATGACGAACTGGATCGAACCTTGATGGAAAGTAGTTGAGCTGTAATTCCAGCAATTGTTTTGTAAAAACCAAATCTCTCCATGAACATTGCCTATATGTCCAAGTCATACAAGGAGAGGTATTGAAAAAAAAAAAGGATAAAAAAAAAAATTTCCAACCTCTTCTTCCCTGTGCATGAAATTCATGAATCCCTCGTGATGATTATTGTGATGTGCACACTTGGGTGCATTGGCTGGCAGCATCAAATAGTTGGGTCCAAGCCGATGCCTCTGTGTATCTGCGTATGAGAATACCCTTGTTTGGAGTAGCTTATCTTCAGTGTAATAGACACCAGGAACAACAATAGCAGGACAAAATGCAAGCTGCTCGTTTTCAGCAAAGAAATTGTCAATATTCTTGTTCAAGACCATGCGTCCTACAGGTTGAAGAGGAAAGAGATCCTCGGGCCAAGTTTTGGTAACATCTAAAAGATCAAAGTCATATTTATCCTCATCCCGAGGATCCATTGTCTGGATAAAAAGTTTCCATTCAGGATAGTTGCCTGCTGCTATAGAATCATAGAGATCCTTGGTTGCATGACTGTGGTTTGTCCCACCAACTACAACAGCTTCATCATCCAATAGACACTTAACTCCACAAGTAGGTCTCCAATGAAACTTCACATAGGTTTGCCTCCCAGCCTTGTTAACAAGGGTGAAGGTGTGGACACCAGACCCATCCATATGCCTGCAGTTTAACGGGATTCGAAGATCATCAAAGAGAAAGGAAAACACATGCAAACTCTCTGGGTGGTGAGAGAAGAAATGTAGAATCCTCCAGTCTTCTTGAATGTGACTTTTGGGATTTGGTTTCAATGCATGAACCACGTCTGGAAACTTCATACCATCTCGAACAAAGAATACAGGAAAATTATTTCCAACAAGATCGAAGTTCCCCTGCAAGAGGAATGAAAATCCCATGAGCTATATGCTAAAATATTGCGGTTGCATCAATTACAGAATAATCCTTTGAAAGAACTTTCAAAAATAGTCAAACATTTACCCGAATAATCCAACAAATTTGATCATAAAACACAAATGCCTATTGCAACATACAAGACAAGAAACTTCAAAAAGAAAATGATCCATAAACATTCTTCTCAAACAGGGTTTAATAGAAGATGCAACCTCATGGTCAAAAACATAAATGTCACTTATAGCAGGGTACTACCTAGATACCAGGGTTCCCCGTACCTGCTTTATTCTGCAAATGGGGCTCCCAACTAAAGAGAGTATTCATAAAAGTTAAAACCAGTGTTGAAAGACCGAAATTCTATTGCATCAATCCAGACGACGTTGGCCACATTTTCTTTATGGAGGCACCTTTAACCAAGGAGGTCTAAAGACGGATACAAGGCCTCTTTACAGGTTAGCAAGGTACTACCTACATACCAGGGTTCCCCTTACCTGCTTTTACCTGCTTTTACCTGTAAATGGCACTCCCGAGTCCCAACTACAGGGAAGCTACATAAAACGAGTATTAGAAGACCGAAATTGTAGCTATTGCAGAAATCCAGAAGACTGTTGGCCATGTTTTTTAATGGAGGCACCTTTTGCCAAGGAGGTCTAAAGATAAATAGAAGGTCGTCGACTGGCACATTGCCCTTGTTGGGAACCCAGGGTATTGCCAAAATCTGGCTAAAGTGTCTGGCAAGTAGTCAGGATGGTCACTTCTCTACTTTTTTCGTCAAGAGAGATGCACCAGAACGTTTAAAGATATTGCGCAAATACAGGCTAAACAAAATGGCCAAATTTTCAAATTTGAGCTCTAAACCCTACTGCCCCAACGAAAGATTCTGAATCTAAATCCTGAACAGATCAAGCGAGAAAACACATTATATGCGATGCCATACGCAAAGAAAAATGATTTTAAAAACTTCAGAGTTCCATGTACCAGCCATGGAGGCGCTTCTGAAGATTGATGGTGAACTCCCTGGTTACCACCTCATCCCTGCGGCTCTTGCCCTTCTCCACCATCCTGCCACCAGTTCCCCTCCGCTGCGAGACTGCTCTCTCTTACCTCCTCTACAAAACCCTAAAATTTACTTCGTACACACTTTGGCCTTCGTACACACTTTGGCGACATGGTATACCATTGTCACGAGGGGCAGCTGGAGAGATAAGGCAGAGCGGAGCGAACGAGGAGGAAGCAGCTGGCGGCGCAGTTGAACGGAGAGTATACAAACACGTGGCGAGTTATCATTGGTTCCATGCGCCATAGCTTTGCACACCCCAAGCCCGCAATGGAGAACGCCTCCGGCGTAAAGATATGCTGCAGAGCAGCAGAGTTGTAGAACAATGATGTGGCAGTGCTTTCTTGAAATATGCCTTGGTTAATGACAATTTCTAGGAGACACTATTTCTACGAGACGGGAAGAGGTGTGCCTTTTGTAACTTAAGTATCTGATGTGGAAATTTAAATTTGCAATTATGGATATAGAAAATGCAAGTTATTTTTTTTAATCTTGTTTTATATTTAAATATAATTATATTTATGTATATATATTCAGAAATTTAAATTTGCAAGTATGGATATAGAAAATGCAAGTTTATAGAAATAATGTTGTTCTCTATTTTTTTTAATATAGGATAAATTAGAATATGGTTAATTGTGTTGCAGATTTGATTTTACTTTTTGAAATTAAAAAACGTGAAGGATATGTTCCATTAAGATTGGTTGGCACAACATTGCATAGTGAACACAAATTGAATTACAAATAATAACATTGGCACAATCTCGAAAAATCAAATTATTAAGTAAAAACTTATTTTCTTTATAACATTATACCAATTAAATAAAACACAGGTTTTGCATCGTGAATACGAATCAGAAATATCTGTAAGGCACAGAAGTCTCGAAAACAAAATTAAAACACAGGTTTTGCATGGTAAACACAAATCAGAAATATCTGTAAAGCATGGAACTGAAGTCTCGAAAACAAAATTAAATTAACCATTTGTAGGGAAAAAACTTTGAAATGGGAGAATTTTTTCACATATTTGTGTATGCTAGTATACAAATTTGTTCTCAAAAAATAAAACAAAAAATTCAAAACCAAACTTTCACATGTTCTCGTATGCTAATATACAAAAATTTCCTGATGATAAAATTAAACAAAAAATTGAGAGACCAAACTTTCACATGTTCCCGTATGTTAATATGCAAAAATTTCCTCATGAGAAAATAAAACAAAAATTATAGAGACCATATTGACATAGAATATAATGTGTACGTGCAATGCTCAAGCAAAGACATTATCGTAGGCGGAATAAGATATCCATGTAATGAAAATTCCAGAGATATAAACAAGCAGAAGTATGTACATAGACAACATTATAGGAGGAATAAAATATCCATGTAAGGAAAATTCCAAAGATTTTAATAAACGGAGGTACGTACGTAGATTATTTGAAGCTACAAATACATTTCTCTACGAACCAATAAAATTATAATTTAACTCTTATAAAGAGGAATTAAAAGAATTTTATAACCAAGTTTAATTAAATATTCAATTGAAATTAGAGAGACATTTATCTACGAACGAGTAAAACTCTCATTTAACTCTTATAAACATGAATTAAAAGAATTCTATAACCAAGTTTAAATAAATATTGAATTGTGTAGAGTTAAGAATTCTATAACCAAGTTTAATTAAATATTGAATTGTGCAGAGTTCATGCTAATTGTAGAGTTTTAATTTTACCTCTGAGAAACATTTATCTACGAACCAATAAAACTCTGATTTAACTCTTTTAACTAGGAATTTAATAAAACTTTGATTTAACTCTTTTAACCAAGAATTCAAAGAATTAGCCAAGTTTAATTAAATATTGAAATGTGCAGAGTTCATTTTAGCTCTTAGGTTTTAATTATGCATCTCTAGTGATATGCAATACAATGTATCTTTGTATCACTATCAAGTTTTAATTTTACGTATCAGAAACATTCATCTCTCTAGTAATATGCAATACAATGTATCTTTGTATGACTCTCAAGTTTTAATTGTGTGATATGTAATACAATGTATCATGTATCTTTATATCACTATGTTTGCACAAGCGCAAGTATAGAATCTTATGTTAGATAGAATGAAACCTAGACTGAATGGCATATATGGAATTTGGCATATTATTCATTTATATAAAAAAATACCACTACAATATGCAATTCCAAACATTCACTTATTTTATGATATAAAAAATGTCATTATAAAAAGTACTATAAGTATTTCCAAAAAAAATCACTTGAAAGGTTATCCATGACTTAATGGCAGAAGTGTCCTCAAACACGTAATTTTATTGATAATGGAAAATAAATTACATAATGAATTGCAAGAGTTTACAAACGTAAACTTCCACTAATTTGCAATTAAGAGACTAACCTATTTATAAGCTATATGTCC
The DNA here is from genome assembly GCA_034641835.2 of Pinus albicaulis. Classification (NCBI taxonomy): domain Eukaryota; kingdom Viridiplantae; phylum Streptophyta; class Pinopsida; order Pinales; family Pinaceae; genus Pinus; species Pinus albicaulis. Next base: position 346,853,686 of record CM076581.1, on the reverse strand, counting down.
TAACTTAATTTAGTTATGGACCACTTGAAAAAATAACAAGTGTCCATTTACAATAAATGAACTTCTATCCAATCTACTAACTTTATTCCTATTTTAGAGCCTAAGATACGACTCAATTCTAGAGTCCTATCTTTGTTAACAATATTCTATTTCTAAGTGTCTCTAATATTTATTAAATATTCTAATTTAATAAATATTTTTATCCTAACTTTACATTATTATATTTGGATCATCTAACATGACTTTTGCAAGTAAATACTTGTCTACATTAAATCACCGAAGGTTAAATATCACTTGAAAGATTGTGCATGACTTGTGCAAGTGAATACCTGTCTATGTGAAAACACCGAAGGCTAGCTATTAAAGACATTGTCTTCATGAAAACACCCGGGCCTGGCTATTGAGGACACATTTTCGATTTCATGTGGAGAAGTGGAAAGACCCTCAACATCGTCGATTTTGGACCTAAAGAACAACCCGACCATCATTGCAGATATGGTAAGTTCTTCATATGTTTCTTTAGAAAACTAAAGTGTTATGGCACGGGTGGATGGAGCAATGGAATCTTGTAGAATGATGTAGTTTCCTGCATGTAGCTGAACGATGAGAGTTTGGCTTCCAAGTGATGGGTATATTTTTCTGTTCCACTGGATTCACCAGTTCATTGCGTTTGTTGTCTTGTTGCTTTTTAGATTGCAAACAAGGAAGAGTGAATCAACCATGCATTTTTTATTTTTACGGAAATGGCTACTTCTTGCTTATGCTAATAGTAATGTCTATATATTTTCTGTAGGCTGTCCAGGGATTCTTCCTTTTCTTCGACTAGTCGGGGTTGGAGAAGAATGACATCAAAACTCCAAGTATTCAATTAGCGCTCTAAGGTTGGAGAAGAATGACATCAAAACTCCAGGTATTTAATTAGCAATCTCTGTCTCTCATTGTTTTTATTTTCAATTAGCAATATTTGTCTATGCCTATTTTTGTTTTTTTTTTAGTTGTAAGGTAGACCTTATTGGTATTTATTTATTTGAAGATTAAAGTTTAAACTCAATAAAAAAACTGTAAAAAATTAATGTAAATTTCGATAAATTTGTATACTGAATAAACAAACTGTAACAAACAAATGGATATTTCAAATGGAATTTGTATAGATAAAAGTAAGCAGTGTTTTGTATAAAATTCTTCCATTATTTTACATAAATTTCTTTTAGTATTCCTGTATAATTTTCTTTCTTCCATACCCTTGTTCCATAAAGGAAAAAACAAAAAACAAAAATGAAATTTTGATTCCTTAAAAGAAAAAAATAAAATAAAGGAAAATAATAAAAGAAAAAGCAAGCTAACTTCTATAAAAAAATTTACATGATATTCAAGGTTACAAGAGAAACCCACCATTATATCCGAAAAAAAATGTAACAAACAAATTACTGGGCCTCCTCTCACGGTTATGTTTCTGGTATCTTGGAATTTAGAACTAACCCAATCTACTCTTTTATTTTGAATTTAAATTCGGGTTCGCTGGATCCAATTACTTTGATCTAAGGCTATCTCTTATATAAGGATGAAGGAACTATCTGAGAGGACTTAGTAGTGGTAGAGAATTGGAGAGAGGGGCATAACCCTTTTGAATTCCCCCTGTTGATTCTTCACGTGGACCACCTATCAAACGAGAGGCTAAAGAATTCAGTGTGAGATGCTTACAAAGAATGTTGGTTCACTAAAGAAACCGTCCGTTCAATTCAAGCATTTAGCCTAACCATCCATTCAATTCAAGCATATAGACTGACCGATTTATAGCCTGTAATCCCAAACCCTTAATTTGATAAATGTTACTAATAATTTACAAAATATTTAGGATTTAAATGAACAAATTTTACTAACAAAATTATTAGGGATTTAAATCGATTTAAATCTAGATTTAAGAATACTTTATTTAGTGCTAAAAAAATTGTAATCTAATTCGTCCCTAGTGAAAATAACATTTAAAATATGTGTTAATATTTACAATATACGCACTTATAATGAGACTCACATGTTCAGAGTGCAGATAAGAGACCAAGGATCCAGAGGTATAAGTTGTTAGAGTATCATGAGTGAACCAGTGATGGCATCAACAGAAATTGCAGAACCAACCAGCGATTCAAGTTGAAGAGTACTTTTTCTCTCCAACAACATAGCAGCACGCAAAATTATAGGTGTGGATGAAGGCGGAGGTAGCATGCAAAATTAGAGGTGCGGAAGAAGGTGAAGGTAGTAAACTACCTGGTAGAGGCAAAATCTGCACGAGGAAAAAAGGGAAGGCCAAGAATTCTAAGAATTGCAGAGAAGAAATATGTTGTTATTGAGACTGATGTGACTAATTTGCAGATACTACTTGCATAAAAGAAAAGAAAAAAGGGCCAGCAAATCGTGGTCGCCTGGTGAGGCAGCCCCATCACTAGTCCCGTGTAGCAGGCAAAGGGACAAGTGGCAAAAGGACAGATAGTAAAGGGCCAACAAATCATGGTGGTGAAACCATGGCAAGACTCGTTAGCAATATCGTGGCAATATAGAGGATGCCGGGAGCAAACGTTTAATTTTAAGTAAAAACCTGATACAACAAACTCTAGCATTTCTCAATCATGTGAGAAAAGGCCTATTAATATTATGCATTTTAACCCAAAGTTATGAATCTCTTCACCTCGGGAAGAGGCCAAATAAGTCCTCAAAATGTATTATTCGCTATCAAGAAACTTTGTCAATGTTTAATAGGATGAGAAAAAAAGTGAATTATTGCATGCAGGCGAAAATTTGGGTTTAATCATATATTTTTTATATACAGGCTTAGATTTTAAGGCATTTCGATTAGAAGAGTCCTTGTCGGCGCTTTGGGCAGGGACTAATAAACATGTATCATGGAGAGGCACAAAATTATGTACATACCAAGTAAGGAATAGTATATATACTAATGAGCCTTAGATTAAAAAGGGTTAAACCCTATTTTTTACATATATTAAATATGTAAAGGTATATAATGAATTGTAAGAGGGCTAAAATACCTTTTTTTTTGTAAATAAGATAGATTTATTCACATAGAAATAGAAATTACATCAGTATCGATAGCAGGCAGGTATCCAAATGATTGTCTTGCTACATATGTCACTTTGGACTATATTTTTTCCCTTTGGGAATGGTATTATAGGGAAAGATACAGAGGCAGGTAGAGTTGTAACCAAAACAGGGATTCTTTCCAAAGAAAAAAGGCCTTTTGGCCTCACATTTGAAATTAAACTGAACATATTTGTTAATATATTCACAAAAAATGGAGAACTTTGAACCTAGAATGTAGAGGGCCAGGGGCATGGTTAAGCCACATCTTCCATATGGAAGTCATCAATGTTGATGGGGTGCTCCAGTGTGCTTCCGTCTTCGGAACCATGCTGTAGCTTTCTGCTGGAAGAAGGTCCAATACCTCCAGGGCTAACCTTCTTAGATAATTTTCGAGTAACATATGGATCAACACCCTCAGCCTTGGTCACTAAGTGGAGCTGGCGAGTCGCGGTCTGACAGCTTTAGGAGAGCATAGTGAGGGGAGCTCTTTTTTATGAACCTGCGGTGGTGCACCTCTCTGACATACATGACGAATTTCTCTGTAAGAGAGTCTATTTTCCTCTCCAGGATATTATTGCGGTCCTGTTGATCTTGTAAAGCCAGCCTCAGCCTTGGTCACTAGGTGGAGCTGGCGAGTCGCGGTCTGACAACTTTAGGAGAGCATAGTGAGGGGAGCTCTTTTTTATGAACCTGCGGTGGTGCACCTCTCTGACATACATGACGAATTTCTCTGTAAGAGAGTCGATTTTCCTCTCCAAGATATTATTGCGGTCCTGTTGATCTAGTAAAGCTTGTGCAAGCATTGTCTTGGTTTTCCAATGGAGCTCAATGGCCTGGCTAAACAAGTTTTCCCTAGCTTTGGTGAGGGCAAGGTCAAGAATCCACTTGAAGGCCTCATTTACCATCTCAGTTGAGGTTCTTTTGTAGATAGACCTTACTTTATCCTCAAATTTATTAATCTGATCTTTCATCTCTTGGCTAGTTTCTTCAGTATATTCTATGGCCGCATCCCTAGCAGCAACTTCCACCTGCGTAACCGAGGGGAGATTGGGGATTACCCAGTGGGAACCTCGTCCTCTTCCACCTCTGGCTTAGAGAGGGGCAGTGATCTACGGGGAGCCATAAGAGCGGCGCTGAGCTGTAGGTATAGGGCCTGAGACTCAGGCCACGGAGGGAGGCAGGGGTGGCCAGGCGTACAGGAAAGGAAAGAAGATGGAAGCCACGAAATATGGAGACAGGGGTAAAGTAACTCAAAATGGAATGAGACAGAGGCGAGGAGGGCATGGCTTACATAGGCGTGAGGGAGACAGGCGAGACGTGAGGTACGATTGGGAGCAAAGACGTCTGGGCCGGATCTCGACAGTGGGAAATAAATGCGACAGTTGGAGAGGTCATTCGTGCATCTGATAGAGGCTAAGCTATAGGTGCTCTCATACAGATGAAGAGAAACGAAATTAAGGGAGGTTTGGGTCATGATTTCCTCGGGGGAGGGAAATGATTTAATGGGAATAGGATGTGCCTCAGCCAACACTTCATTGTCCACGATTCTAGAGCAGGATTTTCTGACATCTAGCTGATCGAAGGCTTCCCATTATTTGGATAGGAGGCAGGTTTTACCGCTAAATCCCACGTTTTCCAGTAAATCCGCTAGTTGGTTGGCCTTGCTTCTAACAGCCTGGAAGGTGAAGCCTTTAGCAAGGCTGATGTGGAGCTCAATCCTTTGAAGGATTTGATTAAGTCTCCAGTTGTATGAGACCTGGATAGTACTTATGCCTTGTTGGAGATTTTTACAGTCTTGGGTAGCTACCATGGAATCCCCTTCAATGAATAAAGGCCAAAAGTTTTGTTCCCTGGCAATGGCCATTCCATGAACCAAGGCTTGAAGCTTTGCCGCATTGTTGGTGGAGTGTCCTAGATTGCCATAGTAAATCCAAATTATTTGGCTTGAATGATATCTAAAAACACCTCTGAATCCCACCTTGCCTGGTTATCTTTTGATGCCCCGTCATAGTTTAATTTGATATAGTTGGGTTCAGGAGGCGTCCACTTGGGGTCAGACGAAGGAGCCAAGGGAATATTTTGTTTCAAAGGGGTGTTGTGGGGGGATAAGTCTAATAGAGATAAGATGTGGACATCCTCCCGAGTGGGGTGGGGGGGGGGTGGTAGGATCAGGTAAAATGGCTATGGTAGCAGATTCACAGAGAGTTTGTTTTATGTAATGAATAAGTTGTTCCTCCTTTTTTTCCCGTTTTCTGAAAATTATTACATTTATTTCTTTCCAAATTTCCCAACAGATGATTCCTAACAGAAGGTTCCAAGCTAGATTTATTAGTGGATGATTGGAGAAGGAGGTGCGTCATTGATCCAAGGAGATGAGAATAGAGGAGGGGTCCCTATCCGTGGAATTGAAGACCAGGAAGGTCCAATTCCAGATGTTGGAAGTGAAATGGCATTCATTTAATAGATGATTCGTAGATTCTCCTTCATTTTTGTAGAGCATACATATGGAAGGGTTGATGAAGCCTCTCTTGATTAGATTATCCTAGGTCATAATTTTTGTGTGCATCACTAGCCATAGAAAGAGTGATATTTTGGACCATTGTTTTCGATTCCAAAGAGTGTGACATTTGCTTTTAGTGGGGGTGGGGTTGGAGGGAACGATATGTCCATATGCCTCTTTTATGTTGAAATGGCCAGTAGCATTTGTGCCCCATCTTAACTTGTCTATTTCCTCTTCCATTTGTATCTGTTTTTTTTCTAACTCTTCAGCTAGATTATTCCATTCCAGAGGGTGATTTTGTTGAACCCATTCCGAGGCCTCTTGCCATTCTCTCCATCCTGTGTTCTCATTAATTTTTCAGAAATATTTTACTAGCCTTTTATTTTGGTTGTCCATGTGTATTTGATTTGTTTGAATTGGTCTTGATTGAGTCTCGAGATTTGCTACCATTCATCTTCCCAGAACAAAGCAATTTCCCCATTTCCTATTTCCCAGAAGCAATGATTTTGTATTGTTGCTTTATTCCCCCATGCCTAGTTTCATACCATGGAGCCTTTGATGTTGCCACTAAGCCTGATGAGAGTCTCATGGTGGTGAGACGGGGCATAATTTGCGTTCTAGAGCACGGCCCAAGAGGTTTGAGGGTTAGTGATCCAGCGCCACCAAGTTTTGGCGCCCAACACTTTTCCTAGCATGTCGAGGTCTCTGAGGCCCAGTGCTCCTTCGTTTTTGGGTATGCAATTTTTTTCCCAGACCACAAGGGCCCATTTTCCTTTATTTTATTTACCTTTCCATAATAAATTTCTTTGAATGGCCTTGATTTGATTGGAGATTGATTTGGGTGTGGCAATGGCAGAGTACTGGTATTGTGGGATAGCTTGGAGTACAGATTTGACGAGGATTAGGTGACCAGCAAGATCCAGGGACCTAAAGGTCCAATTGGTAATATTCTTCTTCAGTTTGGTTACTAGAGATTCCAAATTTTCCTTTGCAATAGGTCCAAGAGTTAGGGGAACTCCAAGGTATTTGGAAGGGAAGGAGCTTAGCTTGAATCCCATAATTTTTGCAAAGTTGTGCTGAATGGGGAAAGAGGTATTTAAGAAGAAGAGTTTGTTTTTGGCCACGTTGATGGAAGTGCCAGAGGCTTGAGCAAAATCAGAGAGGATGGCTTGAAAGGTTAGGGCTTATTTAACAGTGGGAGAGCCCATGAGCAGAGTGTCACCAATGAATTGCTGGTGAGTAGAAGGGGGAGTAGAGGGGTAGAGTTTTATTCTGGATATGCTGCCACTTGAAGAGGCAACCATTATAGAATGACCGCGACCTTCCACCATGATGACAAAAAGGAAAGGAGAGAGGGGGTCTCCTTGCCTAATTCCTCGGGATGGACTGATGATGGAGGAGGGGGAACCATTAAGAAGAATGGATAAGAAGGCTCTTGAAACCATGGTCATTATCCATTTTATGCAATCTTTGCCAAAGCCGAAAGCTTCCAGCACTTTCCTGGTATAGTTCCAGCTGATTTTATTGAAAGCCTTAGACATATCCAGTTGAATGAGCATTCCTGGTTTCTTCTAATCCTTGAGAGAATGAATGACTTCCTGTGAGAGGACAATTTTGTCCAAAATTTGTCCGCCTTCCACATAGCCATTTTGCTGAGGGGAGATAAGCAGGGGCATAATATTTTTGATGTGATTTACCGAAACCTTGGAGATGATTTTGAAAATAACATTATAGAGTTCAATGGGCCGGAATTGATCACGGGAGTCAACATTTTCTGATTTTGGGATGAGGGTGAGGAAAGTGGAACTGAGGGCCTTTAAGACATAATTTTGGATGTGGGATTCCTCCACAAGGTCGTGAACCTCCTCCTTTAGCAGTGGCAAACAATATTTAAAGAAGTCAATGGTGAATCCGTCCGGTCTTGACGCTTTGCCATTGTGCATGGTCCTGACCACCTCTTCAACCTTGTGCAGAGAAACTTTCCTTATGATCATTTCGTTGTGCTCTTTTGTTAGGATAGTTGGGATATTTTTGTTAATAATCTTTATTAATTCCCCGTTGACATTGTTGGGCTCAGTGAGAAGATATCGAAAGCACTGGTTGAGCTCCTCTTCTATTTCTCAGTGAGTGATAATGATGTCGCCTTGCTTATTTTTGAGGCTTAGGATTCTATTGTGTTTCCTATGCTGGATCATAGAGCGGTGGAATAATGGTGTGTTATTCTTCCCCTCTTTTAACCAACTTACCCTAGATTTTTGGCACCATAATGTTTCCTCTTGGGCAACCCTCTCTTCCCAACTTTTTTGCAGCTTTAACTCCTCTTGCTTTCTTTGCTTAGTCAGCCCATTGTTGATGATGTTATGTTATAAAGCTTCCATGTTGAGTTCTAGAAATTTATTTTCTACAATGATGTCTCGAAAGGTGTTCGTATTCCAAAGTCTAAGTTCAGATTTGATGAATTTCATTTTTTGCTAAAATTTGTACATTTTGTTGCCTTAGGTGGGTTGGGGGGTATGCCGCCATTCTTTCATTTTTTCCATGAAGTCAGGATGATTGATCCAAAAGGCCTAGAACTTGAAGGGTTTATTTTTGGGTCCTTCTGGTAACTGGATTTTTGGAACAATGGGCCAGTGATCGGAGCCCACCTGGGGAGCGATGCTTGCCTCAATTTCAAAGGAGCTGAGGTACAGGTCCTCAGAGAGAAGGAATCTATCAAGCCTAGAGGTAATATTCCTATCACCACCTCTTCTCTTATTCCAAGTGAAAGAGCCATTTTTGGTGGGTATGTCTATGAGTCTAAGAGCATCAATAAAGGCCTGAAAGGTTGCTGAGTCTTTGTCCAGTTTTCTAAGTCCACCTCTCTTCTCCCCAAGATTGATTATCATGTTTAAGTCTTCAGCCAAGATACTAAGGGGATGGTTGAAGGAGCTGAGATTCTCTTTTAAGCTGATCAACCAAGCAAGTCTTTCGGTGACTGAATGAGGAGCATAGACATTAGTAACACAAATCTTTTTCGTGGTTCCGATGATTTGAAGAACAATGGTAAGGGAGAATTTGGAGGTTGTTGATTCAGAGAGGTGAAAGCGGGTGTCTTTCCAAAAGGTGGAAAGCCCTCCTGCAGTGCCCGAGGCCGAGATAGCTACATGGCTATAATAATTTTTGAAGCATGATTATTGTATTAGTTCCATTGAGTTTAGATCACTCTTGGTTTCTTAGAGCATAACAATGTCTGATTTATCATAGGCTATTCTAGATTTTAGAATTATTTTCTTACCGAGACTATTTAGTCCTCTAATGTTCCAAGATGTACAAATCATTGATAAATTTTGGGGGGTAGGGTAATTGATCTTACCTTTCCTTCATTGATGAGGCAAGCTCCTAGCTCCTGGAGGAGTTGGTAGGTGGACTTCTGGCCTCTTTTTCTATTTTACCATTTTGGAAAGTGTTTCCCAACATTTAAGTTGACCATTATTTCATTGTATGCACTTCTTTCCTTGTTTTGGTGCTCTTGGTTCTGATGCATTCCTTCATGTATTAGGAAGGCCTCTTCAATTTTTTTGATTTTCTCCCGAGGAATGGCCTCTATTCCATTTATGTTCCATTCCTTTGCGATTTTTTGGAGATCCATTCCCACTAGTACTTCTTCAATCTCATTTTCCTCTGGGGTAGGTGCATCCTATACTTGCTCCATTTCTGTATCTTCTTGGTATTGTCGTCTTTCTTGTATGATGTTGTTTTAGCTTTGGTTTCCATGATGTTCTTTTTCTGTGGAGTTTTCTTGCTGCCTTTGTGCTTCTTCCCTTGTGCTTTGATGGTCTTTCTCCTCCTGAATTGTATTTAGAACTTCAAACTTATTTTGTTGGGAGAACTTGGGAGGGTCTTTCTTTGTGTATGCTCTTTTGTTTTGTTTTTTCTGCTTTATCTTCTATTGTTGGAGTTTTTTTGGGGGGGAAGTCTCGAAAGAGATGTCCATGCTCATGGAATTTCCTACATCTGAAAGATATGTGCTCATAGTTGATGTTTTGAGACCATATTTCATCCTTGTAGATTAATATTATTGCTTCTGTTAAAGCCGTTGAGACATCTATATATGCACAGATCCTGGCATAGGAAATGTAGTGCCCGTTCTTGGTGCCCTCTGACATCTTTATATACTCTCCTAACTCATCTCCTATGGCCTTTAGAACATATTATGCCCAGTAATCTGTTCGCAGAGAATACTGTCGAATCCAAATTGGGACCCTTGTGAAGTATTCTTTGTCCGGGGTGAAATTTTCCTTCTAGAATCTCATATATAGACCAGCCGAGTTGAAGAAGTAGGGTCCTCCTTCAAATATTATGTAGCGGTCTTCCAGGAGGCCAAAGACTATTGTGAAGAAGCCCATGGACCCTAGTTGCAGATCAATCTATCCTTTTGGGTTCCATTTGGCATGGATCCATCCCTTTAGGGCGCGTTCCATGGGCCAGATGCCCATAAATTTGCAAATGATCACATGCTCCTGCATATAATCTCTGTACACTACCACATTAGTGTCCTAGATAATTATTTCCGGAGTTTTCTTAGCTTTTTTATTGCATGCATTCAGTTTCTGTGTTCCGTCTTTAGAGGTTGTCTCTTCATTCGCTTCCTTTCTAGCAACATTCGATGGGAGAGGAGTCTGGTTATTCAGTGTGGATGTTGTTGAAGTGTCCATTTCATCGTTTCCTCAGCTCTGCAGAGAAGCCACGGAAGCAAGAGCAGGGTTCGGGCAAGAAAAAGCAGAGCTGGAGGTTAGGTGGGTGAAGAAGAATACAGTGGCTTTTGAAGCGCTACCTGCAATGAGATCTCTGTAGGATGGAGCCAGCAAGCCTCCATCCTGCTCCACAGAGGGAGCTCGAGGTGAGCTCATGCAGGTCATTCGGCGACAGGGGCTGCAACCACTGAACAGAGCTGCGCGCAGCGTCAAGTTAGGTCGAAGCGGCAGCCTTAGGTCGGCCAACGATCCGGGCTAAAATACCTTGTTTATATAACCAAGGGAAACAAATAAATTTCATGATATTTCCCTAAAGTAATGATGCAATAAAAAATCATAGATTGTGCATGGTAAATATAAGTTTGACAGAATTATCCATGGTTTAAAGATCTCCCTTTTGGAAACTTCAACTAGTTATAATTGTGTAAAGACATGAACATAAACAACAAGACAATGAGTGTCTTCCATGAGAATAAGACTAGACAAAATATAGGGATTTATGAAGAACTTTCTTTTTGAGAAAAACATAGCAATCAAAGGACGATCTAATAAAAAAGTATTAGATCATTAGTACGCCATTAGTTATATATATATATATATATATATATATATATATATAGTGTGTGTGTGTGTGTGTGTGTGTTAAAGGTTTTATTACATTCTTTCTCTCCCCTCTCTTTCTCTCTCCCGCTCCCTCTGTAACAACCCTGGTGAAAAATCCATGTAATAACAGTTAATAAAGGCAAAATAATAATCATGGTCATTGGACACGTATTCCAAGTTTAATGTTGGGAAAAAACATCCTACTGTGGGTGTTCATATGGTTTATTGTGGCTATGGAGATTGGCAAAGGCAATGGCTAAGGCTTTGGAAAGGCAAAGTCGCATTTATTGGCATTTATTTGTGAAAATATTGGAAATTAAGAGAAAAGAGAGGTGAAAGGTCATAAGTTGCATGTGAGGAGGAAAATGAAGGAAAATAATGGAAAATGAAGAAAATGGAGGCCTAGTTGATAAAAAGGCTTCTGAGAATGAGTGCACAAACTTTTGTCAATTTGGTTTTGGAGCTCTCATTATATTCTCTCTCTCTCTCATACTTTTGGAGCACTCTTGGAGAGTGTGGCACACTTGAAGTTTTGGAGCAAGAAGGCAAAGGAAGAGTAGGAAATTGCAAGAGGACATTGGGATCAATGGCTACAACGGGTTTTTCTTGCAGGTACCAAGTTGCATGTATGTTTTCCTCACTATTTTTGGCATGCATTGCATATGAATGTGGTTTGTTGGTCATGATCTCTCATTGGCATGGAGGATTGCCAGGATTGACAGTGGATTTTCCTAGCCTTGGAATTTCGTGGATAGCCATGGTGTTGTGGGTTCATTTCATTGGTTTTTTTATGGATGGTTCTCTTGTTCTTTTAGTTGTGGGTTGAGTTACTAGTTCCTGGAGCCTTGGGTTGACAAACTCTCTAGAGCCCTGTAACAACTTGGGTTGAGTTACTAGTCCTGGAGCCTTGGTTGGAAAAACGCTTTGGAGCCCTGGGTGGGTTGAGTTACTAGTACTGGAGCCTTGGTTGGACAAATTCTCTGGAGCCTTGGTTGGAACAAACGCTCTAGAGCCCTGGACAACTTTGGTGGAGACCAATTTGGTGATGGTTTGTGATGTTCAACCGTAGGTGGAATCACTGGTTGAGGGTTGAGGTGGTTTGGCTTCTGGAAGCTCTAGTTTGGTTTTGACTGACGTGTTTTATGAGATCCCACATTCATGGTTTGAATATGGCACGGGGGTGACTGACTGAAGAAAAATAATGGAAAATGAAGAAAGTAAAGGCCTCTTCCATAAAAAGGCTTATGGGGATCAGTTGGTACCTTTTGTCAATGAATTTTTGCAGCTCTCTCATTATTATCTCTCTCTCTCTCTCTCTCTCTCTCTCTCTCTCTCTTGGAGACTTGCAGTTTTTGGAATCATTTTGTCTTTGGAGCAAGAAAGGCAAGAAAGCAGGAAAAAGGAGGAAGTAAGCAAGGAGGAGCAGCAGGTATCGATTTGCTTGTGTATTTTCCTTGCTATATTTGGCATGCATGGTATTGCATGTGGTTTCTTGTTGTCTTGGCATTGGTTTTTCCAAGTGTTACAGTGTTTTAAGCCTAGCCTTTCCATTTCCGAATAACCATGGAGCTGTGGAGTTCTCTTGTTTTGGTTTAGCTGGATTGCCGGATGGAATCGAAGCTGAGTGGGGTGGATCTATGAATTTATATAACACATAGCCTAGTAACCCCTGAACCAAATGGTGGGTTGTGGTAAAGGCGGATAGCGTGTTGCCTCAGTAGGCCTAGGAATCCTCGACCGGTGAATGGCGGGATATACAGTAAAGCCTAGAGGTGGCTTGCTCTCCATTAAGGCCTAGGAATCCCGAGTTTGGGATTGCGGTAAAGCCTAGACAGTATGTCTCGGTTTAGGGCCTAGTGACCCATGATTCAAGTTGTGGGTTGTGGTAAAGCCTGAGAGACTAGGAGAAAGGAAAATTCCTCACGATTTAGGTGGAGAGAATCCAGTGATATCCATGCTTGTGTTGGCCTAGTGATCAGGTGTAGGCCACGGTAAAGCTTGGTTTATGATTGATGAGGGTGAGGTGGTTTAGCCTCGGGATTCCCTGGTTGGTTTTTCGTTTTGAGTCCCACATTCATGCTTGGAATATGGCATGGGGGTGATTGGCTGAAGAGAAATCTGGCTTAGCCAATCTATGGTCGGGTGGAATGTGGAAGTCCCATCTTTGATCAGATTTTACACTCATTAATTAGAAGCTCGTTCCTTTGGTATTTGGTATGCAATGTACGGGTTATTATGTGGATTTCATTGATGTTATATCCATGGTATTTCTGTTGCTATTATGTTGGTTATAAGCTTGTATTTTATCAGTGAAGATGTATGGCTCTATGTATGTTTTTGCTTGTAAATGAATATACAAAGAATCTATGGTCAAATAGATTGTATTGCAGCTTATGATGTAAGGGAACAATTATTCTTAGCAATTCTCAGATAAGTATTAGACCCCTATGTTTAATTCTATTGTTTACACATGTAGGTGCAATGTTTGTAACATGTTTGATGAAATGTTTGTCATGGTTGGGTGGGGTTAGATGAGTTCGTGATGATGTTATTGATTCCATGTATTTCTTTTAATGTTATTTATCCTCTCTTGAAGTTACAGGAAGTTATGGGCAATGACCTGGCTCAGGGGCTAAAAATGTGGCACAAATCCCGGAGTTGCGGACACAAAATTGACTGTTTGGGGCCCTAGTCGCTACCTTGCCAAGGAAAACCTACGGCTAAGGGTCTATAGCCTCTCCCTTGCCCTTATATGCCCATGGCTAAGGCTCAAGAGGATAAAAATTCAAACCCCCTTCAAGTTTCAGGGGTCTGGGAGGGTGGTTTACCTCCTGGAGGTGTTGTTGTTGTTGTGTAAGGTGTGTTTGTCATGTTTCCGTCAGTTCCACTTCCTTAAGGTCATATAGAAGGTTGAATCTCATAATAGTAGCCTCCGTCACATTTTTAACCTGGTTGGCCAGTTACTTGGGTAGATGTGGGAGGAGAGTGTTACAACAATGAAAAACTTTAGGCACCACAATGCCATGGACTAGATTCCTCACTAGGGAAATCTATCCATTGGTCTCTCAACAATTTAGGCACCACAATGTCACTGACTAGATTCCTGACTAGGGAAATATATCCATGTGGGACTAAGCTGGACTCAAGCTTTCAGCCCATTTAGGTACCATCAGGCTTACTTGCTAACCATCAACCCAGGGACCTAGGTGTGTATCAATGGTCAAATATCTATGACCAATGCCACCCTCCCCTACTTTGGAACCTAGACATCAATACAAAGTGCCATCCTTATGTCCTTCCATGCAATGCTTCACTCACAAAGCCTCAACACCCCTTGATCCAATAGATCATGGATGACCAATCTCTCCCAATCAAATTGATTGGTAACCAGCATGTTATCAAAATCCTTCGAGAGATTTTCCTGTACAAACACAACCCCAATCAATAATATACTTTCACATGTAAATAAACAAATACAAACCTTCGGGGTGTTTTAGACAACTTGATGTTGCTTTTTAACTTCTCATAGTAAAACTATCAACCAAGTCTTTGATAGAAGATTCCTTCATCATATACTATCCTTCTCCTAATTTTCATACAACAACATATCCTTTGAAATTTCATTCTTCAATCAAAACCAAGCTATGCCCTCCCTCTTAACCAGGGAGCATATTCATCCAAGCTCCCTCTTAACCAGGGAGTAGATTCATCCAAACTCCCTCTTAATCTTAGGGATATATTTTCTATTTAGGCTTCCTTTGGAAGATCAACTTCTTTTTTTCATCACCAGAGAATCTTTCGTGGCTTCCAGCCATTTCATCATAGTTATCATCATCCTCATCATGCTTATCACATCAACGAACATCTTCACCATATTGAAGATTGTGTACCTGCACAACTTAGGTAGCAAGTACAACCAAATCTATAGAAGCATGAAGTTAGCCATATTAGAATCACGAAAGAATTTTAACTTTATACATATTAGATACTCAAACTTAATTACAAGCAAGAGACATATGCTCTTCAACAATTTGCTAAGGACTTTGTCATAAACCCTAGACTACTTCATAACAAATTTTATTTTATCTAAGGTTTCAATGTTTCTTTCGAAGGTGTAATACACCCTACTACAACATATAGCAGACCCTAGAACTAAAATTAAATATAGATCTACAAGATATCTAACAAATTTCAGAATTCATATGTTAGACTTTCCACTAGATATTTATACAATTCCTAGATTTCATACAAGAGAATCAATCAAAGTAAATCACAACTTAGTCATTAATATGACCAACTTTCACTAGAGTAATTTTCAAATCCTATATTTTCAATCAACCATCGAATCCAATCAAAACTCAGATTTTCCTCAATCTTATATAAATCTCAAATCATCATATTGTCATTATTCATCAATGATTTTCACTTCTACTAAGGTTCAACTTCAAAACCTAAGAATTTCAGTCTCACAACCTCAACAATCGCTATATAAATAGATCTCAGATTATTATATCACACATACTAGAGAATTGAACTAATACTATGGCTTAGCTACAAAACCCTGTATTTCCAAATATCTCCTAGAATCTCAAACAAGGATTTATGCTAAATCCTAAGACTTATGACCATTAATAAATAGGTCAACACATGATACTAGGAATTCATAATCATGGAAAGGCATATCATATGTCCGACAACATTGATACATTAGAAATACATAGACCTAGAGAAAGCTAGGATTTCAACCAAAAATGATATATATTCACATACCTATGGATTCATCATCAAGCAAAGGTATTTCATTTCTTAACATATCGATAACAAATTTGATTAGACCAGGGCTTGATCAAACAGACACACACATTCCAAGGAAATCATTTCTAAGAAATTATAGGGGTCTTGCTTACACATTCTACCAAACCCTAATGAGTTAGGATTTCAATATAGGAACATATCAAACCCAATATTATCAACATTTCAAAGGTTCAAGATTTTAGACCTTATCATTCAACCCTAACAAGTTAGGTTTTCATGATCATAGAAAAATCCTAAACATGACATCATCAATAAAAACTTCAAATAGCATTTCACGATAACCCTAAGCATTTTAGGGTTTCAGACATTCACATTAGCATACCCTTCGGTTTGGGTTTTCCAAAACCTATCTAGGGTTCTTGCAAAATTAGTTAAGAGTATTAGTGGGGTGGGTAGATTTATCAAGTGATGAATCAACCAAAATAAGAATCAATATGATTCACTATAGCTGGACACAACAATGTTAGTAATAGACTGTTAAATGAATGAACATTTATCCTAAAGAAATCAATGTTTTAAAGCATACCTTTGTTTCTTGACAAACCTTGTCTTGATACATCCTCCTTCATACTCCTTGAGAATATAGCAAAGGTTTTTTCTAATCAAGATCAATAGAGGGGTAAAGGTGATTGGTGTAATAAAAACTTAAATAAGTACATAAAACCAAAAACTGAAAGGAAATGAGATACTTATCTTTGGGAGTTGTTGAGGAATCCCTCCAAAGCTTGAGGGTTACCTATAAACTTATAAAAACAACAGAATGTCTTTTCCAAAAATATGTTAAAAACTTATAATTTCTAAAACATAAAAAAATATAAAATAAGATATCTAAGGCTACAAGAAAAGGACTTAGTAGTGTAAGTCCCTAATGTCAAATTATTCAAGTTTGACTTTCTTTAGGTCTACTTATTCAACAATGTTGCCTTGATCTCTTTCTCTCTTCTTGTTTCTCAGATTGTTGGGACAGTCACTCCTATAGTGACCCTTTTTATGGCATTGATAACATTCTACCTTAGACATGTCAACTTTCTTTCTTGGTCCATTCGATTCCTTTCCTTTATGTTGAGCAATGTAGGCATTTGATACTCCTTCAGAATTGGCAGCTAATGAGATCCTAAATTATTCATGACTGCAGGAAATCCACAGTTCTTCAAAGGTGGGATCTTCCTTCCAATTGTTAAGTCCCGTAGCAAATGCATCCCAAGTAGGTGGAAATCCTAATAGGGTAGTGATCACGAGTTCTTTGTTTGGAACAATTTCATGAATGGCCAAAATTTCATCCTTGATTCTTGCTATCTTCACGAAGAAGGAGGTCATTGTGTCTTCTTGGTCACCTTTGTAGTTCTTACCCCATTCTTCAAAGTATCTACTTGACCAATGTTCTTCATAGTGAATAACTTCGACAAGGCTTCATAAATTTCCTGAGCATGGTCGATGTTGGCTATGAATGAGATAAGGTTGTCCTTTATTCCTTATACCATTAGAGTCATGGATACTAATTCTAGTTCCATGTATTTCACTTTGTCACCATCACTGGAATCCTCTGTTGGCTTATTTACTTTTCCTTTGACCAATTTCAGTACCTTATTCTTTTCAAGGACGTTGTCAATTCTCTTCTTCCAGGACCTGTAGTTTGAGGCTCCTTAAAGTTTGTTTTCTCCCTTGATTGTGTTAGACATATTCCTAGAGTGTAGTAGATTCCTTCCTTGAGATGATCCTTTGAATGGTTCCTTGATCAAGTGCTGATAACTGCCTTTTTCTTCCTTCTTCACCAAAGCTTTGATACCATGTTAGAAAATCATAAAGGAAGAAAGATTTTCTTATTCTTGATAATTACTTGTGATGTTTCTTGTTATTACCATTATTTAAATCTTATTTCTTTTATTTTATGAAGCAATTACCAAAGAAGCAACACATAAAACAATAAATCCCAGATGTAGGCACTATGATAGGGAAAATCCCCTTTGAGGGGAAAACTGTAATATCCCAAATGGGAAAATAACAGTAATAACATGCTAAAAGATATATATATATATATATATATATATATATATATATATATATATATATATATATATATATATTTGGTAAATTAGACTAATTCTATTAGAAAAGCGTATGGTACATAAATATTACAAACAAGAGAGGCTAGAGATCTGGGTAACCGGAAATGATGAACAATCAACCTCGGTCCCATGATTAGCCAAGAGAGAAGCAAAGAGAGCCCAGAAGATGAACATGGGAGATAAAAGACACAAACAGGAGTCTAGCCATAATGGGTGGAGTCCTCCGTACGACTTTTATTTCCCTTCTTTTTTTATGCTCTTACCCAACCATCCTAGGGCGGGTGTGCTAGAACCACTTGAAGACTGTTGGTGACGGAAGGAGATGGCTCCTTATCTGAGTCTGAGGATGAGGTTTCATGATACCACTTCTATGCGCTCGTAGGACTGTTGGGCTCGCCAGGGTCTGGCGAGGTCATGTATGTCTCATGCTTTGCCTCTTCCTCATCTACTTCGATCTCTTCCTCATGGGAGCTGAAGGAGTCGATGTCATCCATGTGTGGTGGTACACATGGTTTCCAGCTTTTGGATTTTTATTTCTGGTTTCTCTTCTCCTTTTGAGCAGGGAAGGAGGGGCAAGAGTTTTGAAGGTGCCCTGTTTGATGACAGTGACGACATCAGAAAGATGTGTTCTCATGATCCAAGGTCTGAGTCCAATGGAAGTCTCCCACTTTGAGAACGATTTGATCAGGCAGGCCTTTGCTGATGTCTATTTCAACACAGATTTTACCAAAGGTATATATGCCTGATTCCCCTCTGGAGGTGTTCGTTTCCAGGAAGTGTCCAAGGGTGTTTTTGATTCCTTGAAAGACTGAGAAGTGCCATAGATGAGCAGGTAAGTTAGGGAGCCTAACCTAGATAGGGAGCTTGGTGATGACTGTCGTGGAGGGATCGAAGTCTGTGAACCATGGTATGAGGAATAGCCCTGCTTTTCCCCAAAACCAGGGTCCCTCTGTTAAGACCTTTTGATAATCCTTGATGAATGCGAACAAAACTATGAAAAAGGCTAAAAGATATTAAGGAGACAACAAGACAAAAATTGATATCAAAACACCAACACAGCCATAAAATATTGATGAGCCATTTTATTAAGTTTATATAAATGAGTACAATGGAGGTGTTGGAATGGAGGCACTTGGTCTTGCTCAAGGCAAGCCAGAGAAGCCCTCTGAATCAATGCTGAAATCCCCCATTGATGGTACGTTGTATGGCTATAGCTCTGCGCTGCAATCTGCTAGAAATGTTGTTGTTTCTCCTGAAGAAATGCCGCTAGAGCCTGCTACACTGCTCAGAAAAATTTGGGACTTTAACCCCGGACTCTACTCAAGAAACCCACAAAAACCCATGAAGGAATTGACCAAATGTTGACCTCGGAATTTTGGCCCAATTTCCCCTAGCTCCTCTAGCTGATGGCTGAGTTAGGATCTTTGTTTGACACCTCAAATCGGTGTAGAAAATTATGCCAAATTTAACGTGGATTCTCCTCAATAAACCCAAAAAAAACCTAGAAAGGGTTCGCCTAAAGATTGACCCCGAAAATTGGCCCTCTTGGACTTGGCTCACTGCACTGCTGGGTAAATTGATCCTCCTATAAATCCTGTTGTTGGAAGTCTCCAAAATGCAACAAAAATACTTGTTAGGAAGCTCCAAGCCTCCCCACCAAATGTCTTCTGCAACTCCCTCTTTTCTCACCTCCCGGAACAACCAAATCCTTTCTGCGCTGCGTCCTCCCCTACGTAGTCTCCTCCTCCTCTACACAGTCCAGAACTAGCTATGCTTCCTCCTAATGTTGCTGATGGAAATTATCCTCACAAGGTGTGGAACTCCTCTCCTGAGCGATCATTTGAAGTCCCCCAAGGTAGAGGTTGAGATCTCCGCTTGAAGCTCTCATGTGCTAAACAACACTGCAGACTTAGCTCTCCGGCTCAAGCGTGCTATGTAAAAATGACAAGAAGAAAATAGATGAATGAATGAGTGAAAAAATGAGCCTTCCCTTCTTCCTTTTATCCATTGAGGCCCAACGTATGCCTTGGGTCCCACATTGGCCTGTGTTGCCTCTCCTTGGCCAATCACGTGCTGCCTTCCTCTAGTCAATCCCACGCTGTCCTTTTCGTGCCTCTTCTATGTTGCCACCTAAGGCCAACTCGACCCCACCACTATAGCCACAATTTTCCCTTAGGGACTTTAGGAAAATACTTTATTTGGCCTAAATATTAATTGTGGGTCCCCTACCCACTTAATTTCCGCCCAACATTAGGATATGCCAAAATTAATATCCCAATTAGTTGTATGCTAATTTGGGGATATTACAAAAACTCAGTCAAGATAAATCTTCCTTTCAATAGTATCCTTTGAGACTCTTCACCCTAGACATATACCAGACCTTCCCTCCACACCAAGTCAACCTCCCATGTCTTTGACCCCTTTCCAGCAACTTCGACTAGGCAACAACTTCCAGCAACAGGTGGCTTCCGGTAACATAAAAACTTGGAAGACTTCGATCTCTCAATCTAGGGCATGAAACAAATAGAGAGAGGCACCAAAATTTCATTTTTCTTTTTCTCCTTAGACTTCCCCAAACTCGCACTTCTTTTGGCTTCCCGACAATAGACTTTGAACTTTTCCCAGTTACAAGAGATATCAAACTTGATGTGAGAGAGTGTGCTCCAAATGAATTCAATTTCCTTCCTTTTATAGGCTCCAAGTGAGGCCGAATTGGTGTCTCTTAGGCCGACATGATCCCCTCTAGGCCGACTTGGTGTGGAGGTCACATAATTCATATTTTACTCAATATTAAACCTTTTTACATGATTCAAAAGCCCAAGAAGGGTATCTTTAAAAGTAAAATGACTCTATTGACTCAAAATAGAATTCCTCAATGGGGAATTTGACTTAAAACAAGGTGACCCAAGCCTGAAACCCATGCTTTAATAAGTCACAATAATAATAATAATAATTTATATAAAATCATTCGGCGATAATCTCATCTAAGCATATTATGTCGACGCGTTTCAAACCAACCAATTTGGTTCGTCATCAGGACAAGATGAGAAATCTGATCTAGGAACCCGTTTAAATAGATAAGGAAAGCTCCAACTAGCCGTTGTAAATAACAGCTAGTTTGACTAGAATAAGAAATTTAATCCTCTTCCCTCTTGTCTTAGTCCACCCCCGCCCTTCCCCTCCCCCTTTTTTTTCTTCCTTTGATCCTCTTATCCTCGATTGCTTTCAAATTTTTTTTTTTTCATTCTATTTTTCTTTTGAATTATAGTATCTATAGCTATACTTGATAAATAATGTAGCTATTATATTGTGATAAACTTATCAAATTTACTTATTAAGTAAGAAATAAGAATATTAAATTATATCCAAATTATATAACATATACTTATTAATTAATTCAATTTTAAATTATTATAAATATTAAATAACTATTAAATAAATAATAATAATGATAATACAACGATTAATTAATTCTTTTCTAGATTAATTAAATTTCTTATTATATTCAAGCTAGCCGTTATTTACAACAACTAGTTAGAGCTTTCCTTAGCTATTTAAACTAGTTCCTAGATCAGATTTCTCATCTTGTCTTGATGATGAACCACACTTGTTATGCAAGAAAATCCTCTATGCGGACATAGACGATCCCTTTAGGCCTAGAGTGGGTCTAGTAACAACATGGAACAATTAGAAACCTAATTTCCTAGATTGTAAATGCACGCATATTGTGAATAGATCACCTACCTCAATCTGATGCTAATTCCCGTTTGAATCCTTTGGTCCTTTGCGTTCTATGGTCAGATCTTCGCTGCTACCAGCGCTTGGTTACCTGCACAAGGGATCAAAACAACAAAAAACATGAAAGCATAACATATATAATGCATATACAACCTACTTAGTTGATCAAGGAAAACTATGAATCCAATCACACATTAAGACAAGATGGAAAGCACAAACCAATCATATTATATTAAAATAGAGAGGGGGAGTTACAACCTGTGCCTTGATGTCGCAGCTCTCCTTGAACGAGTCCTGATCCAGGCATGTCTCCAAAGTGCTCTTTCAACTTGATGTGAGGGCAAAAGGTCTCAACTCTCGCTCGATACCTATAGCAACAAAAAAATATCTCTGATGTTCTTCTATCTATGTTCTAACTAGCAGAGCTATGGGAGATTTCCCATTATATAACAAAGGAGGAGGGAGCATGGATCCAGTTTAGGTGGGGAAATGGGTTATCCCTTTGGGTGGTTCCACTTTTTTAGGAACAAAGAGACCAAAGGGAGAAACTCGGCTCTATCCTCAGGAACAAAAAACCAGGTCTCCGCCACGAAGCTTCCATATCTCGAAGCTTCACCTCCATTTTTAAAAAAACTTCCCAGAAGGGGATCGACGCGAGTCTGAGCTTCATTCCAACATCGATCGGCGCAACCCTAGACCAAAATGAGGCCATCGGCATGAGAAAGACACAGAGAGGGCGCACCACTCCAGATAACTAGGTTTACAAGGAGTTACTTCAGGAATGTCCAACAAAAAGTTTATTTATTGTGTTGAAGAGGACATGAAGGCATATTTTCATGATGGAAAACATGCACAGGGGTCACTGTTAAGGTTCTCCAGGATCAGGAATTGGGAGTACAGGTACAGTGACAAATTACTGTGTAATAGATTCCCCCTAAAGCATGAAGGCTGAACGAGAGTGAGGGGTGAAATGCTTTACGAATAAGTGCCAGGACCAAGACACTGTCGTTGTAAAACCTGTGCAATCAAGCCCACATATACATAAACTAATATCTCTGAAATAATCACATGACATAAGGTATGAACGTAGCCATCCATAGAAGTAAACATGAAACAATATTCAAGGTATGGATGCAGTCCAGCTGAATAAAGAGGATCATGAATATAGACTCAAGGTATGGTCGCAACCATCTAAATGAAGGAGTCATGTGTACAATTATGAATAATACATATCGCTGCGCAGCGTAGGTTTTATCAAATAAAACCTAGGGTCTTGCGCTTCGTCACGACCCAATCAAGTACAAATATAAGCATGTGAATAAATGAGCTGAAGTCGAACATGCAATAAAATCACCTGATTACCAGCAAATGATGTAAATTTTTAACAGGCGTGAGAGAAATCACCAATAATGACAATGGCTCTCAAGGTACCAACAATACAATCCACGAGATGCGAATAAGGAGTTGTCGTCGAACATTCGCGGAATCACCCGATCAAAGCCCAATGATGTAAGCCTATCGTCGAATGCGACAACCTGCCATTAAGGCATGCAAGCTCTAAGGTACTAAAAAGGGTATCTCTAGATCAACTTCTCGGATAATGTGTTGAAGTCGACAAGAAGTGATCCATTGGAGGAGGGCCATAATGTATCCCACATCATCGACACGAGGTGAAGGCAATAAGATGATAATGAGAGTGATCAAAGAACTCGGAAATGAATGAGACGCAGAAGGAACTTCTCTTGAACATATCAACGACACGACTTCGGATTTGACAGTATTTGACTCAAATGGGATCAGAGTTCATGTTGGACGAGAATAGTGATGACATAAGAGGAAAAACAGATTTCCCAAACCCATGGAGGGAAACTGACGAATGAAGGATATCCCCAACCTGACACGAAATAGAGGATGTGTCATATTCAAGAGTGACATACTGCCAACACAACTAATTAATGCTTTCCATTTCCCCCCACCATTTCTCGCGAGTACCCCAATTATTTTTTGTATACAAGCTTGAAGGGGATAACATATTCTTGTGATATAAGTTTGTCCTTCAGACAAATCTATCCTAGTACATTTTGCGAGCCCTAGGAAGGAGGAACTCGATGTCGTCATGATGACGGATCCATTGCCGTTAAATTTTAATGAGTCCGACAATGGAGAAACTCTATTCCTTTTCATGTTTAGAGAGTTTGAAAAGAGGCGAAAAGAAAACTCCGGATGGCCCTTTTCGTAAATAGTCCCTCATACCCAAAAAGGTAGAAAACAAAGTGTGAGAGAACCTCTTAGTCACAATTGAATAAGGTATTCCTTTTTCATAAATAATTTATTACAACCCGAAAATGGGGTAAACATATACTAGGTAAATGACGTTTCATGCACTTTAACAAGCTCAAAACGACAAGAACCCGAAAAACTTTTCATGTTTAGAGAGTCAAAAAAGTGCTGAGATATGACTCCGAGGGGGGTTACTTTTTCATTTGTTTTTAATTGAGTCTAAAAAAGCGTTAAACCAAAACTCGTAAAAGTGTCATCCATGAAGAAATTGGACCGGTCACTGCACAAGAACAAACCATAAATTGTTTTCGAGGTAAGGGCATTTAAAATATTATTAAAATAATGGAAAAAACCCTACAATGTCATTGTGCATTTATAAAATATGGAGAAAGTAAAAAAATGAATTACTTTTCACTTTCACGTGGATGAGAAAGAGTTTTTACCCTATTTTACCTCGAATCTTAAGGAGTGCATTGCGGGAGATCCAAGAGGTCAATCAGCGAGCCGTATGTGCCAGGTAAGAGGCGCTTTCCTTGCTTGCATTTTAATATTAATTTAAGTGTATTTTAGGGCTTATTTTGATTTTGGGGAGAGGATTTCAATTTTGGTAATACCATGGATCGGCGCGATTATCCACTATCGGGACCACGCTAACCTGCCTTTTTTACAACGGGAAAGTTGTCGATCGGTGCTGCTGTTTTTAAAACATCCGCGCTGATCACAGAGTGGAAAAATAATAGAAACTCCCAAGAACAAGCTTGTAATCCAAAATTTTCAGGCCTAAACACTGACAAGGGTTTTATTAAATGTTATTGCAGGGAAGAGAAGCCATCAATCATGGTGATTGAGTGGAAAGAACAAGATCATGATGAAGTTGATCAGGTAGCTATGCAGAACATAGCTTACATGGACGCAATGAGGAACTGTGGGCTCCTCAAATTCTTTATGACCCAGGCATAAGAGCCCAACCAGATCTTCTGCAGTATCTGGTCAGTATATGGGACACAGACCGGGAGATATTGATCCTTGGTGACTAGGAACTAGAAATCGAAGTGGCGGGCATCTACTTCATCACTAGCCTCTCACGTAGAGGGGCAAGAGTACATTTGTCCGGAGCCCGAATCATGGGCGAGATTATGGACATACTCATTGGGAGAGCATTCTCCGAGGCAACATGATCTTCGAGTGGAAAAATAGCCATAAGCACAATAAATGATTTATCACTCAAGGTAGTGTTATGCAAAGGTAGTGCTATGCACTATCACATGCATGGTTGGGGCGCAAGCACCACATGAGGCCATTAAGGCTCAACTAGAGACAATGGTGGATTTCATCACACCCACCGTATTCAACTGGTGTGAGGACGTAGTGGAAAACATGAAGAAACAACTCATGAAGTGTAAAAACATCAAACTGAAGCAGTTTGGATACAGGTCTATCTTGACAGTGTTATTCTTAGAGTGAGTGCCTCTATTCCAGTACCAGGGGATAGAGATAGAGGCACCAGTGCCATGAGAGCCACGATTGGCATGGTGGGCAATATTGATGCCTCGCGGAGGAGGCGGGCAGAGGATGTTGTTCAGACCTGACTTCTTCACATGGTTGAGGCATCAGGTGATCATGGTGGAAGACTGGCTATAGTCTGGGACAGATTTCTGGGGTGACCCTGATATGCCGCTTCCAGCGGGTGAGTGCTGGGACGACAGAGGTAAAAACATGTTTTGTTATTTTTGCATGTTTTATATATATATATATATATATGAACTGTGTGAAGCTTTATGTATAGCAGATGTTCGACCACAGAGGCCGGCGAGGATGTCACCCATCGCAAAGAGGGTGGCAAGAGACTTCTAGGGTGCCCATTATGTGGAGGGAGCGGAACCTGAAGAGGATATTGCGAGGAACCTGGATGTCTTGACCACCGGGATTCCAGAGTATGCACAGATGGGAGACATTCCCCGTTAGTACCAGCGACATACTGTCGGGGTATCCGATTGCATCCATCGACTGCTGACTCAAGTCATTCGAGTAGTAGCCTGTTATCGTGACCACCACGTGGATTAGATTAGATTTTCCTTTTATGCAGTTTTGCTGAGACCTACGAGTCTCACTATGTATCAGAGCATATATTATTTTTGAGGGGGGTTATGATGTACTTGTAAACACTATTTTCAAAACAATCGATATATATATATATATATATATATATGCTATTTTCCTGTTCCATGTTATGTTATGATGATTATAAATTCTGCAGATGTCTATCTAGAACATGATTATCCAATGCATCTATTAATGTATTCATGTGTCGAGGAATATGATGATATGTAATGTAATCAAAATTTATTTCTAACAAATGAAAATGCATATACATTCTCAAGATGTGAGGGTGTCTAGCAGAATATTTCCCGTTGAGCTGTAGAACAACAAGCTGTGAATCCAGGTTAACAACCAGTTCTCTAATGTCGAGAGAAATTGCTTCAGACAGAAGCTCAACAAATGCATTGTATTCAGCAATATTATTGGTTGTACAACCTAAACATATACCTTGCAGATTCATTAGCTCACCATTAGGATCATAGATAACCCAGGCCGCAGAAGATAGATTTTGAGTATTGCGGCAGGAACCATCAGCAAAACCGACAAAAGGAGCCAAAGACATCTGCAAATCAAGTAAAACAAGATAAGCAGGAAAACCGCTTGCAAACGCACACCAAACAAAAAATGTACAAAAATGAAAAGCACATTAATGTACAAGGGTAAATACATGATAAATTCATGCATAATACCACTTTAGATAAAGGCCATTTTAGGTTTTATCCAAACGGTAATCTTCATAATCAATCAGTTCATAGGCCCCTTTTTGCAAAACATGTTTTACGATACATGGCCCATGCCACATGGGTTCGAATTTTCCTGCCCCTAGATTATCGTGTGCTTGGTCATAGAGAAGGACCAAGTCTCCTTAAGAGAAGGCATGTGGGGAAACTGTATGATCAAAACGGGCTTTGACCCGTTTCTTCTGTGCTTCGGTAACCAAAGCGGCGAAGCGTCGAGTTTCATCAAGCCATTCCATGTACAAGAGACTTTCCTCTTCTGGAGAGGTATTCAGAAGTAATTTGATAGCTAACTTGAGCGAAGGAATTTCACATTCAACCGACAAGGTTGCTTCAGAGCCATACACTAACTGAAATGGAGTGAATCCAGTAGTGTTCTTGGCCTAGGTTCGATATTCCCAGAGAGCTGAAAACAACGTGAGATGCCAATTTGACTTGTGAATCCCAATAGTGCGTTGAAGCATAGTAACTAAAAACTTATTTACTGCTTCAACTTGGTCGTTGGCCTGAGGGTAGTATGGAGTTGAGCTGTCATGACGCAAGCCTAACTGAGAAGTCAGCTCAACCATCATGTAGTGGCGAAAATGAGATCCATGGTCAGTGACAATGGCCCAAGGAACACCGAATCATGTGATAACATGATTGAAGAAAAATTGAGACACAGTTTTACCATCGGCAACATATGTAGGCATCGCCTCGGACCATTTAGTGAAATAGTCCACAGTGACAATGATGTAAGCATGCCCCGCCCCCCAACCGAGTGAGGGTTACATGTCATGAAGTCAATGCCCCATTTATAGAATGGGACCGCGGTAACAACTAGGTGTAAGGGTGCGGGTGGGGCACGCATCTTGTGTTGATAAATCTGCCAAGCATGGAATTTTCGGATAACAAGGATGCAGTATTTGAAAACAGAAGGCCATAAGTAACCAACACGAAGGATTTTTTGAGTTGTTGCATAGCTAGACTTATGACCACCACATGCCCCAGAGTGGCAGTCATTGAGCACTCTCTCAACTTCTTCGAAACTTAGATAGCGGCGAAGAATCGAATCGACGACGACTCGGTATAAAGTATCCCCAATGATACGATATGGTTGGGAATGATGTCAAATTCGTCGACGATCAGATTTGTCCAAATCATACCATAAAGCTTGGGTCTGAAGATACACGATCATATTACCGTACCATGGATCGACAATGCTGATTAGGAAGAGAGTCTCGCCAGAATGTGCTCATCGAGATTAGATGGAGTGGAGGCAGAGGGAATGGAGCATATTAATTCAACGAAAACCAATGATTTCTTTGATTTGGTAGTAGTGAATTCCAAATCAAACTCCTGTAAAATGACAATCCATTTTGAATATTTGCCCCCCAGCAACCGGCGGGTCAAGATATAAGTCATAGGATTGCAGTTGGAGATCACGATAGTCATGCGTAAAAGAATATAATGCCGAAAGAGCTGAACAACATGTACCGTAGCTAAAGCCGGTTTCTCGACATGGGCATATCGAGTCTCTGTATCCATAAGGTTACGACTGAGGTAATAGATGACATGTTCAGTACCATCGTCGTCGTCCTGAACAAGTGCCGGAGGAAGCTGATAAGTATAAAAAATAGTCACGATGGTAATTTGGGGGATGCAGTAAAGGGGAATTTATGAGAACCTTCTTTAAAGCATAAAACTAGCGTTGAGAAACTTCGTCCCACATAAATGGGATCCCTTATTTCAGTAATCGTGTAAAACCCTTAGCAAGTTCCGCGTAATTGGGAACGAAACGATGTAGGAAATTAGTTTTCCCCTACAAACTCTCCAATTGCAATAAAGAGGAGGGAGGGGGTAAATTTACGATAGCCTCGACTTTCAAGGGATCGAGACAAATGCCTTCTTTAGATACGACAAACCCAAGGAGTTTGCCATATTCTATGTAGAAAACACACTTATGCTGTTCCAAACGAATATTGTATTGTCGTTAGCGTAGAAAAATCTCTCGAAGGTGCACAAGATGGTCACGTCACCTAGCTGAATGAGCAGGGAGGTCATCCAGATAAGGTTGCATGATGTGTTTAATGTCATGAAAAGCATAGGACATCACGCGCTGGAAAGTAACACCGAGGTTCTTGAGACCAAAAGGGAGCTTTTTGTAAGCAAAGGTTCCCCATGGAAAAATAAAGGTAGTATTGTGCTGATTAGTGGGTAAGATGTTGATCTAGTTGTAGCCAGAAAAACCATCCATAAAGGATAATATCTCACTCCCAGCGCATTCATCGATGATCTTGTCAATAAACGGAGTGGGATAGTTATCCTTCGGGCAGGCCCGATTAATATCTCGGTAATCAACACAAATGTGAATGGTATGGGATAAATTAATCCAACCTTAAGAAGTTTTTCAACATCTCCCTTATTGGCAGCGGCCTTTTTAGGGTGCACAGGGCGAAGTCGTTGACGAATAGGCTTCGCGTCAGGGTAAGTTGGTATTTCATGCACCACTATACTCGGGTCGTGCCAGACATTTCATCATAGGACCATGCACAAACAACTCGAAATTCTTGAAAGAGACTACTATATATCTTGACCTCATCTAGAGAGGAAGTCACCGCTATGTGAATATTCTCGACAATTCCTAGTTTCAAAAAAATGTCGATAGGCATAGTCTCAATAATATTTCCCATGTTCCCTTCAGAAAATACCTCATGCGTGGACGTCGAGGTCAGGAGCTGGTCATGCAGAACAAGGGGAGTGATATTTTCATGAGACGACTGAGCTACTCATGACTTGGGAGAAACGACGAACGATGATGAATATCGTTCCAAGGGGTTTCCTCGAGAGACATAGTTTCCATGATACTCTCGTCGGATGGAAACGTCTCATTCAGGGGATCATATGAATCTAAGGGACCGAGCCAAGGAGATTGGGAGTACACATCAAAATGCATGCTAGAAGTAGCATGTTAAAAGTGATTAACCGAAGCCGAGACGATTTCACAATAATTGACTTCTACCGGGCTTAACGACATCACATCACCAAACGAATTGATCTGATCAGGTGAAGGGATGATCCAGGGATCAGAAGAGGTGGAGATGATGTTAACCTGAGTGGTGTTTGGTGGAGGAAGAGAAAATAGACCCATAAGGGCATAATATTTGAAAATCCCTACCCCCACACTTTCATATGATGTGGTGGTATGGTCTAAATATGAAACATTGCCTTAAGAAGAAGTGGAAGCAAAAATAAAATAAAATTGATCAACAGTGATATTCTTTCCTTCATGCGGAAAACAGAGAACACGAAAGAGAGTGGATGACATGCAAAGCATAGCATGAGTCCAACTGCGACCAAGGAGAAGGTTATAATTTAGCTTGGCATCAACAACTTCAACCTCAACGTTGACCATTTTAACGTGATAGGAAAACTTGGAAGGATACCAAAAGGATTCACCAAAAGGACAAGAATCCCTCTCGTCGAAGGCCTCCAAAGTGTTCGAAGACTGATTGAGAGTTGGAGAAACAATGGCTTTCCAACATGAAACAGACATAATTCATGTAGATGCACCTTCATCCACGACCTCCCGATGGATATTATTACCATTAATCCCAACTTGGATAATCAAAGAAAGTTCGTGAGGGAGACGCGGGACAAAATTCTCCAGATCAAAAGTAATAAGGCTCGAATCGGCATGATCAACTCCTCCGATAGCAGATAACAACCCCTTCCGTTGTGATGGGCAACTCTCAAGCACCTCTAGCATGGACATAGCGGATGGCGCCTGAGCCAAATCCTTAACAATATTATAATGATGAGTGGAGTGGGAATTTGGATTATAGGAGGACTTGTGGAGCACACCTTTAGAAGGTGGTCGTACAACGGGATTAGAACTAGGCATTTAAATATGAAGAGGGTCGGAAGCGGGCGAGGGAGAAGGAGTAGGAGCATCTGCGATTTCTTTCCCTGCAGCTTGAGGTTGTTATCCATAATATTTCGATCTAGTAGTGATAAATACGGGTTCAGTACCATTCATCATGAAAACTTGAGAACCAAAAGGGGTGGAAGACTGGGGTTGCTCCACCATTTGATTCTGTTGTGATGGAAACAATTCCTTAAGAACACTTGGAGTCCCTTGGGTGCCTTTGAGAAATTGACTCACTTTGGCACATCGTGGACATTCCTTGGTTTAATGCTCATCATCACATATCAGGCAAGGATACTTCGGTTTACGTTTAGCTCCATCATCAGTGTGAGGTTTGGAGGAATATTGTTTTGGCGCATCAAATTTAGATTTGCCTTTCCTCTTCTTCTTTCCTTTAGAGGATTTTTTAGCCGCAGAAGACTGAATGACGTTGACCTTTGAAGCTTTTCTAGGATTCGGGGGATTCTGAGGAATAAAATCAGAGAAAGAAGAAGATTTTTACTTAGAAGCAGAAGAAGACTTCTTTGAAGTCTAGGAAACATAACCAATGATGTCGTCTACCAATGCTTGGTTACCTACACAAGGGATCAAAATGACAGTAAACGTGAAAGCATAACATATATAATGCATATACAACCTACTTAGTTGATCAAGGAAAACTAAGAATCCAATCACACAGTAAGATAAGAATGGAAAGAACGAACCAATCGTATTACTTTAAAATAGAGAGGGGGAGTTACAACTTGCACCTTGATGTCGCAGCTCTCCTTCGACGGGTCCTGATCCAGGCACACCTCCAAAGCACTCTTTCAACTTGATGTGAGGGCAAAAGGTCTCAACTAAAGCTCGATACCTATAGCAACAAAAAAGTCTCGCTGTTGTTCTTCTATCTTTGTTCTAACTAGCATAGCTATGGGAGATTTCCCATTATATAGCAAAGGAGGAGGGAGCATGGATCCACTTTAGGTGGAGAAATGGGTTATCCCTTTGGGTGGTTCCACTTTTTTAGGAACAAAGAGGCCAAAGGGAGAAACTCGGCTCTATCCTCAGGAACAAACAACCAGGTCTCTGCCACGAAGCTTCCAGATCTCGAAGCTTTGCTTCCATTTTTAAAAAACTTCCCAGAACGGGATCAGTGTGAGTATGAGCTTCATTCCAGCGCTGATCGGCGCAACCCTAGACGAAAAAGAGGTCATCGGCACGAGCAAGACACAGAGAGGGCGCGCCGCTCCAGATAACTAGGTTTACATGGAGCTGCTTCAGGAATGGCCGACATAGAGTTTATTCATTGTGTTGAAGAGGACATGAAGGCATGTTTTCATGATGTAAAACAGGCACAGGGGTCACTGTTAAGGGTCTCTAGGATCAAGAACAAGGAGTACAGGTACAGTGAAAAATTGTTGTGTAACAACATTGGCTGGTTCAAAACGCATCGACATGATATGCTTAGATGTGATTATCACTGAAAGATTTTATACACATTTTATGGATCACAAACGCCAAATTCCCAATAATAATAAGAATTATTTTCTTCATTCTTTTGACAAGTGCATTTCAAGATGACTCAAATACATTAAATGAATAACGGACCTATCTACATTTTCCAACACTGGTTTCTTCAAATCCCCATCAAAAGTAGGAGGTTTGGATTTATTAAACTCCTCTAGAGAATATTACTAATTCTCACTCCTCCTATAAGGACGTTGGCGGTAATGACGATGATGCCTCTCATAACTATAACTCGAATAGAATCCAAGAGTGTTATTGATGAGCCTCTAAATTAGACATAAAATAAGGCCCATCTAACCTTTCTTAAGCTCGTCTACCTTCCCTATGCACATAAAAGGATATATTAAATATCTCCTTCTACACTTAATAATGTTTTCTTATGCTTTAATATTTTCTTAGGAAGGTTTAAAGATAATTTCATATTTGTGCCTAATATTGGTTACTTTGTAGAATATTGTGAGAATATTTGGTAGATTATACATATTTGGAGAAGGAGATGATTTAGGGACTTGCTCCCTGCCACAGGAAGATCAAGATTGGATAACAAATGAGCACAACATCAGGAAATTAGGGAGAAATCTTGGAGAGATTCAAGGGGATTGTCCACCCTTCTTAACTCTCAAAGGTAGCTAAAGGATCCTCATGAGATCCCCCTCCAGCAATTTGAATTCCAGAGGCAGCCAAGCAACTCAAGACCAAATGCACTCAAGCCATACTTCACTTGGAGTCTCTAGTAAATCGAATTCCAAGAGGCAGCCAAGCAACTCAAGACGAAGGGCACTCAATCTATGTTTACTTGGAGTCAAAGTGGACTCAATCACCATTTTTTCAAGGGAGTTGTTGGTAGCTGCCCTATAGAATAAATAAAGCAGAGCTAGAGCTAGGAAGGAGTTAGGTAGTTAACTAGTGAGTTGATTCTACTCAGCTTTCATTCCATCCCACTTCCATTCCATTCCACTGGATTCGAATTTTTGTTGTAAATCCATTAGGCTCTGTTAAAGCTT
Organism: Pinus albicaulis; assembly: GCA_034641835.2. Classification (NCBI taxonomy): domain Eukaryota; kingdom Viridiplantae; phylum Streptophyta; class Pinopsida; order Pinales; family Pinaceae; genus Pinus; species Pinus albicaulis. Next base: position 346,820,604 of record CM076581.1, on the reverse strand, counting down.
TAATGGATGTAACAGACTGTTTTATTTTATGAAATGACTAGAGAGATGCCATTTTATTGATCTAGTTCCAGATAGATGGGCTCGTGGGTTAGAGCCCAACCCATGTGCCTCAAATTCTCTGTTGTTTTTATTCTTTCCTTTCTGCCATTAAGCTAGTTTTCTTTCTGTCCTTCAAATTATTTTTGCTTCTGATAAGTTTCATTTCTATTTAGTTTTTGTGCTATTGTAGTTTTAATTGCTTATGCATAGTGAAATAGAGGAAAAAATCCAAAATTGTTTTCAAGTATCCCCCCTTCTCATCTCTGTTAATAGAGTTATATTAGGGAAGACCTTCCCATAGGCCGAAATTGCTTTCTGTTCGAGTTCGGGGAAGAATTTGTATTTACCAAGTCCAAGCCTTTCCTTCACTGTTTCACCCCGCATTTATGTTTATTTCTCGTGCATGAATCCGCAGGTGTGCTTCACTTCTGAGCACTGCTCTTACGCCTTCATTCCCCTCCTTTCCTTCTCACCTTAAAGTTGCACTTACTAATCAGGAGATCAAGTCATATGGTCAAAAATTAAAGTGCTTGAAACAGGTCCGAACCTGAGCGACCGGAAATGTATCGTCATTGTGATTCTGGTGCCGCGAACAGTTTGAAAAAATGATGTCGTATGAGGAAGATATCACGTTCTGTTCGTTTTCACAAACAACAAAATTTTAGTGACTGGATGTCCAGTCAACTTGCAGGTACAGTCAGCGAAATATTTTGGGAATATTTCATTTTTTTCTGAGCCAATGTGGTGGTGCCACATGGCACATTGTGGGCCATTGGATGATGATGGTACGAAACTGTTCTGGACCGTTGGATGTGTTTATAGATGGGCAAATGATTGAGTGACACGTGGCAAGCCCGAAAGCTACCACGTGTCCTCACAAGGTTAGTGTAAAATTATGTGGAGTCGACGGGGGTCAAACCAACGATATCTTGTCCACCTGCAATACCATTTACCAACCCGCCTACACAGTGATTCTTACCCCTATACTTCTCCACGTTTATTTGAAGTTTAATGTTCTGACGGTTCGGGGGTTGGAGGGGGCCAACCCCCTCCCCATGTGGCCAAGGCCCAAAGACCGGGAGCCAATCCAAATCAATTGACGGCCATGCAAAACTTAATTGTCCAGCGCGAAGAACGTTCACATGGCGGGTTCGACATTTAATGCGGCGTATAAGGTTGGGAACCTTAACTCCAGGTTCCGACATCCGGTGGGTTTGTTGCAAATGGTGATTACATGCGGAAGTTTAATGTTTAGTGCTTGGCTAATGTTTTGGGTTATGGAACCGCGTAACTCCGGGTTCCAACCTTAACAACGAGGTTTCAAAACGGTTAGCAGAGGATTCAGCGGGGGTGGCATGTGACCACCCCGCCACTCATAGTTAATTCCAAACTTAACCACCCGACAGATTTGGAGCGTGCCCCCAAATTTGGGGTTAACCATTAATTTATCTGCAGTTAACTACCAGTCTCCACGTTTAGTGGAGCTTTTCTAGCTGTCATTCGGAAAAATGCACTGGGAGGTCAATTTTCGACGAATTTTGGTGAAACCAGAGTCTACCTAGACTAATTTGAGCATTCTGGAGCCATTGGTGCAGAGAAAAAAACCATTAGAGGCCTGCAAACATATGTAATTTACAATTTTGAGCATAATGACAAAGAGGGACATGCCATTGGGAGCTGGACCAACATATGCAGGCCAGGAGGGGTGAACTGCTTCATCATGTCTACTGTGTAAAACTTATGTGTGAATGTTTTTCTCTGTTATGCACTACTGTTCAATGTTTTTAAGGCTTATTTACATGCTTAAAGTTCACTAATTCATCTAATTTTCATGGTTAAATATCTCACACCTTAAGCAAACTTATGGAGACAATTTGTACATGTTTATTTAACTCAAAGGAGACTTAGCACAGTAGAATTAATACACTCATTTCAGATCAAGTTGATATCAGAGCTAGAGTTTTATCTCTGGTGTTTTTATGTGCAAATATTGTTTAACTATTTGCAAGGGTTTACATGCTTACTAGGTTCAAGCTTAAGAGAGGAGAAGGAAAATTGGTGGAAGCAAGAGGTTCTCAATGGGAGGTACAACAAAGGAGGGCAAGATTGCCACATTCTCCACCACCTAGTTCACCTCCAAGAGAAGCAGAAGCAACATCAAGCATGCCTCCAAGAGAAGAAGAAACCCATGAAGAAGTGGATCCCAAAGAGGAAGAAAGAGTGTTCAGGAAAGCATTCCTTGACATGACTAAAATGGTGAGAGTCCTTTATCAAGAAAGGAATGAAAGACTAGAAGGAGAAGGATCCAAACTTCACAAGGAAGGTCAGGGATCATCAGGAGGTCACAATGATGAAGACAAATCCAAGAAGGGAAATGGAGGAATTGGAGATAATGGAAAGTCACCATCCTCACCCTCATCATCATCATCCTCTACTTCATCTTTGGTACACCAGTCACACAAGTCAAAGAACACTGGTAAAAGTCCTTTTCTAAAACTTGATGTTAAGTTTGAATTGCCAATGTTTAATGGTGAAGTCAATGCAGAAAAGCTTGATAATTTGATTAGGCAATTGGAGGTTTATTTGAGAATTCAGAACCTTCATGATGATGACACCAAAATCCAACTAGCTTCATTGAGGATGGAAGGCGCATCTCTTGTTTGGTGGGAAGCCAAGACAAAGGAGGAGATCAAAAAACATGGTAAGATTATTCTATCATAGACTAATTTCATTACTGTAATAAAACAACAGTTTTATCCATTAGCTCACATGTAGAAAGCCATAATGAACTGGAAAAATTTTAGACAATTGAAAGGACAAAATGTACAAGACTACACCCAAGAATTTAGGAGAAGAGCTCCCTTATTAGGGGTAGATTTTCAAAGTAAAGATACTTTGGTCAAGTACATAGGGGGCTTACATAGCTACCTTAGACACTATCCTCATGTTTAATCCTACAAGCCTAGATGAGGTATGTGTTCAAGCTACACATTTAGAAGTGAGAGGGAAAAATACTTTTGAAGAGGGTAGAAACAAGCCTTTTAAGGGGAAAAACAAAGAGAATACCTCAAAAGGTAAAGGCAAAAAGAATGCATCTTTCAAGAAAGAGGGAGAGAAAGTGGTTTGTAAACATTGTCAAGAGAAGGCCATGAAGAGAAAAACTGTTGGAAACTACATCCTGAAAAGAGACCCAAATTTAACAATAAAAAAGGGAAGCAGAAAACTCCAGCTACAACTCAACATGACTCAGGAGAAGATTTAGGCGACAAAACTAAAATTACAGCCATGGGATTGAAGAACATGAAGGGGAAAGAAATTGAAACAAAACCCAGTACTAGTACTTCAAACTGTCACATAGAAGCTCCAAATGAATAAGAGAGAATTGAACTGTTTCATATGAGGATCATATCCAAACATACCAAGGTTGATACATTGTTTGACAGTGGTTCACAAGCGAATTTAATCTCTGAAGACTTGGTCAAGAAACTTAATCTTGAGACCATTCCACATCCAAAACCATATCCACTTGGGTGGATTTGTAAGGATGCAAATTTACAGGTTTCGAAGAAGTGCATATTGCGCTTTGCAATAACTGCACAGTTTGTTGACACAGTTGAATTAGATGTGGTTCCGCTTGATATTACAGGTGTTGTGTTGGGCAGTACTTACTTGTATGAAAAGAAAGCTATCTTCCATCACCATGAGAACAAATACCATTTATTCAAATATGGCAAGGAGTACATTGTTAGAGCACATCGCAAGAAGACGAATATTGCAATGGTAAATGCTGGACAGGTAAAAAGGCTAGTGAATTCAAGTCGGAATTTTGTTCTTCTAATGGTTAAGCCTAAAGCTGATGTTAATCATGAGTCATTTGAGGATTTTGATCCTAAGTTGAAATCATATTTATATGATGTAGTTGATGCACATCATGATATGTTTCAAGAGCCAACAGGATTGCCTCCTAAAAGGGAGATTCAACATGAGATTCAGTTTCAACAGGATTGTCCTCTTCCAAACATCGGCATGTATCGCATGTCGATAATGGCGAATGCTGAAATAAAGAGGAAAATCAAGGACTTGTTGGACAAGGGACTCATAAGGCCAAGCACTTCTCCATGCAGTTCACCTATAGTCTTGATTCCGAAGAAAGATGGGACTTGGCACATGTGTGTCGACTTCAAATCTTTGAACAAGATAACGGTAAGGAATCGATACCCACTCCCAAGGATAGATGATTTGTTAGAGCAACTGAAAGAAGCAAATTATTTCACTAAGTTAGATTTATGAAGTGGATATCATCAAGTAATAATTTCAGAAAGCGACATATAGAATCTGAATTCCAAACCAAACAAGGACTCTTTGAGTGTTTGGTTATGCCGTCTGGTTTGTGTAATGCACCAGTGACTTTCATGCGTATGATGGATAATTTTTTGTGTGCATCCATGATGAATTTTTGATTGTGTATTTATATGATATACTCATTTTCAACAAAACAATCGAAGAGCATGTCTTGCATGTAAAGAGGGTACTTGATGTTTTGAAGAAAGAGCAATTACTTCTTAAGATTTCTAAGTGTGAATTTGGAAAAATTTATTTGGTTTATTTGGGACACATTGTAGGAGGAGGTGCATTGAGAATTGATCCTTCTAAGTGGAAGCCATTGTGAATTGTCCCACTCCCAAATCAGTAACAGAGGTAAGATGTTTTTTAGGTGCAACTCAATATTGGAGAAAGTTTATTGCTAACTTTTCTGCCATAGCAGCTCTTATGCATGTAGTGACAAGTGTGAAGAAAGACTTCCAATGGGGAGGCAAACAATATCAAGCTTTTGAAGCTTTAAAAGACAAGATCAATTCAGCTCTGGTTCTTGCATTACCGGATTTGAGACAACCATTCGAGATACAGACCGATGCTAGTGAGTATGCCATGGGAGCAATACTTTTGTAGCATGGTAAGCCTATCGCCTTTCATTATGAAACATTCAATGGTGCTGTAATCAATTCTCCAACATATGACAAAGAGTTGTATGCGTTGGTACAAAGTGTCAAGAAGTGGAAACACTACTTGTTGGGTAAAGAGACAATTATTCATACCGATCACCAACTGCTACAATACTTGCAGTCGCAAACAAAATTGCAGCAATCACAACATTTCAGGTGGATGGGATTTCTTCAACAATTTCACTTGGTTATAAGGTACAAGAAAGGTATTTTCAATAAATTTGATGATATGCTTTCAAGGCCTATTATAAGTGCTTCTACTTTGCTTAAAAACGATTCTATTGTACATGAGAGTTACATAGAACAATATGCATATGATGCTGATTTTAAAGATGTGTATGCTAGTTTGAGAGAAGGGAATCAAGTTGAGGAAAATGATTATCAGTTGCATAACAATTTGTTGTTTCATTTGGGCAAGTTGCGTATACCACAAGGAGAGAGACTTAGTGTCATGAGAGAGGCTCATTCATCTCTTATTGTTGGTCACTTTGGGGTAAGAAAAATAGTGGCGCATCTACAGAGGTATTGTTATTGGCCTCGTATGATAGATAGTTTGTCACGTTTTATAAGAGGATGTTCTATGTGTGAAACAAGTAAGGCTAGCAATAGGAAGCTTGGGTTGTACACGCCACTACCAGTACCATCAAGGCCATGGGAGAGTGTCTCCATGGACTTTGTTGGACATTTACCTATGCTAAGAAAACAACATGATTATCTTTATGTAGTTGTGGATAGATTCAGTAAAATGTGTATACTTATGCCATGTAAGAAAACCATTACTGCTGAACAAACTACTGAACTTTATTTTCAACATGTATGGGTTCATTTTGTTTTTCCAAATTCTATTGTTAGTGACAGGGATTCCAGGTTCATTGGGAATTTTTGGTCCAATCTTTGGAAGATGATGGACACAAAGTTGAAAAAGAGTACTCCTTTTCATCCGCAAACTGATGGCCAAACCGAGGTGGTGAACAAAACCATTGTGCATCTATTGAGAGGATATTGTAGCAAGCATCCCAAGTTGTGGGATGAACAACTGCATTACATTTAGCATGCTTACAACCAGGCCAAGCGCTCTTCTACAAATACTTCACCTTTTGAAGCCTACTTTGGGTATTTTCCGAAATCGCCATTAGACTTCATCTATGAGAAGGATGTTGCAATTGATGGGCATAGTGATATTGACAAGGCTCGAAATTTCATTGAGCAAATTCAGATTATTCATCAACATGTTCAAGAACAACTTGAGAAGAGTCAAAGCAAGTATAAGGAGAGGCATGACAAACATAGAGTTGATCACAAGTTTCAAGAAGGAGATGAAGTATGGTTGCACATAAGCAAAGAAAGGATGCAAGGAGAAGTTAAAAAGCTCAAGCCTATTCATTATGGTCCATTCAAGATTATTAAACAATTTGGTAATAATGCATTTCAACTTGACTTGCCTTCATATATGCAAATGCATTACGTTGTCAATGTGGAGAATTTACGTTTGTATGAGCCTCCATTGATTGATGATCAAGGGAGTGACACTCAACTGCCATCAATAGAATATTTCTTGCCAGAATTTCTGGATGAGCTCAAGGAGGATGCCATCCTTGATAAGAGGACACACACTTCTAAAAGAGGAAGCATTGATTATCTTCAGATTGGGCTCAAGGGAAGCAAACCAAGTAAGGAAAGATGGATGGAAGTGGAAAAGGTGAGGGAGTTGTTCCCTCATCTTCTAAACAAGTGATTAAAGTCTTTTGGGGTCTAAAAGCTTCCCAATGGGGAGGTGTGATCAAGGGATCAAGTCATATTCTCAAAAATTAAAGTGCTCAAAACAGGTCTGAACCTAAGCGACCGGAAAGGTCTAGTCATTGCAATTCTGGCGCCGCGAATGGTTCGAAAAATCGATGTCATATGAGGAAGATATCACGTTCTCTTCGTTTTCCCAAACAACAAAATTTTGTTCACTAGATGCCCAGTCAGCTTGCAGGTACAGTCAGCAAAATATTATGGGAATATTCCATTTTATTTTGAGCTAATGTGGTGGCACCACGTGGCACATTATGGGTCATTGAATGATGATGGTAAGAAACTATTCTGGAACGTTGGATGTGTTTATAGATGGGCGAATGATTGAGTGACACGTGGCAAGCCCGCAGGCTGCCACGTGTCCTCACAAGGCTAGTGTAAAATTATGTGGATTCAACGGGGGTCAAACCCGCGATCTCCTGTCCGCCTGCAATACCGTTTACCAACCCGCCTACACTGTGACTCTTACCCCTATAATTCTCCACGTTTATTTGAATTTTAATGTTCCAACGGTTCAGGGGTTGGAGGGGGCCAACGCCCTCCCCATGTGGCCAAGGCCTGAAGACCGAGAGCCAATCCAAATCAACTGACAGCTATGCAAAACTTAACTGTTCGGCGTGAAGAATGTTCACATTGCGGGTTCGACATTTAATGCGGCAGATAAGGTTGGGAACCTTAACTCCAGGTTCCGACATCCGGCGAGTTTGTTGCAAACAGTGATCACATGCGGAATTTTAATGTTTAGTGCTTAGCTAATGTTGCGGGTTATGGAGCTGCGTAACTCGAGGTTCCAACCTTAACGACGAGGTTTCAAAATGGTTAGCGGAGGATTCGGCGGGGGTGGCATGTGACCACCCCGCCACTCACAGTTAATGCCAAACTTAACCGCCCAACAGATTTGGAGCACGCCCCCAAATTTGGGGTTAACCATTAATTTATTTGCAGTTAACTGCCAGTCTCCACATTTAGTGGAGCTTTTCTAGCTGTCATTGGGAAAAATGCATTGGGAGGTCAATTTTAGACCAATTTTGGTGAAACAAGAGTCTACTTAGACTAATTTGAGCATTCTGGAGCCATTGGTGCAGAGAAAACAACCATTAGAGGCCTGCAAACATATGTAATTTACAATTTTGAGCATAATGACAAAGAGGGACATGCCATTGGGAGTTGGACCAGCAGATGTAGCCCACGAGGGGTGAACTACTTCATCATGCCTACTGTGTAAAACTTATGTGTGAATGTTTTTCTCTGTTATGCACTGTTGTTTAGTGTTTTAAGACTTATTTACATGCTTAAAGTTCACTAATTCATCTAATTTTCATGGTTAAATCTATCATACCTTAAGCAAACTTATGGAGACAATTTGTACATGTTTATTTAACTAAAAGGAAACTTAGCACAACAAAATTAATACACTCCTTTTAGATCACTTACCTTCTTTTTTTAATGCACTTAAGCCCTTCATCCTTATTTCTTTGTTTCCTCCATTCATGGTTCCCTACCCTTTTTATGCAAAACACATGAAAAACCATTCCAAACCATTGAAAATTGGACCTCTGCCTTTGTTGCTCGATACTCCCTGTACATCGCAATCGCACTTCACCACTCTTACATTTTTACTTGAATACTTACCGCTCTCCTTCACAGATTGCCTGTCTTATTCCTTTGTTCTATCGGTCACTGTCACTAGACTTGTTTCAACGCAAAAATGCTTGAAAACCATCGAAGACCCGACCTCTGCCTTCCTCCTTGAAATTCTCTCTATCGTACATCGCACTTCGCAAATTGCAACATTTATCTCTTCCCTTAAATACTTACCACTCGTTCCTTATGATTGCGATATTGCGAAATTGCAAATCGCACTTTGCACTGTTTATCCTTTCTCACTTAACACTTACCGTTGTTTTGGCCGATTGTGATAGTGTGATCTTGCCTCGCTATCGGTCCCACCGCAACGTCTCCATCGCAAATCGCACTTCGCATCCTTTAGATTTTACCCTTAATTCTTACCGCTCGTTCTTGCGTTTGCGATATTGCGACATTGCATATTGCAAACCGCAACTTTTCCCTTTTTCTTTTCACCGCCACGTCATCCCCATTGAAAATCGCATCCTGCAAATCTTATCATATCGCACATCGCATCTCGTGGAACTTACCACATCGCAAATCACATCTCGCAATTCTTACCCTATCGCATATCACAACCCACAACTTTTCCCTTTTTCCTTTCACTGCCATGTCATCCCCGTCGCACATCGCATCCTGCGGAACTTATCACATCTCGCAGTTCTTATCTTATCGCACATCGCAACTCGCAACTTTTTCCTCTTTCTTTTTCACTGCCATGTCATCTCCATCGCAAATCCCCTCCTGCAACCTTTACAGTAGCGCACATCGCACTTCACACATTTTAGTTTAATCCCATTAAATCCTTACTACTATCCATTTAAACTTGTGAAGTTGCGATTGCGACATCGCACGTCTCAACTTTTACCTCCATCGCATTTTTCGATTCTTTTCACTCCAAAGCCATTTCTTGCTTTATAATAAGGTTTTATAAGGTTTTAAACCCCCTCTTTTCGCTTCTAAGCCTTTTTCAATTCTTTTCACTCCAAAGTCATTTCTCACATTATAATCAAGTTTTCTAAGGGTTTAACTCCCTCTTTCCGCTTCCAAACCTCGTTTCATGTGTTAAACCTCCCATTATCTTCTTTTAGCCCTTTTTCTTCCTCGAAGCTACAAATTAACTCTTTCTAGTTAGAATTAAGTCATGGATAGCTTAGTTGCATGGATAGAAGCATGGTAGATAGATCATAGGATAAGTAGAGTGCCTTTAGTCGTTTGGCCAAGTAAGTGTGGTTTAGGATTAGTTTCCTTTCTGCTATTTGTTTTTTGCAAATTCAATTAGCTTCATTCTCGTCATTTCTTTCCAGCAATTTAGTTCAGTTTCCTTTCTGTCTTTTCCTTCCAGCAATTTACTTTACAATTGTTCCCATAATTTAAGAAATAGCACCCTTTTGTAAAGCAAAAGAGGATGACATGAACAGAATGCATCTACTATGTATATAGCACTGTCACCTCAAAGTTTGTACGAACCCCGGGTTGATAAAGTAAAGTAGGGCAGCCCCTGGGAGTTGCAACACTCTTGGTGCAATGCCAGGGCTCACCACTTTTTGGCGCCATTACCGGGGACGTGTCTAGTAGATGTTTTGATTTTGTTTTATCATTCTTTTCTACTTTCATTTTTCATGTTGTTTCCGAAATATTGAAAATTACAAAAAAAAAATGATTTTCATGCCTCATAGGAGTAGGGACACTTATAAATAAAAAAATTAAAAATACTTCTCCAATACCAACCCCCCCACTTGACCACGTGGTGTAGTAAGAACCACATCACCATACACCTTTGAAGGAAGAAGAGATGGATGGATATGATGATAATAAAGAAGATCTTATTGGGTTTCCCATTCAAGATATGGATATCAGTGTACATATTGAGAACATCCCTCCATCTTTCCTTCCCAACTTCCATGGTATGAGGATAGAGGATCCGGAGGCATTTCCCTTTGAATTTGAGATACTTTGTAGGTCTTATGGCTACTTATCATGCACTCAAAAACTGAGATTTTTTCCTGCAACATTGAAGGATAGAGCTCTTAAATGGTTCATGACTCTAGGTACTAATTCAATAAGATCATGGAATGATATGAAAAATATATTTCTAGAAAAATATAAAGATTGTGATCTTAGAGAAGAAATTTTTAGAATGAACCAAGAAGAAGATGAGAGCCTTGAGGATCTAATAGAGAGGTTCATGTATAATGTTAAGAGGTAAAAATTGCATCATCTAGGATTTGACACCCTAAAAACCCTCTTACTTAGAACAATTAGGGATGAGTGGATTGATCTCCTTAATCTCATGAGTAGAGGAGATGTATACCAATTGTCGTCTGAAGAAATTTGTGAAACATGCAAGCACATGTCAAGAGGAAGGGGAAGAGAAAGTAAATCAACATCAACATTGTTAAGGCAAGATGAACTTAGAAATTTTCTTGATAACTTTAAAATAGAAATTCTTAGCAATCAAAGTGAACAAGTATAAATGTTAAGAATGAAAAATGAGCAAAAAAAAGATGCTGATATTTTTGTTATCCATGCATAATCATATGCTTCTAAATTGTGTTCATCATTCCCCAGGTTTAAAGAAGTTTACCAAGAAGACAATGGAGCAAGGTAATCACCAAATAAGCTATGTTATGTAGCTCCAAGGAGACCCTGGCTACCTAGTCAACTTTATATGATTCAAGGACCTACTTCAAAATGTCAAGCTTATTCACATCCATCTCAAACTAATGGGGACACACTCCCTCCTTGGCAACCTTGGCCATCTCAACCTCAAACCCAATCTTGGAAACATGAGTGCCAAGGACCTTATTGGGAAAATCCTCAACATCCTCAATATTTCCCTCAATATCCCCCTGTTTAGTCAATTTAATGTCTTAAATTGCTTTCATTAATTATCAACAGAGGTTTGTAAATCGATGAATTGTGGCGCACTGTATGTGCTTAGTTAACCTATTTTTTACTTCATTGTTTTGTATTTTATGTTGTTTTGGGGGGTTTTTGTTCTTTGATGTCTAAGAATGTTTAGTTTGAAACTATGAAAAGATTTAAATGAATCTAATTAATTTTAAGAAGGAAGAAAATGAAGTATTCCTAAGTTAGTCTAATTTTCATAAAAATAAACCAAAAATTGTTGGCTAGTTAGGACCTAATTTGGAAAACAGAGCATCTATCTTATCTCATCATTAGTTCTATTCCATGGATCTAATTCTAAAACTACGATTGAAACTGCAGTGCTTGTCTTAAGTAAAAGCAGAAAATGAAACAACTAATGTACTTCTGGTTACTCCAGCATTCAATTATGAGGTATAACCTTATTGAGATTATGTTAAGTAACTGTCTGTACTTTAACTTCTAATGTCCTAGAAAAGTAAGAAAGGAATGCAATGAAAACATCTGATGTATATTTAGTTACTTCCAATATTCAATTATGAAGTGTGATCTTATTGAGATAGTGTCAAGTAACCAATTATACCTATGTGCTAGAAAACTAAGTAAATTATGTAAAAGGTAACTCAGTAATTGCACTCATTAAACATTCAACCATTCAGTCTTGAAACATGATTAAACAAATCTCTTTTAGAATGAATTTTAGAAATATCAGTGATGCAATTAAGTAAGGATCTGAAAGAAAAATGTGAAGGCATGTAAAACTAACTAAAAACAACTAATGTATATTTGACTTTTCTGCAACATTCATTGTGAAGTATTACCCTCTTGAGATGCTATGTGAGAAGTCAATTATGCCTTAGTCTCTAAGTTCCTAGAAAGCAAATAACAATTTGCAGAGTAAATTCAACCACTGTATGAATTAGACATTTAACCATTTAGTTTAGGATCATCATATTGAAATGGCTTTCATAAGGAAATTACAAAAATCCTTTGCTCGGTCTTTTGATGGAACCGAAGTAGAAATTGGAGATATCAAATTTGCAGTGACTAAGTCATTCATGGCCGAGTCTACAGAACTTCCAAGGCATGGTGAAAGATGGTTCAAAAATAAGGAGTTCCACAACGAATCATGGAAAGTAATACTCAAAAACCCAGGTATGGATGTCTCTATTTTTAGAAAAGGTATTCCAAGTTCAGCTCTTAAAAGTAAATGGAGGAATATGCTCTTGATTTTACATAAATTTATAACTTCTGAAGGAAGGTTTGGTTGCATGTGTATCTACCATATCCATTTATTGACGAATTTCCTAAAAAATGGTGAAATCAATCTCACTTTATTTCTACTAAATAGTTTAAGAAGGATGGCCTCAAATGTGCAAAAGAGAATACAGCTTATAGATTCCACCATGCATCATCATGGGTTGGTAAAAATATTGATTGAATTTCATTTAAGAAGCATAGGAGATACCTGGGAGGATTTTCTTATTAGAAATTATTTTCAAGAACCACCAAAGTCACCCAAGGAAGATAATGTCAGAAGAAGCAGAAGAAAGAAGACTGATATAAATGTTGAAAACAGACATGAAACCTCATTACAAAAGAATGATGAAAAGCTAATTTCTGAATAATTGATTGAAATAAAAAAGCAAATCAAAACAAGAGGTAAGATAAGAAAGAGGAGTAAGGATACAAATGAGGAGAATGAAAGCCCTCCAAAACTGAGAAGAAGCTCTAGACTCCGAGGGTCTATGAAAAAAACACCATCAAAAGGGACAGAACTTATAAATTTAGATGAGGAAACCCCAATACCATCTCCTGTTAACAGTTCTCCTGCACACAGTCCTCAAAATTCTCCTATTCATAATTTTGAAGGTAGCCCCAACAGAAGATCTCTGGGCATAGACCCAGTTCAACAACAAATATATGATTGTGTAGAATCATTGGTGAAGAAAAATGCATCAATGAACCCAAAACCTTTTTTCAATCCACAAGAACCTCTAGTTGATGCTCTTAAGCAAGATATTTATGAACTAGAGATATTGAACAGACATATCAAACAGGAGAATGAGGCCTTGAAGCAGCAAAGCAAGTTGGACAAGGTAATCCATGACAATACCATTCTACATCTAGGACTGTGGTATAAGAAAAACAGAAAATTGAAAAGAAAAAATAAGTTACTACACAAAGCAGTCATTAACCTCATGTATAATCTTCTCATGAGAAGACCCAGGATGACAGTCACTTCAAAGAAGAACAAAAGAAGGAAATTGGATGTGCTAGCAGAAGTGTCTGAGCAAATGCAGTAGGGAAGAAGAACTCACAATTTTGGAAAATTGTATGAGGACATGTAATGATTTTGCAGTGGGGGTATGTTGAACCTCATAATTACCCTCTATTTGACATCTTTTCTCACCTCTTTCCCTCACTTTCTCATAATATCACATGCCCCAATCAATGATAATTGCTAGGTTTTGTCTTCATGATGCATTAAAATGATTTCCATATTATATTTTCATGTTCTTGCTATTTGGATATATTTTTGCAATTTAGCTACAGAATGCAACCTATTCTGCAGCTAATTGTGGATTTCGTATCTACTCTTATGGTCTAGCAAGTTCCAAGTGTCAAATGAAGAATTGGGCCACATGGGCATTTATAGAATCATCTCTACATGGATTCTATCCTATTCACTCGGTCTAGAATGACAGAAAAGTGAGCCTAAGATCATGGTCAAAGGTGTGGTCAAAGTACGTTATCTGAAAGCAACAAGACTCTTGATTTGCTCTATCGTAGCAAATCAAGAACCTAACAATCCTATTGCAAGTCTAATTCGAGTTAGCCACCTGTAGCAAGTTTATCTCACAAACAGTTATGTATTTTCCTTTAAATATCGGTTGTAAAAGGCCAAGAAGACAGTTCAGAAATTAAGAGTTAAGTTTAAGTTTTTGTTGATACTCTGTATTCAGACTTCTTTTCATCATAATACAAAGTTCATGTTACCAATGATTGTTTAAGTGCGTCCTTAATCAGCTAACAGTTCAATCAAATCAGTTGCAGAGGGCCCCTGCACTGGAGGAGGTTTTTCATTTGTTGTTTTTAGTTCAATTTTCATTACTCTGTTTTCAACAAATCCATTTTCTAATTAGGTTAATGTTTCATTCCAGTTTTTTATCAATAGCATAACATTAAATCACAATTGTGCAGCCTTTTTCTTCTAAGATATTTCTTGAAGATAGATAACTCTATTTTCAAAATCGAATTAAGATTGGAGTAATAAGATTACACAGTTGCCTAGTTTCCTTACTGTTTTTTCATTCATTTCCTTAGAACAGAATTGTCAATTAACTGTGTCAACAGATGTTTTCAAAATCCATTTCAATGTGATGATCCTAAACTAAATGGTTAAATGTTCAATTCCTACAGTGGTTGAATTTACTCTGCACATTGTTATTTTCTTTCTAAGAACTTAGAGACTAAGGCATAATTGACTTCTCACATAGCATCTCAAAAGGGTAATACTTCACAATGAATGTTGCAGAAAAGTCAAATATACATTAGTTATTTTTAGTTAGTTTACATGCCTTCACATTTTGCTTTCAGATCCTCACTTAATTGCATCACTGATATTCCTAAAAGTCATTCTAAAAGAGATTTATTTAATCATGTTTCAAGACTGAATGGTTGAATGTTTAATGAGTGCAATTACTGAGTTACCTTTTGCATAATCTACTTAGTTTTCTAGCTCATAGGTATAATTGGTTACTTAACACTATTTCAAGAAGATCACACTTCATAATTAAATATTGGAAGTAACTAAATATACATTAGATGTTTTCATTGCATTCATTTCTTACTTTTCTAGGACATTAGAAGTTAAAGTACAAACAATTACTTAACATCATCTCAATAAGGTCATACCTCATAATTGAATGTTGGAGTAACCATAAGTACATTAGTTGTTTAATTTTCTGCTTTTACTTAAGACAAGCACTGCAGTTTCAATCGTAGTTTTAGAATTAGATCCATGGAATAGAACTAATGATGAGATAAGATAGATGCTCTGTTTTCCAAATTAGGTCCTAACTAACCAACAATTTTTGGTTTATTTTTATGAAAATTAGACTAACTTGGGAACACTTCCTTTGATTTCTTCTTAAAATTCATTAGATTCATTTAAATCTTTTCATAGTTTTAGACTAAACATTCTTAGACATCAAAGAACAAAAACCCCTCGAAAACAACATAAAATACAAAACAACGAAGTAAGAAATAGGTTAACTAAGAACATACAGTGCACCACACTTCATCAGTTTACAAACCTCTGTTGATAATTAATGAAAGCAATTTAAGACACTAAATTGACTAAACAAGAGGATATTGAGGGAAATATTGAGGATGTTGAGGATTTTCCCAATAAGGTCCTTGGCAATCATGTTTCCAAGATTGGGTTTGAGGTTGAGATGGCCAAGGTTTCCAAGGAGGGAGTGTGTCCCCATTAGTTTGAGATGGATGTGAATAAGCTTGACATTTTGAAGTAGGTCCTTGTATCATATCAAGTTGACTAGGCTGCCAGGGTCTCCTTGGAGCTACATAACATAGCTTCTTTGGTGATTGCCTTGCTCCATTGTCTTCTTGGTAAACTTCTTTAATCATGGGGAATGATGAACACAATTTAGTAGCATATGATTATGCATGGATAACAAAAATATCAGCATATTTTTGCTCATTTTTCATTCTTAACATTTATACTTGTTCACTTAGATTGCTAAGAATTTTTATTTTAAAGTTATCAAGCAAATTTCCAAGTTCATCTTGCCTTACTAATGTTGATGTTGATTTACTTTCTCTTCCCCTTCCTCTTGACATGCGCTTGCATGTTTCACAAATTTCTTCAGATGACAATTGGTATACATCTCCTCTACTCATGAGATTAATGAGATCAATCCACTCATCCCTAATTTTTCTAAGTAAGAGGGTTTTTAGGGTGTCAAATCCTAGATGATGCAATTTTTCCCTCTTAACATTATACATGAACCTCTCTATTAGATCCTCAAGGCTCTCATCTTCTTCTTGGTTCATTCTAAAAATTTCTTCTCTAAGATCACGATCTTTATATTTTTCTAGAAATATATTTTGCATATCATTCCATGATCTTATTGAATTAGTACCTAGAGTCATGAACCATTTAAGAGCTCTATCCTTCAATGTTGCAGGAAACAATCTGAATTTTTGAGTGCATGATAAGTAGCCATAAGACCTACAAAGTATCTCAAATTCAAAGGGAAATGTCTCAGTGCATAGCCTCTACCCATTTAGTGACATAATCAGTGCACACCAAAATATAATTCTTTTGTTTAGATGGAGGATTGATAGGTCCAAAAAAATCCAAGGACCATTTTTCAAAAGTTTCAATGAGTACGTGAGGTTGTAATGGCATTTCATTTGAAGGAGCAGGTTTCCCTACCCTTTGGCAACTGTCACACCTTTTGACATATTCTTTGGCATCTCTGAAGATGGATGGCCAATAATAACCTTAATGAAGGATTTTTTAGGCTATCCTCTTATCAGCATAGTGTCCACCACAAGGTTCATCATGACATGCTTTAAGAATTTCAGGCATTTCATCTTCTCAAACACATCTTCTGATAATGAGATCTGGACCTGTGTTATACAATTCATTAGTAATCCATGAGTATCTTGCACTTAATTGAATGATTTTTCCTTTTTTCTCTATAAAGCAAATGTGAATGTAATTTCCCTGTAACTAAGTACTTGGAAATATCTGCAAACCAAAGATTCTGAGTAGTTATTGCAAAAAGATATTCATCAGGAAATTTATCTTCAACTGGAGTGTCATCTTTGATATTTTGAATTCTAGACAAGAAATCAGCAACTGTATTTTGTTTTCTAGGTCGGTCTAGAATATTAATGTTGAATTCTTGCAGGAGTAATAACCATCTTGTAACTCTGCCATTAGTAATAGATTTGTTCATTAAGTATTTAATTGCAGAGTGATTTGTATGAACAAAGGTTTCATAGCCTGTTATATAATGTCTGAATTTTTTTATAGCATGAACAACAACTAAGAATTCCTTTTCAGTTATAGTGTAATTTAACTCTTTGGGAGTAAAATTCTTGCTTGTGTAATAGATGGCATAGGGGATCAAATCTTTTTGTCTTAATACAACTCCTAGAGCTGTATCTGAAGCATCTGTTGAAATGTGAAAAGGTAGTTTCCAGTTTGGACCTCTTAAGATGGGTGCTTCAGAAATTTTTACTTTTAAAGTCTCAAATGCTAACTGGCAATCAAGATTCCAACTGAATTCACAATCTTTGGTGAGTAGTTTGAAAAGTGGGGATGCTATCTTGGTGAAATTTTCAATAAATCTTCTATAATATCCTGTGAATCCTAGAAAACTTCTAACATCCTTTTGGCAACTTGGAATTGATAGTTTGGAGATGACTTCAACTTTAGATTTATCAACTTTAATTCCATCTCCTCAAATGTGATGTCCTAAAACAATCCCTTCTGTAAACATCACGAAACATTTTTCATGGCTTAGTGAAAGGTTTGCTTCCTTACATCTTTTAAGAACTTTTTCCAAATTCTCTAAAGCTTCTTCAAATGTATTACCATAAACTGTAAAGTCATCTATATACACCTCTACACAATCATGTATTAGATTAGATAAAATTTCCAGTACTGCCCTTTGGAATGTTGCAGGTGCATTGCACAATCTAAAAGGAAGTACTCGGTAGGCATAAGTCCTCCATGGACAGGTGAATGTGATTTTATTTTGTTCTTCAGGTGCTACCTAAATCTGATTGTAACCACTAAAACCATCCAGGAATGAGAAATATTTTTTACCTTCTAATGTATCCAACACTTGATCTATAAAGGGTAAAGGAAAATGATCTTTTAGGGTAGCTTTATTCAATTCTTGATAATCAATGCATACCCTCCATTTACCATTATTTTTAGACACAATCACTAGAGGGGAAACCCACTGACTGTCTGAAATTGGGTAAATGAAGTTTACATTCAACGATTTTTGCAACTCCTCTTTCACAATTTCCCTAAGATTTGGATTCATCCTTCTTTGAGGTTGTCTGATAGGTTTACAATTTTCCTCAATGTAAATGTGATGTATACAAGTATTAGGACTAATTCCTTTCATATCATTGTATTCCCATGCATATGCAGAAGAATGTTGTTGTAATGTTTTGATTAGATTTTCCTGTTGTAAATTTTCCAAGTTATTGTTTATGTTCAAGATTTTCCCTCGAAAGATTTCAACTGTAGAGCTACCAAATTCTTCCATAGAATAAAGATACATCTGCCTAGATGACAAATATTAAATATTGGATTTTTCTTGAAATTGATCATGTTCGTATTCTGGAGATGATTCATAATTTTCTATTGTATTTAAGATTTGAATATCTTCACTAATGGTTGAAATAGTAAAGAGAGACTATATATCATCTTCATCATCAATCCATTATTTGTCATCTATCTCTGTGATTGTTCTTGCTGGAGGATATAGAATGAATTTCTTAGTTGAGTTACCATCAGAAATATACATGTCACTAGATCTACAGCTAATGAAAGCATCGGTTGTAGCCAACCAAGGTCTTCCTAATATAAGTGGGTGTCCTCCTAGTTTGTTCTTAGGGGTTAAGATCATAAAATCAACAAGATACTCCCAAGAATCTAAGAACACTGAAATATCTTCTAAGACACCATCTGGCTTGATTATAGATATATCTGCTAATTGCAGCAATGTATGTGTATAAAAAAGATTAGGAAGCTTGAGTTGTTCCATGGTCTGTTTGCTCATGATGTTTATTATTGCTCCTAAATCAATCAATGTATTGGGAATTTCAACTCCATTGATATGTGTTTTTACAACTAGACTTCCTCGATCTAAATATTTTTGTATGGCAAATTTTCCCATCATTATGTCTGATATTTTTCCTACAAGCTGAATTATTTTTATTTCTTTTATTTTTCTTCCCGGTTTATTCATACTTAACTCCTTTATTGTTTTAGCTAAAATTGGAATTTCCTTGATGGCTTGTAACAAAGAGATTTTGATACAAACATTTTTCATTTCATCTAGAAAATCATAATTAGGCAACATAATATGCTTTTATACTCTTCTATTCACTTGTAATCTTTCAGGAAAAGGAGGTGTGGAAGTAGATATTGATGGTTGCTCTATGATAGGAGTTGAGTTTATTGGTTCTTTTTGTTTTTATTTTTCAGAATTTTGGTTTTGAAGAGATGTTCCTTCTTCAAAACTTTTATTGGGTTGTAGAGAATCTTCCTCATAATTGTCTTGTTCTTGAATGAATACAGAAGGCTTTTTATTTTCTAATATCCTACCAGATCTAAGTTGGACATCAGTAAGATCTATAGGAGTAATCATGTAGGTTGGAAATTGTTGTCCTTCTATCATGTAGGTATTTTGAAGTTTTTTATTGTTGGGGTTTGGTAATGGTTGGGCATGTAAATGATTTGGTCTATGAGGGAATGGTAGTGAGAGTTGTGGATTTTGGTTTTGGTTTTGGAGTTGAGGTTGTTGATTTTGTTGAGGAATTTGTTGGGGAGGATAATTTGGATACAATGGAGGATATTGATAGTATTGAGAGAATCTTCCATAGGAATTTTTCATTCCTTGCGCCCAGGGTTGAGATTGAGATTAAGAGTGAGGCCAAGGTTGTTGCCAAGAATTCCAGTTTGGTGGAGGCTGAGTATACATTTGGTTATTAAAACCTTGAGTCTTTGGTCCCTGCCATGGCCTCCTAGAGACAAAGCAAAGTGATTCTTTTGGATTTGAAGTTGTTTCTTCTTAAAAAACAACCTTAAGACCAGGAATTGAAGGACAACTCTTAGTCTCATGACTTTCTGAACAAATTATACAGGTCTCTATGAATTTTGCATCAAGAGGACATTCTCTTAAACTGTGCTTCTTTCTGCATTTGGGACATAAAATAGCTGATGTATTAGTCTCGATTTTTTGCTTGTTTTGTAACTTAAGGGTGTCTATTTGTTTGTTAAGACTCCCTAAAATGTTTGTTTTAAATTCATCAAGCATGCTTCCAATTTCTGCCCTACTCACTGTTCCAGTTGCAGATCTATTTACCCTAGCAAGAGTAGGATCTCTTGGACCTTTCACAGTTTTTTATTTTCTTCTTGAGAGATGAATACATAATTCCCCAATGTCAAGTAATGGGAGTTGAGAGATGTCCCCCTTCCCCATCATGTTAAGGATGTCTATCCACTCATCTCTAATAGCCTTTAACAAAAGAGTTTTTAAAGTGTCTTGATCTAAATTGTCCATTTTTGCTCTTTTTATGTTATAGTTGAATATTTCAATTAAATCCTCCAAATTTTCATCCTCTCTCTGCATTATTTTAAACACTTCATCCTTGTGATTGATAGGTATGCAATAATCCAAATACCTTTCTAAAAGTGCTCTCTTCATATCATTCCATGTTCCGATAGACCAAGTAATTAGACTCATGAGCCATTTTAGAGCTGCTCCTTTCAATGTTGAAGGAAACAATTTGAGTTTTTGAGTCTTGTAAATAATCATAAGTTCGACACAAGACTTCAAATTCAAACAAAAAAATTTCAGGGTCTTCACTTTTCAATCCATGAAAGTTTGGGAAGACAGAAGGTGAGATATTTTTCATGGTGCCATTTGTATATTCATCAACTATAGGGAATACAAAAGAACTCTCAATTACCCTATTTCTTCCGCCTCCTTCTACATTTCCTCTACCTCTTCCTCTGTCTCTTCCTCTACCTCTACCTCTATCTCCTCCTCCAAATATCACATTTTCTCCATTTAGGATTTCTCCTTCTCCTTCTCCTTCTCCTTCTTCTCCTCTTCCTGCCATTATAGATTCTTTAGAGCTGATATGAGAGTCAGCTTGTAAGGTTAAATGCTCTTCCTCTGGTTCTTCTATCAATGGTATGTTGAAGAAAGGTTCTTCTTCTTCCTCTCCATTAGGAATTTCTAACTCTTTAGCTAAAATGTCTTCTCCTGTAGAGGTGAAAAAGGTTACTCTTTCTGTTGGAGACCTAAGATCTCCTTCTTCTATGACTGCCTCAGTAGATGAAGTAGGGGATCCTCCTAATTGGATTTCTGACCTTATAACTTCAGGGAGTCTATGGTTAGTGAAATATGGAATATGATTTTGAGATGGAGGTGTATCACTTCTTAGTCTTGGTGGAGTGAGTGGTGTTGTATGGATTAAACTCCTGCCTCTAGCTGTGAATCTTCCCCTAGAGTCCCTTTCTATACACATATCATTTTTTTTAGATGTAGGAAATGAGGTTACCTAATTACACTTCCCCGCCAATGGTGTCAAAATTTTTAGTCAATTTAATGTCTTAAATTGCTTTCATTAATTATCAACCAAGGTTTGTAAACTAATGAAGTGTGATGCATTGTATGTGCTTAGTTAACCTATTTTTTACTTCGTTATTTTGTATTTTATGTTGTTTTGTGGGGGGGGGGGGGGGTTTGCTCTTTTATGTCTAAGAATGTTTAGTCTAAAACTATGAAAAGATTTAAATGAATCTAATGAATTTTAAGAAGGAAGAAAAGGAAGTGTTCCTAATTTAGTCTAATTTTCATAAAAATAAACCAAAAACTATTGGCTAGTTAGGACCTAATTTGGAAAACAGAGCATCTATCTTATCTCATCATTAGTTCTATTCCATGGATCTAATTCTAAAACTAAGATTGAAACTGCAGTGCTTGTCTTAAGTAAAAGCAGAAAATGAAACAACTAATGTACTTCTGGTTACTCCAACATTCAATTATGAGGTATGACCTTATTGAAATGATGTTAAGTAACTGTCTATACTTTAACTTCTAATGTCCTAGAACAATAAGCAAGGAATGCGATGAAATCATCTAATGTATATTTAGTTACTTCCAATATTCAATTATGAAGTGTGATCTTCTTGAGATAGTGTTAAGTAACCAATTATACCTATGAGCTAGAAAACTAAGTAAATTATGCAAAAGGTAACTTAGTAATTGCACTCATTAAACATTCAACCATTCAGTCTTGAAACATGATTAAATAAATCTCTTTTAGAATGAATTTTAGGAATATCAGTGATGCAATTAAGTGAGGATCTGAAAGCAAAATGTGAAGGCATGTAAAACTAACTAAAAACAACTAATGTATATTTGAATTTTCTACAACATTCATTGTGAAGTATTACCCTCTTGAGATGCTACGTGAGAAGTCAATTATGCCTTAGTCTCTAAGTTCCTAGAAAGCAAATAACAATGTGCAGAGTAAATTCAACCACTGTATGAATTAGACATTTAACCATTTAGTTTAGGATCATCATATTGAAATGGCTTTTGAAAACATCTATTGACACAGCTAATTGACAATTCTGTTCTAAGGAAATGAATGACAAAACAGTAAGGAAACTAGGCAATAGTGTAATCTTATTACTCCAACCTTAATTCGATTTTGAAAATAGAGTTATCTATCTTCACGAAATATCTTAGAAGAACAAGGTTGCACAATTGTGATTTAATGTTATGCTCTTGATAAAAAACTGGAATGAAACATTAACCTAATTAGAAAACAGAGTAATGAAAATTGAACTAAAAACAACAAATGAAAAGCCTCCTCCAGTGCAGGGGCCCTCTGCAACTGATTTGGCTGAACTGCTAGCTGATTAAGGACGCACTTAAACAACCATTGACAACACGAACTTTGTATTATGATGAAATGAAGTATGAATACAGAGTATCAGCAAAAACTTAAACTTAACACTTAATTTATGAACTGCCTTCTCGACCTTTTACAACCGATATTTAAAGGAAAATACATAAATGTTTGTGAAATAAACTTGCTACAGGTGGCTAACTCTAATTAGACTTGCAATAGGACTGTTAAGTTCTTGATTTGCTACAATAGTGCAAATCAAGAGTCCTGCTACTTTCGGATAGCGTACTTTGACCACACCTTTGACCATGATCTTAGGATCACTTTTCTGTCGATCTGGACCGAGTGAATAGGATAGAATCCATGTAGAGATGATTCTAGAAACGCCCATGTGGCCCAATTCTTCATTTGACACTAGAAACTGCTAGACCATGAGAGTAGCTACGAAATCCACAGTTAGCTGCAGAACAGGCTGCATTCTATAGCTAAATTGCAAAAATATATCCAAATAGCAAGAACATGAAAATATAATATGGCAATCATTTTAATGCATCCTGAAGACAAAACCTAGCATTTATCATTGATTGGGGTCTGTGATCTTATGAGAAAGTGAGGGGAAGAGGTGATAAAATCTGTCAAAGAGAGGGTAATTCTGAGGTTCAACACCTCCATACCCAACTCCATGCTATCCCTAACATCCACCTCCACCACAACCACAGCCTCAACCACATCCATCTCATATATCCACCCCCACTCAACTACCTGTACCACCATTTCCAAACCCACACCATGACGTATCTCAGCCCACTTACAATGCTGAGGTACAACACTACCAAACATATCTCGTTGATCTAAATGGTCTGCATCTTAGTTCAAGAAAGGTATTGAAAATAAGGGATTTTCTCAATGTCATTGAAGGACAACATCAAGAAGAAGAAGATCCAAATGAAGAGATCAAAAGATCAAGTGTTGCACTTGATGAAGAGCAGATATCAGAATCAGATGTTGAGAGAGTTCCCTCATGTTTAGTAGCATTTCCTCCACGTGTTCAAGAGAACAATCAACAAAAAGAGGAAGATTTGACTGCCATAATAGAAGAGGACATCCAAGGTGATCCAAATCAGCAAATGAACCAGGGGCATCATAACTATATTGACATATGGTTACAAACAATCATTAAGTTGCAGTAACACACTCTTCTCCAACAATACTTGATACAATCCCAGTCAAAGCAATTCATCTCTTATATTCAGGTACATGTCAGAACATGTATTCCAAGTGTGCACCTGATTTTATTTGTCATCTTGATGTGCACATGGCTCCATTGGAAGTATTCCTATAGTTGAAAAAGGTTTTGTTTTTTTTCCAGTAGAGTAGGAAATTGGCAAAAAAAATATCTCAGGTGAAAACCTCTTTTGAGGCATCTGAGATTGGCTCACTGATTGAAAACCTACATGAGGCGGTCATTGGGTTGAAGAAAAGAGAGGAAAATAAAATATCCTAGGTGAAAACCTCCTTTTAGGCACCTAGGCAGACTTTCTAGTTGAAAACCTCATTGAGGCAGCTAGTAGGCCTTAAAAAAAAAAGTAGTTCTCCATGTATCTCTCTCTAATGAATGTAGGTGCTCTCCAACCTTTGCAAGCATAAAATAACAAATTGGCACAAAAATAAAATTTGGTCAACACTTAGGTCAAAGGTAGTCAAACTTGGACTTCCTCCTCGTGTGCTCAGAAGCTCCAAAAGGACTTCAAGCAGATTATCAAATGCAGCTTCAGAACCACCAAAGACAGCTTCAACAACCATATCAGCAGCTTCAATGTCACATGCAAAATCAAATCGATGGTAAGGCTCAGGTATGCAATCATCTAACTGTTTCTTCGAATCTATTTTAGCTTAATAAAACATTAAAAAGTGTGAGAATGAAAGTTTTTTTATAGCCAAAATCAGTAGCAGAGCAACCTCAGCCTTATCTAGCAACTAGCCTCACTTTTTCCACCAAGAAAAGAAACAAGACAAAAGTAAAAAGGACTTGAAGATATGGGCAGTAAGAAGTTCATTGTAATAAAAGACAAGTAGTGCCAAAGGGGTAACCAAGGGTGAACTCAGTTAACAAAAAAGAAGAGTTCTGAGTTTATTTTGCATGCAATAAAAAAGTTGGGAAAAAAAATTCAAAAAAGAGAAAAAGGAAAAGAAGAAAAATAGAATAAAAGGTGGACCCACCACCTCTTGGCATGCAAAAAAGATTTCATTAAGGTGCCTAAGGACTTCCATGCAACACCTACAAAAAGAAATGCAAGCAGAATATCAAGAAGATTAAGCAGGGGGAGCAACACATGGTCCAATAAAACAAAAAACGAAATAAGCCAACATGCAGGAAGAAACGTAAGGCAAGGAGGATGAATAGGTTGCTCAGAGGATAAGCAACAGTTCCAGTAGGGGGGTGACGATGGACCTCTAAATTAGACATAAAATAAGGCCCATCTAACCTTTCTTAAGCCCATCTACCTTCCTTATGCACATAAAATGATATATTAAATATATCCTTCTACACTTAATAATGTTTTCTTATGCTTTAATGTTTTCTTAGGATGGTTTAAAGGTAATTGCATATTTGTGCTTAATATTGGTTATTTTTGTAGAATATTGTGAGAATATTTGGCATATTATACAGATTTGGAGAAGGAGATGATTTAGGGACTTGCTCCCTACCACTGGAAGATCAGGATTGGAGAATAAATGAGCACAACATTAGGAAATTAGGGAGAAATCTTGGAGAGATTCAAGGGGATTGTCCACCCTACTTAACTCTCAAAGGCAGCCAAAGGATCCTCATGAGATCCCCCTCCAGCAATTCGAATTCTAAGGGCAGCCAAGCAACTCAAGACCAAGTGCACTCGAGCCATACTTCACTTGGAGTCTCCAACAAATTGAATTCCAAAAGGCAGCCAAGAAACTAAAGACGAAGGGCACTCAATCTATTTTTAATTGGAGTCAAAGTGGACTCAATCATCATTTTTTCAAGGGAGATGTTGGTAGCTACCCTGTAGAATAAATATAGCAGAGCTAGAGCTAGGAAGTGTTGTGTAGATTAATCCGTCTTGCGGACAAGACCTATCTCTCTAGTACTAAAAGTAACTAGCAACAAACAGCCAATTATACTAATCTCTCTCTAATCATACAAGATTCATAAAAATGCTATATAGGTGTAAGGCCTACCTTATGTCCAGCGCTTGCTTGATCTCGTTGAAGTCCTTCCCGTGCACTTGAAAGAACGTTCCTCGTGAATCTGCAGTCACAAACAAGCAAAAAGATTACATAGCACCTGTATAGACATTATTATAAATCATACTCATCATAATGATCAAGGAATTTATGAAATAAACCATGAATAGACAGTTTAATGAGAGAAATGATTATATTTGTATTAACTTCAAATAAAGAAAACCTTTACAACCTGTGCCTTGATGTTGTGCAGGTCCTCCCGGGGTCCGAAGCAGGAATCTCTTCTAATTTGACAAGCATTGCACTCTTTGAACCAAGACAGATAGAGATGAGTGATTTAACTTCACAGAAAGTCTTAGTTAACTGAGTCTGAATCTCAACAGCATTTAACTTCAAATATCTTAAGCTTGAACTCCCTTTGAGGCTACCCAAGGCCTCTTTTTATAGTGGAAAAGAGGAGGTTTCTTGTTCCAAATATGAAGGGATAGAATCCTCCTTCAAAGGGATTAGCTCCTTACATCAAGGGGTTTAGCTCCATCAAGTGAGGGATGCATGAACCTTCTCAAAGCGTATCCATTCCCGAAAATTCCCATCTAGAATCTTCTAGAATTCATCTGAAATCAACTTTTTATCTTTACTTTCTCGCCTTTTTGAGTTTTACAGAGGTCCGTACCCATAACACAAAGAACGTGCGGCATGGTTCCGCAGGTAAGCTGAACTTTAGGTGCGGGACCGCAGGCAATGAATAGAGAAAGTGCGATACCAATGTTTAGGGGATTTTTAGGAACTTTTCTCTGATTTTGAAAGCTTGACATGAGGAGCTGATATGTTAGACTTGCAAAAGGAGGAAGTATGAGTAATAATGAGCTCATACTCATAGAAAAATGTCAGGATAATAGTTTTTAGTGTAACAAATTGCCCCCTAAAGTACAAAGTCTGGAATAGATGAAGCTGTAGTCTGTCATATATGAAGAGTGCAGTACTTTATCAATTCAAAGATCATCCTATGGACACCCCAGTCGGAACCTGTAAAAACATTCAATGCAAAATATATATATGTCATCACTGAGGTAGGCATTCCCATACTCAGATTGAAACTAACTAGAAACTAACTCAAATCGTTCTGATACAGGAATGATTTTAATATTACATCAATAGTGTAGACATAGCATGGGCGCAGCCATCTGTAATGAATAGTCTACTGTATAATAATAAAATTCCTCGCAGCCTCGATGGTGGAAACTAGATCCAGGGTCTTGATTTCCGCATCTCGAACTAGTACGATTCTATCCATGTGAATAAATGTGTTGAAGTCGAACATGGTAGAAACCACTTGATTACCAGTCAATGATGTGAACTGTTAACAAGTGTGAGAGAAACCACCAGTAATGTCAATGGCTCTCAAAGTACCCAATACAATCCATGAAATGTGAATGAATGAGCTGAAGTCGAACATCTCACGGAATCATTCGATCGAAGGTCAATGATGCAACCTGTCATCGAAGGCGAGAAACCTGCCATTGAGGCATGCAGATTTCAAGGTACTGACAATTTCTGGATCAACTTCCTAGATAATGTGTTGATGTCGATAGAAAGTGATCTGTCGTAGGCAAGCCCACAACACGAAATCATAGATCAAGTTTTGAAAATATATTGGCAAGGACTGACTCAGGGATGGTCAATAATGGATGACAGATATTTTGCAGATGAATGGTTTATTTGAACTGTTCTCTTGAACACATAACGACACTGCAGATGGCTTGGTAATAATTGACCCAAAGCTAATACCCAGAAACCGGCTGAAGACTTTCAATGTGGTTTGATTAACTGTTAGGCAAAGGATTTCCCAACCCAGGTGAATGAAAGTGTCGTGTTCAAGAGTGGTTGACTGAATTTTTGAAAAATTTAAAATATAACAAACACGCCCATTTTTCTCTCTTTTTCCCCCACCATTTCTGGCAAGTACCTCTTTATTTTTTACAAGCTTGAGGAGGATAACATTTGCTTGATTATAAGCTCATCCTTCGGATGATTCCAACTTAGTTTGATATTCGAACCCTAAGAAGGAGTGGTTCGTTCCTGTTGAAAATTAAACAGGTCCTTTACTGTTAAGTTTTAACGAGTCCAGTATAGGAGAAACTCGGTGTTTTTCAGTTTTAGGGAGTCAGAAGAAAAACTTAAGAAAACTCCGTGGGTGTACTTTTTCGTAAATTTAGTCCCTCGAGCCCGAAAAAGGATAAAATAATGCGGGAGAGAACTCTATTGACCGTAATTATTCAACGTATACCTTTTTCGTAAATAGTCCATTTCAGTCCGTAAAAGGGGTAAACTTATACTGAAGGGACGACTGTTCATTTACTTTAACGAGTTCGAATAGTCAAGTACTCGGCAATCTCTTCATGTTTAGAGAGTCTGAAAAGGGCTTAAAAGAGAACTCCATGGTTTCGCTTTTTCTGTAAGTTTGAACGAGTTCGAAAAAGGGATAAAAATGTACTCATATGGCCGACTTTTCAATTTAATTTACGAGCAGGAAAAGACGGAAAGAACTCGGCATTTTCATATGTTTTACGAGAATGAAAAATAGCGAAATGATCTCGGGATTTTCATGAGTTTAACAAGTCTTGAAAATAACCAAAATTGACTCCAATGTTTCGCTTTTTCGTAAAATTTTTAAAAGAGTCCGAAAAAGTGATAAAAGTATGCTCTTTGTTGAAAAACGATCAATTCTCCCGAAAAATCCAGTTTCTGCACAAAAATTTGAAACATTACACATACCTGTTTAAGATAAGTAAAAATGCTTTTAAAAATACCCTTTTTAAAGTGAAAAATAAATAAATTAAAAATTTATCCATTCGAAAAAACTTATAAAAAGGACTTTTTCAATTTCATTTTTACCGTTCAGTTCCAGAGTGAAAAGTAAAAAGCTTTTGGGTAAGAAATTTCCTGTGAAGATTCTGGAAAATCCGTCCGTTGGAATCGATAACCGTCAGTCTCAGGTAATCCACAACCTCTCAATCTTGTTTTTCATTCGTTTCAAATTTATTTTTAGGCTTTAGTTTGCATTTTTGGGGCAAAAAATGGTTTAAAAGTTCGCCCGTGGGGTCCGCAGGTGGGACACACGTTACCTGCGGACCCCGACTTTTTCCTATAAGGAAAAAGTCGTGGGTTCCGCACCCGGCACACATCACGCATGCGGATCTACGCACTGTGTACAAAGCGTAGGTGCGGTACCCGCGCGGTTGATTTTAAAACATAAATTTCTCATTTGTTTCCCAAAAAATTTCAAATAAGACTGTTCTAACTTGCCTTTTTATGTATTGTAGGATTGACAAGATGCTGATCTGGCGAGAACGTGAGCACGAGGAAGTGGATGAAGCCGCCATACTCCATTTTCCCACACAACAGGCATTAAGAGCATGTGGCCTGTACAAATTTTGGGCCATCTCAGGCATGAGGGCACAAGTAGAACTCTTGACATGGTTGGTGAACAGATGGAATGTACAGGACCAGTGCTTCTTTATTGGTGGCCACCAGCTCGAAATTGAGCTGGAGGATATATATTTCTTGACTGGTTTGTCCAAGAGGGGCGAACAAGTTTCTTTGTTTGGGACTAGGCCAGGTGGCCAGTCTGTCGCTAATCTCCAACTAGAATTCTGCAATGATCAGGAAAATCCTCGGGACAAACGGATTGACATAAAACACATCATCCATCCTGAATTGAAAGTTATTGCTTTTACTGTTACCAAACTATGTGGGAGTGCTGCGCTTCATGTAGCTACTGGTTCCCAAATGCGTATTGCCGTGGACTGTTTTCGCGGCACCATCTTTAACTGGTGTGAAGCTGTGTTGGCTAATGTAAAAGGCCAACTAACCAGAGCAAAAAATGGGAAACTGAATAACTTTGGATATGGATCCATTGTTGTTTCTTTTGCTCTAGAGAGGATCCCCATGTTAGCTCCACAGAGTATTGTTGTTGATGCCGGTCGACTTCGAGAACCGAGGATGGTTCGTTGGTCCGCATTGATGGCTCGTCATGCTATCGAGGGTACTGAGATTGTCCGATTTCCTCCTTCATATTTTCATTGGCTGGATCGCCAAATTTTTGTGATAGAGGATTTTCCATACGCCGGGATAGATTTCCGCGGTGATCGAGAGATGGTTCTCCCAGCAGGGGAACAGTGGGATGAGTCAGGTATAATCATTTTTCAATGTTTACTAAATTCCAATTTTTTTTTTAATTTTTTATCGTCTTGGAAAACTAATAACCAAAAGTTTTTTGAATACAGATGTGGGTCCACAAAGACCAGCCCATCTCCAACCTTACGAGAGAAGACAACCAGTTGCGGCCGCACCAGCCCCAGCAAGCCAATCAGCGGAGATTTTGACTGATTTAAAGCATCATCTAGAGCGTTTGACTCTAGATATTCCAGAGATGAGCATAGATGACATTCCTCTCAGGTTGCAGAGATATGTGATTGGAGTTCCAGGACCTTTTAGGAGGTTCCTATGCAGGGTAGCCCGAGCAGTGGTTTCTTATCGTGATCATCATCAGTGATGGGATGATCGTGTAGACTCATATTTTTTACTTTTGTATTATCATTTTTTCTGATCATAAGGTGCTTCCAACCTATGATCGAAGACGATGTATATTTTTTGAAAACACTCCTATACTATGATATATCACTATTTGTCGGCTATCTGTGTACATGTATGAATGCGTTTTATTTACTGTTTTGATTATTGCAAATGTCTATTTATCATACTAGAAGCAATTGAATCTGCTAATGTATTTAAATGTCTTGGAATATGCTGATATTCAATGTAATCAAACTCACGTTCCAAGAGACGAAATCTTAAAAATAACCGTAATAATACTGGATTTCTAATGGTATAAATCCCGTTAAGCTGTAATACAACAAGTTCAGAATCCAACCTTAAAATCAAACTCCGAATTCCAAATGATATGGATTCAGATAATAACTCAATCACTGCACTATACTCGGCAATGTTATTCGTTGTTTGACCAAGGCTTACCCCATGCATGGATACTAACTCATCAGAGGGTGAATAGATAACCCAAGCTGCGGAATAAATGTTTCGTGTACTACGACAAGCACCATCAGCAAAACCAATGTAGGTTTGAAGAGACGTCGACATCTGCAATATCAAGAGTAAAACTCAGATAAGCAGGGATAGTGATAAAAATACTCTCTAAACTAGGCACACTTTTCTAATCTAAAACACACCAGCAGTAAAGAAATCTAAACTAACAAAATCTCCACACCACATTTAAGCATAATATCGCTTTAGATAGAGCCCATTTCTGGGTTTATCCAAAGGAACACCGTCAAAATCTATCAACTCATAAGCCCCTTTTGCTAACTTTCGTTTAACAATGTAAGGACCATGCCACATAGGCACAAATTTCCCAGCTCCTAGCTTGTCGTTAGCTTGATCATAAATTAAAACTAGGTCTCCTTCTGAAAAATTTCGAGGGGTCACACTTCTATCATACTGAGCTTTTATCCTTTTAACATGAGCCTCGTTTGCTATTGCAACATTTCGTCGATTCTCATCTAATTGGGCTAAGTACAAGAAACGTTTCTCCTCTTCAGACGTAGCTGGAAGTAATTCTACGGCTAATTTTAGTGACGGTATTTCGCATTCAATCGGCAACACAACTTCCAAACCGTAAACCAGTTGAAAAGGAGTGAAACCCGTTGATGTTTTGACTGAGGTTCGATATGCCCAAAGTGTTGAAAATAACACGGAATGCCAATTCGTCTTGTGAATACCAATGATTCGTTTGATCATGGTGACTAAAACTTTGTTAATGGCTTCAACCATACCATTGGCTTGCGGATAATACAGAGTGGAACTGTCGTGGCGCAAGCCAAGTTGGTCTGTCAGTTCAGTCATCATGACATTCCGAAAATGACTTCCATGATCTGTAATAATAGCTTGAGGAACACCGAACCTAGCAATTATGTGATTAAATACGAAATTTGCAGCAGTCTTGCCATCAACTGAAAATGTAGGCATCGCCTCGGCCCATTTTGTAAAATAATCTACTGCTAAGATAATATAGGCATGCCCCCCGGGCGAGTGAGGGTTACATGTAATAAAATCGATACCCCATTTTGCGAAAGGACCAACAGCAATTATAGGGTGAAGAGGAGTGGGTGGCGCACGCATTTTCCGATCAAAAATTTGACAGTTGTGGCATTTCCGAACCGCATAAATGCAATCTTTGAACAGCGTTGGCCAGAAATAACTTGCACGCAATATCTTTTGGGCTGTGGCATACCCAGACATATGACCGCCACATGCTCCAGAATGACAGTCATTTAAGACCTTTTTCAGCTTCTTCATGAGTTAGACAACGTCGGAAAACAGAATCCGCCCCACGACGATAAAGTGTATCACCAATGATATTATATTGTTGGGATTGGAAGCGTATTTTCCGTCGCTGAGTTCGTGAGATTTCAGGCCGAAAATATTGGGTTTGGAGATAAACGATAATATCTCCATACCAAGGATCAAGTGTACTGATGAGAAACAAAGATTCGTCCGCAATGGACTCTTCTGCCACTGTTTCAGTATCAGTAGAGGGGAAATCGCACATCAGTTCCGCAAATACCAAAATTTCTTTACCTTGGATTTTTCAAATTCCAAGTCAAATTCCTGCAGGATAACTATCCATTTGGAATATTTGCCCCCTAGCAATTGTTTGGTCAAAATATAAATCATAGGGTTGCAATTAGAAATTACCGTGGTTTTACGTAACAAGATGTAATGTCTAAAACGTTGGACAACTTGAACAGCTGCCAAGGCCAATTTCTCCACATGTGTGTATTTAATTTCAGTCAGATGCAGATTCCGACCAAGATAATAAATCACATGTTCATTGTGAGATTCATCTTCCTGAACTAGTACCATCCCAATGGTGGAATGAGAAGCAGCGAGGTACAAAATGTAATCTTGGTTGTAGTTGGGAGGATGCAATAACGGTGCATGGGGCAACGCGTGTTTAAGTGCATCAAAAGACCGATCAGCGATCTTGTCCCAATAAAACAGAATGTTTTGTTTCAACAACCGGGTAAAACCCTTTGTAAGCTCGGCATAGTTAGGAATAAATCTACGTAAAAAGTTTGCTTTCCCCTGCAAACTTTGGAGTTGGCGTAAAGTCGAAGGAGGAGGCAATTTAACAATGGCTTCGACCTTCGATGGATTGACGCGAATGCCTTCTTTCGAGACAACAAATCCCAGTAATCGACCCGATTCTACGCAGAAAACACATTTATGCGGGTTCCTCCTTATCCGATAATGCCTACATCTCATAAAAATTGCTCGTAAATGAGTGAGATGATCGGCCCTACGTAATGAATGAGCAGGTAAATCATCGAGATATGGCTGGACAATGTGCTTAATGTCATGAAATGCATAAGACATAGCCCGTTGAAAAGTTGCTCCAGCGTTTTTTAATCCAAATGGTAGTTTACAATAAGCAAATGTTCCCCATGGACAAATAAAAGCTGCTTTTGGTTGATCAGCAGGGAGTATGTTTATTTGATTGTAGCTAGAAAAGCCATCCATGAAGGAAAACAATTCACTGCCAGCGCAATCATCGATTATTTGATCGATATAGGGAGTTGGATAATTATCTTTTGGACACGCTCGATTAATATCCCTATAATCGATACATACTCTTATCGTTCCTTATTTTTTAGTTACAGGAACAATATTCGATACCCAATCCGTTAAGGGAATTGGATAAATGAATCCTGCGCGAAGTAATTTTTCAACTTCTGCTTTTATAGCAGCAGCTTTTCTAGGATGAATTTGACGTAATCGTTGACGAACAGGTTTAGCATCCGGGTAAGTCTTAATTTCATGAACAATGATCGATGGATCAATTCCTGGCATTTCTTCATAGGACCAGGCAAACACATCACAAAATTCTTGAAATAGGGCTTTGTAAGCTTTAATTTCATCTTCAGTACAACAAGCACCTATATGAATGTTTTCAATTATTCCTGGTTTTACTGAAATGTCAATTGGAACCGTTCTAGATATATTTTCAAAATTTAACTCAGAATCAGGATTTTGCAAAGGATTCTGCAGTTCTTTAACATATTTAGCAGTAAAAATTGAAGCGAAATCATTTTCAAAATAATCTAGCTCAGGTAAAAATGAAGACTGGTGATGTAGATCTTCCCATGGTAAATCATCAACAGACAAAAACTCACGAATTTGCTCATCTGTATGAACAAGTTCAGGAAATGTCGTTGTAACTGAACTAGATATAGAAAGTGATTCCTCTTGGATCCCATTCATTGGATCAATTTCGGTTGAAGAGGGGTTGGAAAGTGACTGTACAGCCTGATACGCAATTTCAAATGGACTCAAAGGCATCATGCCATCAAATGAATCAATCTCGGATTCGGAAGGTACGATCCAAGGATCATCAAACATAACAGTGTTTGACGAAATCATGTGAATATTTGCAGTAGAAGGCGATACGTTAGGAGGAGGAAAGGAAAAAGTTCATAGTAAACCAGAATATTTAATCAAACCCACTCCAACATCCTTATAAGGGATAGTCGTTTTACCAACATGCTGGATTGTTTTTGAAGAGGCTGGGTCGGACGAGAAATAAGTTAACTGATCTATTGTCACGATCTTTCCTTGATATGGAAATTTTATGAGTCGAAAGACCGAAGAAACAACAACAGTCATAGCATAGGACCAACTACGACCCAGAAGAAGGTTGTAATCTAGAGGGGCATCAACCACTTCCACATCTAGATTAACGATTTTACCTTCGACCCCTATGGATAAATCCTGCAAAATACCAAAAGGTTGAAAACCTCGACCATCAAAAGCCTTTAGAATTGTCGGGGATTGGTTAAGTGTAGGAGATCCAAGTGATTTCCAACACTGAATCGACATAATACACGTTGAAGCTCCCTCATCAATCACAGTCCGAAAGATTGGTCTGTTTTTTACTAACACTGGAATCTGGAAAGCCATTTGATGAGGTAGGCGAGGTGTACTATTTTCTAAATCGAAGATTATAAGGTTAGAATCCTGAACATCGACAACTCCTATGGCAGACAATAATAATTTACGCTGTGCTGGACATGATTTCAGCACTTCCAAAGCCGAAATTGCTGAAGGAGAAACAACTAACTCTTCAACAATGTTGTAATTCTGAGCAGCTCTCGCATGTGGATTGAAAGCTGATTTACGAAGAACACCTTTAGCAGGCAGTTTGATTATTAAGTCTGGATTTTGTTTCTCGATCTGTAGCGGACCAGAAACAGGAGGAGGTGTAGTGGATGTGTTTGCATTAGAAGATTCTGCTTCCTTACCATCAACAGGATTCTTAGAACTGTAATCTTGCGATCGCGTCGCAACCCTTACATGAGACATCATCATAATAGGCTCTTCTAAAGTAGTCGAGGAAGAACCAATCATCTTACTATCTTGAATTGGAAAAGGATCCTTCAAGATAGCATGTTGTTGTGATCCTTTAACGAATTTCGTAACTTCAGCTCGATATGGACATTCTTTCGTGAAATGATCTTGTTCACAAATGAAACAAGGATAGCGAGGTTTACGTTTTTCGTCATTGGATTCATCTTTATCAGTTTTCTCTTTCGAATTCTTTTTGTTTTTATTCCTCCCTTTCTTTTTACCACCGGATTTCGATTTGGTCGTAGATGTCTCTACGACGTGAATATCGGCAGAAACTTTTGGGGAAGATTCTCCTTTCGGGGAATCTGGTAAAGTTATAATAGGAGAAAAATTCTTTGAAGATTTCTTCTTGCTTTTAGAATTGATTGTACCAATCATACCGTCAGCGGCATGAGACCCTGAAGGAGCTGCAGCTATTTGACCTTGCTTTGGAAGATCGGGAATTTTCTCATGTAAAGTACCTGACTGTGTATATACGAGGTCAAGGTACTGAGCTTGGGAAATTACTTGCTCTTCAG
The DNA here is from genome assembly GCA_034641835.2 of Pinus albicaulis. Classification (NCBI taxonomy): domain Eukaryota; kingdom Viridiplantae; phylum Streptophyta; class Pinopsida; order Pinales; family Pinaceae; genus Pinus; species Pinus albicaulis. The sequence goes on along the minus strand of CM076581.1, from coordinate 346,784,321 downwards.
TAACAACACCAGCCTTAGCTACATCTTCAATGATCTTGGGTAACAATGATTTAACAAACCATTCTGCCTAAATTTGATCTGGAATATAAAATTTCACCAAACGCCTCCTACGTCGTCATTCATGAATATGATCAGAAATATATGTTGACGTAGATTGTTTTAGCGAAGTTAATAATTCCGTGCCATTGTTGTATCTGACAGGCAACTAAAAATGAGTCAAGAAAGCAGTTGCTAACTGACTAAAGTTATGAAACGAGCCTCGTGGCAACTCAATGTACCATTTGGTTGCAAAGCCTATGAGAGTTCTTTGAAAAAGACGTAAACGAATCGAATCATCAATAATTGAATTAGATGCACACCAAAGGTGATAAGTCATAACATGATTCGATGGATCCTCTCCTGACTTACCTTCGAATTTTGGTATATCACTGGGAAACTTATGAGGCATTGGCGGCCAGTTTTGATAATAAAAAATGGGATCATTCGTAAGGTGCGTCAAATCAGGTAAGTCCAAAGTTGCGATAAATGGTAATTGACAGTTAGGGTCACGAAAACCTTGAGAAGCCAAAGCAGATCCAGGAGGTGGATACCCAGGATAACTAGGAATCGAATTTGCATTAGGTATTGTGTAACCTCCCGGAAAACCAAGATGAACCGGACCATACTGAGGTTGTTGATCAGTATAACCAGGGTACGGTTGATACTGATAGCTTGGGTTCTGTACATAGGGACCGAATTGCGGCTGTCCCTGGTACGGTTGATACGTAAATTGAGGTTGACTTGTAACAACTGTACTTGTACCAGCTTGTCCTGCAGGCATCTGAACTGTAGTCTGAATGGAAGGTCCTGACTGAGGTACAGAGACTTGAGGGATTTGCACGGATACAGGGATAGAAGTAGTCGGTGCTACAGATACTCCAGAAATAGGTGTGACGGGTTGAACAGACGTTGCAGCAGTTACAACAGTTTGAGGCGGAGTCTGGGGTGCACTAGGCCTAGACTGCTGAACTGAACTAGGTGCAGGAGTTTGAATGGCTGGCTGAACAGGTTGTTGGGTTGGACCAGAAACTAAAGGCTGTCCAGGTTGATAAGGCAACTGCACATTAGGTTGCAAAGGCTGTTGATATTGGGACGGATCCCACACCATAGTTCCAGGGTATTGTCCCATAGAAGGTTGAACGTAAGGACCAAAACCTGGTTGAACGTAGGGTTGATTAGGAAGTGGTAAATTTCCAGCTCCTTGAATAGATGGTTGACCAGAAGGCTGTTGGAAACCTTGAATTGGGTACTGACCTTGAGGTTGATAACCCTGAGGTGCGTACTGAGGCTGGGGTTGATAAGGACCCTGAGGAGCATATTTTTCTTGGGGTTGACCTTGAGGAATGTACTGTCCTTGAGGTTGATAACCCTGAGGTATGTACTCTCCTTGGGGTTGTCCCCCAAAATAATATGATTCCATGGTTTGTCCTGGGAAAAATCTACCTTGAGGTTGTGCCCCGGGTGGTAACTGACTACCTTGAGGTTGCCCCCCAGGCGGTAACTGACTACCCTGAGGTTGCCCCCCAGGTGGTAATGGATTTCCCTGAGGCTGTCCCCGAGAAGGAAACTGACTGCCTTGAGTTTGAGGATTTGGAATATTACCAGACATCATAAAGATTTGATCTGCGTTCGACGTTTCAATTTTAAGTCCATCAAGACCAAATGATAACACATTTTCGATGGGTTGAGGAGTTGCTCCCGAGAAAGTACCAGACAAAGACTGATATCCCGAAGGAACAGAAGGACCACCGTGTAAAAATGATTCTGGCGTTTGAGAAAACATGGATGACTCTCCTGCCATAAAAGATGACGGATAATAACCTCTGGGTGTAGGATGAAATGGAATTCGAGGTGGATAAAAAGCAAGACCCGGATTCTCTAAAAATTTCGTTAAAGAGAGATACCAAGGATTAGTTCGAATGGGGCTGTAGAAAATAGATTCACGCTCCCTAAGATTTAACGATTGAGGGGAGTCGGGAAGAGATATCTCTTCGTCTGGATTAGTAAGTTCTTCAATAGAAATAAGTCTAGAGGGAAGATTGTCTGTAATGATATTTCTTACCCTAGGTGAACCTGGATCGCTAGAAGTTGGTGTAATAAATCCTGAGGATGTTTCCAAAACAGAAGATTCAGTTTCAGGTTCAGAGATTTCAGGTTCGTCAGATAATTCACCAGAAGGAGAAATACTTTCAGTAACTTCAGAAACTGAAATCGGTTCTTGAATGTATTCTGTTGTAGGTATTTTATGATCAGGATGTATAACTATAGATGAACTTCCAATTTCTGTTGATCTAATTCTACTACTACTGGATGCTACCAGAGCACGAAGCCCTTCAAGTTGACTTGGTGAATATTCAGGGGGTTTCCCTTGTATTGTCCGGGATTGTCTCGGCAATTCCGCCACGATTAAAAATTATCTAATCACACGCAAACAAAGAAAAATTTCAATGAAAACACCTAAAGTCTTTAAGAAACAAACAATTGAATCATTCGCTTAACAATCTAAGAGTTCAAACCACACACAAACAGTAACTTTCCGTACTAAAAACACTAGTTGGTGATGAAATCCAACTTAGTAGAATTTTAACACGAAAAGGGCAGTGGGAACAGTTACCCTGACAACCTGCTTAATGAAACAGACCGGTGCAAGTTTCTCCACTATACCATCTCGAGTGAAGATAACCCTCCGGAGAGTCCAAGTGAGTCTAGCCAACGTCTGTTCCAGGTACAGTGGGATCTTCCCTCGACCGTCACCTTAGGAAAGAATCCTAAAGATTATGGCCACTAAGGTTACCAACTGAAACAAATATACCCGGGGGAACAGTCTACGATCCGACACACACGCAAGGGCAGAGTAACAAAGCTCAATCCCCTTGAAGGCTCCTTGAAATAATCCAAGGTTTACCAACAAGTGACCCCTGGCTCCTCGACAATGGTCTATCCGAGGTTTACCGTTGTTAATACGTGTATATCTTCTATCGTTCCCAATGAGGAAGGATTGATTACCCCACTGGTTCATATATGATCTCGTGCTTGACTCCTTTAGGAGGAGCTTCCCAGAGCATAAATGCAACAATTGGAATTTCTTCCTACCGCAAGATTTGTCTACTTGTTTGTTTTAGCTATCTTGGAGAGTTAATTACTCCCTACTCCAAGATACTAGCCTAAGCTATGTTGGTGATAATAGCCCTAGAAATAAAATATTACTAGATGAATTTTAATTAAGCGTTACTTTTATGAGCTGTTTCTTAAGTCAATGGGTGCGGAAATGAAACTTTGATGATGTGAAGACTCGACTTCCAAAAAACGCTAAAATGCACCTAAAATGATAATCAATTCTTTTTCTTTCAATGAACTTCTATCTAAGAAAGAGTTGGAGAATGCAATTCTTTTAATAAACAATTCCTTCTTTAAGCATGAAGAATGATTGAAAGAAAATATTTTGTCTTTTCAATAATGATATATCAAGCTCATAACAAAATCCTTTTTCTTTCCAAACTTGAAGCTACAAAACAATTTTCTTCCGAAAGAAAACTATAAAAATTAAAAACTACTCAAAACTACAAAATCTAATCTTGAGAACTATGATTTTAAACAATCTAAATTGAGTAAAAGCTTTAAGATTTTTTTTTGAAGAATGTTTTTCTTAGTTGTTCAGCAAACTAAGAGTCTATTTGTTTAGAATAACAAACAGATCAAAAACACTCAAAATATGTTTTTTTTTTATAAAAATGAAATTCAAAACTTTCAACCAAGTTTTTTCGAAGATTCGCAAAGAAACAAAAGGCTCAATTTCTCAATAAAGGATGTTTTCACAATCAGGTCAGATTCAAAAAGACAAAAAGAGATCAATGTAATCTTAGATACTTCAAACTGTCAAAGCTTCGAATCGCTACAAAGACCAAGTGAAAAAACATTCCAAAATGCAAAATCTTCTAGAAAATCATCAAAACATCAATACTGTTGGAGTTCATTCACAAAAAATTCTTGACAGAAACAATAATCAGTCTGGGCAGAAACCAAAGAGCTAAAAATAAACTAGAGAAAGAAATCTAGAGGTTTTCTAAAATTTTCACAGGGTCCGCAGGCAACCAGTATTGACAGGTGCGGTCCCGCACTGTATTCTCAACAGAAAGTGCGAACCTGCCCGCACTGTCAAAATAAGCCAGAGTGCGGTCCTAGGAAAAATTATAGAAAAACTTAAAATATTTCTAAATTTTCAAAAACAGGGAAAATATAATATACCCAGACATATATGTATCAATCAAAAACCAGGAAAAAATGTTTCCTCAAATCAAAAATAAAAGAGAACCAAAAACAACAAGTTCTTCCCCAGTGGAGTCGCCATTTTGTTATGTAGATTAATCCATCTTGCGGACAAGACCGATCTCTCTAGTACTAAAAGTAACTAGCAACACACAGCCAATTATACTAATCTCTCTCTAAGCATACAAGATTCATAAAAATTCTATATAGGTGTAAGGCCTACCTTATGTCCAGCGCTTGCTTGATCTCGTTGAAGTCCTTCCCGTGCACTTGAAAGAACGTTCCTCGTGAATTTGCAGTCACAAACAAGCAAAAAGATTACATAGCACCTGTATAGACATTATTATAAATCATACTCATCATAATGATCAAGGAATTTATGAAATAAACCATGAATAGACAATTTAATGAGAGAAATGAGTATATTTGTATTAACTTCAAATAAAAGAAAACCTTTACAACCTGTGCCTTGATGTCGTGCAGGTCCTCCTGGGGTCCGAAGCAGGAATATCTTCTACTTTGACAAGCATTGCACTCTTTGAACCAAGACGGATAGAGGTGAGTGATTTAACCTCACAGAAAGTCTTAGTTAACTAAGTCTGAATCTCAACAGCATTTAACTTCAAATATCTTAAAGCTTGAACTCCCTTTGAGGCTACCCAAGGCCTCTTTTTATAATGGAAAAGAGGAGGTTTTCTGTTCCAAATATGAAGGGATAGAATCCTCCTTCAAAGGGATTAGCTCCTTACATCAAGGGGTTAGCTCCATTAAGTGAGGGATGCATGAACCTTCTCAAAGCGTATCCATTCCCGAAAATTCCCATCTAGAATCTTCTAGAATTCATCTGAAATCAACTTTTTATCTTTACTTTCTCGCCTTTTTGAGTTTTACAGAGGTCCGTACCCATAACACAAAGAATGTGTGGCATGGTTCCGCAGGCAAGCTGAACTTTAGGTGCGGGACCGCAGGCAATGAATAGAGAAAGTGCGATACCAATGTTTAGGGGATTTTTAGGAACTTTTCTCTGATTTTGAAAGCTTGACATGAGGAGCTGATATGTTAGACTTGCAAAAGGAGGAAGTATGAGTAATAATGAGCTCATACTCATAGCAAAATGCCAGGATAACAATTTTTAGTGTAACAGGAAGGAGTTAGGTAGTTAGCTAGTGAGTTGATTTTAGTCGACTTCCATTTCATCCCACTTCCATTCCATTCCATTGGATTCGAATTTTTGCTGTAAATCCATTAGACTCTATTAAAACTTGTATGGATGTGATAGATTGTTCTTTTTTATGAAATGAGTAGACAGATTCTATTTTATTGATCTAGTTCCAGAGAGCTGGGCTCATGGGTTAGGGCCCAACCCATGTGCCTCAAATTCTCTGTTGTTTTTATTCTTTCCTTTCTGCCATTAAGCTAGTTTTCTTTTTGTCCTTCAAATTAGTTCTGCTTCTGATAAGTTTCATTGTTATTTAGTTTTTGTGCTGTTGTAGTTTTAATTTCTTATGCATAGTGAAATAGAGGAAAAACTCCAAAACTATAGTCAAGTATCCCCCCTCTCATCTCTGTAAATAGAGTTCGAGTAGGGCAGACCTTCCCACAGGTCAAAATTGCTTTCTGTTCGAGTTCAAAGAAGAATTTGTATTTACCAATTCCAATCCTTTCCTTCACTGTTTCACCCCGCATTTCTGTTTGTTTCCCGTGCATGAATCCGCATGTGTGCTTCACTTATGAGCACTGCTCTTACGCCTCCATTCCCCTCCTTTCCTTCTCACCTTAACGCTACACTTACCTTTTTTTCGAACACACTTAAGCCCTTCAGCCTTATTTCCTTGTTTCCTCTGTTCACGACTGCCTACCCTTTTTATGCAAAACACGTGAAAAACCATTCCAAACCACCGAAAACCAGACCTCCGCCTTTGCTCCTCGAGACTCTTGCCACTGTACATTGCAATCGCACTTCACCACTCTCACCTTTTTCCTTGAAGACTTACCGCTCTCCTTCACCGATTGTCTGCCTTATTCCTTCGTTCTATCAGTCACCGTCGCCGGACTTGTTTCAACACAAAAATGCTTGAAAACCATCAAAAACCTGACCTCCGCCTTCCTCCTCGAAATTCCTGCTACCGTAAGTCGCACTTCGCAAATCACAACATTTAGCTTTTACCTTCAACACTTACCGCTCGTTCCTTGCGATTGCGATATTGCGAAATCGCAAATCACACTGTTTATCCTTTCTCCCTTAACACTTACCATTGTTCTGGCCGATTGTGATAGTGTGATATCGCCCTATTGTTGGTCCCACCGGCACGTCGCCATTTCAAATCACACTTCACGTCCTTTAGATTTTATCCTTAACACTTATCAATCGTTCTTGCAATTGCGATATTGCGACATTGTATATCGCAAATCGCAATTTTTCCCTTTTTTCTTTTCACCGCCACATCATCCCCATCGCAAATCGCATCTCGCAGATCTTATCCTATCGCACATCGCATCCCGCGGAACTTACCACATCGCAAATCGCATCCTGCAGTTCTTATCCTATCGCACATCGCAGCCCGCAACTTTTCCCTTTTTTCCTTTCACCGCCACGTCATCCCCATCACACATCACATCCCACGGAACTTACCACATCGCAAATCACATCCCGCAGTTCTTATCCTATCACACATCGTAGATCGTAAATTTTTCCTTTTTCTTTTTCACCGCCACGTCATCTCCATCACAAATCGCCTCCCGCGACCTTTACCGCAACGCACATCGCACTTCACACATTTTAATTTATTCCCATTAAATCCTTACTGCTATCCATTTAAACTTGCGAAGTTACGATTGTGACATCGTACATCGCAAGTTTTACCTCCATCGCCTCTCCGCCATCGCATTTTTCGATTCTTTTTGTTGAGATTGCAACAAGATGATGAGCTTAGTGGAAAGAAGTCGCCTTCACTAAGTGGGCCCGCATGTTATTTTTGGCGCAAATTCTATTTTTAGACTGTGTCTATTTTTAGACATATGGATCATATTCTATGAGTTGCAGGATGCTATTTGTGGATGGTTGGTCAAGTTGGAAAAATAGATGGACTTCTATTTTTAGACATATTGGGCAGAATCTATTTTTAGATTGCCAATCTAAAAATAGATATGTCGAATATTATTAGCTCTTAATAATATTGGGACTATAAACTTTATCTTATTCTCTTGGAGCACTTCAGTTAAGTGCATAGATGTGGCACAGGAGCTGACAGAAGGAATTACATTATTCCTAAGGGTTAAGTGGAGCTATTGCATGGATACTTCAATTAGAACTCATGTGAGAGAGTTTGGTGGAGTTGATTAAGGAAGTTAATGGAGTTGTGTTCAATTTAACTAAGCTAAACATGGTTGAGCTAGTTGTATCTGGTCTAACTGATTGATATACTAGTGAGAGTGGTGTGAATTAATTATTAATTAATTCACTAATTATAAACTCATTAATCAACTAAAGAATACATCAGTTAAATTCAGTGCATGGACAGTTTCAGTGGAGACCAGTGAAGAGATAGGTGAAAGAACAGTGTAACTATCATTTGCGACTATACTGTTGCTTGATTTGCAACAACCAGTGATTGGAGATGCCAATGAGGATTGCGCAGTACAAGCCAGGTGGTTCAAAGTTATTTATGAGCCATTCTTTAGCATTGATTGCGCAGTAGAGGTAGGCTATCAGGTGGCAGAGATTGGAGCATATGATTTGCTAGATCTAGCTTGATTAGTGTGTAGCAATTGGAGATTGTACTAAGAGCTTGTGAGGAGATTTGTATGATGATTGTTACATGATCTCTATGACATATAATATACAGATAGTTGGGGTTTTTCAGCTTTAAGCTTTCCCATAAAATACTGTGTTCATATGTGTGATTGTTTATGGTTTTAATGTGCGCATGCGATTGTTTTTATTTCCGCAAATTAATGATCAATGGTAGAAGAGATTATGTATTGTGCATGAAGTTAAAATAGTGTGTGATCAGGAGAATCTCGGTGAATAATATATCAGTTATTCAAATTTCTACACTTTCCGCTCCAAAGCCATTTCTTGCGCCATAATAAAGTTTTAAACCCCCTCTTTCCGCTTCTAAGCCTTTTTCAATTCTTTTCACTCCAAAGTCATTTCTCATGTTATAATTAAGTTTTATAAGGGTTTAACCCCCTATTTCCGCTTCCAAACCTCGTTTCATGTGTTAAACCTCCCATTAGCCTCTTTTAGCCCTTTTTCTTCCTCCAAGCTGCAAATTAACTCTTTTTAGTTAGAATTAAGTCATGGATAGCTTAGTTGCATGGATAGAAGCATGGTAGATAGATTATAGGATAAGTAGAGCGCCTTTAGCCGTTTTGCCAAGGAAGTGTGGTTTAGGATTAGTTTCCTTTTTGCTATTTGTTTTCTGCAAATTCAATTAGCTTCATTCTTGTCATTTCTTTTCAGCAATTTAGTTCAGTTTCCTTTCTATCTTTTCCTTCCAGCAATTTACTTTATAGTTGTTCTCATAATTTAAGAAATAGCACCCTTTTGTAAAGCAGAGGAGGATGACATGAACATAATGCATCCGCTGTGTATATAGCACTGTCACCTCAAAGTTTGTATGAACCCCGGGTTGATAAAGTAAAGTAGGGCAGCCCCTGTGAGTTGCAACACTCTTGGTGCAATACCAAGGCTCACCAGTTATCTCGCTTGCCAGGTGTATCCAAAGATTTTCCACCTCTGATTGTGTCATTTCTGTCCAACCTGTAACCTAATCGAGACCTGCTACCATATGCCCCATTTGTCTTTTTCTCCTGTCAATGAATAATCCTCAATTGTCCTTGCTTCTGTAAATCTGAAAGACTTTGAAGGATGATTGCATTAACCTCTACCTGCTTTTCCTGAGCTTAAGAAAACCTTTCGTGTGACTTGATTAGCCTGTTATTTGTCTGCCTTGCAAGTTTTGATTTCTATCTTCAAACTTCTCAATGTATCTGCTATGTCAAGAGAATACTCATATACTTGTTGTTCAATTGATCCGTAAGGAGAGTCACGTGAGCTGTGATTCACCATTATGCTCGTCATCTTTGATCTTCTATCTCTTGAAAACACATCATGTTAGATAAATCAAATATAGACATAATCAAAATCATACCTCTGTGAAGTTCAGGGGAGGCTATCTCAGCTACACAACTCAGTCCAAATTACTATGATATAATTTTGACAAGCAAGTCAACTCATACATAAATATCACAATCATAACAAGAATTAACCTACATGCATGCATGATGAACACATAAACAACTGACATGCATGAATAACCATATGCATTTAGCCCATCTAGTCCAAGTGTTTGAACCTAGAAGCTCTGATACCACCCTATGGTATTAGATATAATCCAAAGAGAATGAAACCCACTCCGATACCACCCTGTAACTCCTCCTCTCACATTTACCCATTTCTACAAGCTCGCCAGGGTAAACATGTGACGAGTGTCACTATGATATGACCCAATCTCCAAGTTATAGTTATGGGAGTGGGGCCGAAAATTTGACAACTTATAGTCAACCCTCAGGGACTACATACCACTCAGGAGCCTGTAAACCACCCTAGGTGATCAATCCTTGAGCTAGAACCTTTTTTCATTGACCTAGCTCCATAAACGCACCCTTGACACTGCATCCATGCAATTGAGGGCCTATAATCATACTCATAGGATTGCTTCCATGCAGTTATGACCCAAAAAATTCAGTGCAGTGCCAACGATTATGAGATTTGAGCCACTTTTTCAGGCTAGCCTCCAGACCACTGCCAATAACTGCCTGTAACTTTTCAGAATCATAAATAAGATGATGACAAGGAAAACCAATCAAAACTCAAGCAAGACCTTGACTTCGACATGCCTAATCCATGATGGAGATTTCGTCAAAAATATGGTAAACATGAAAGCTACAGGTCATGAATTCATATCTGATCATAGGGATCTAAATTTCATCTGAGAATCACCAAGAAGGCTCCAAGCCCTCTCTACCTAGCTGCAATAACACTTGTTAGCCCATGCATTCATCAACCATTCAATAAATTATCAAAACATGTTAAGAGCCATAGATAGAATACATCATATAACCAACAAATAACCAGAATATAAACCATGGAAAATCAACCATAATGTCAACATGATAACCAATACAAGTGCTCATAGATCACAATAGAAAAAACTCTTATTAACATATGAAAATTCCAACTAAGTCAGGGACTTCCACGTACCACCCGACCATAGATTAGGCTGAACCAAATATCTCTTTCAACCAATCATCCCCATGCCATATTCCAAGCATGAATGTGGGATCATAAGGGTCAAACCAAAACAAAACCAACTAGGGCTTCCATAGGCCAAACCACCTCAACCCTCAACCATAGTGATCTCACCTATATGGTCCAAAAATCGCTAACATCAACCATATTGGTCTCTATACAAGCTGTCAAGGGCTCTAGGAACTAGTAGCTCAACCCATTACTAAATTAAGGCTCGAGAGTGTTTGTTCTGCCTGTGGCTCCAGGGACTAATAACTCAACCCACCAAGCTCCATAACGTTTGTCCCAACCTATAGGTTCCAGGAACTAGTAACTCAACCCAAGTTGTTCTAGGGCTCCAAAGCGTTTGTTCTAACCCACAACCATAGGGAACTTGAGAACCAATCAGAAAACAAGTGGCAAACCCACAACACCATGGCTACCCAGGAAATGGCAAGGCAAGGCTGAAACCACTGTCAATATAGGCAAATCTCCATGCCAATGACAACACATAACCAAGGGACCTCATGCATATACCATGCATCCAAAAACCGACATGCTAAATCTCACATGCATAATGTTACCTGCAATCCACAACTAATTTCCATCCTTACTTGTCGTTGTCCAAACTTCCTCTTGCGCACCCTTGATTTCCTTGCTTGCTTTTCCAAGTGTTTGTTCTCTCTCCTTTGCTGGTCTTGATCAAAAAATGAGCAAAAACTATGAACTGTTTCTCTAATGCCTTTTTATCGTCGATGTCTCATTTTTCTTCATTTTTCCTCTAACTTCCCTTGCATGCAAATCTATGTCTAGTCACCTTTTTTTTCTCCTATTTTCATAATTAAATACCATTTATTACCTCTTTGCCTTTGCCAATTTCCACAGCCATTACTAAACCACAAGTGATGCCCACTATAATGTTTTGTCCAACATTTAGTTTGGAATACGTGTCCCATGAACTTGGTCTTATTTATTTACAAGGAAAATCAACTAGAGGCTCTTAGATAGATCCAGGGTTAAGATGGATTAAGTCTTCTGAGGTGCAACCTTTTTTTAGAGTGAAAAGAGATTTGATCCCTCTTGAGACTTGAAAGATCTGGAGTTAAGATGGATCTAGGCTAGTCATATGTGTGCATAAATTGCTCTCTATTTTATGTTTAAAAGAATTTCATAAATTTTTCTTTAATATATATATTTATATATTAAAAAATATTTTAAAACCATGAATGGAATTCCGTACCATGTAAACATGGTATAAATTTTACATAACTCATTTTGGGTGGGATAGAGGGGAGATAAATAACACTCAAAGTCCTAACCAAATGCTTCTCTTTAGTAAAAAGGAAAATTGGTTGGAATTTTATGCCTTTAAATAAATTACATTAAAGAATAATACCATCAGAAAAACCATAAATTAAAAATACTATAGAAAAAACCATAAATTATCAAAATCATGTATTTGAAAACCACTAATATTTATATGACAGGAACAAATCTTTTATAATACACTTCTTAGAACAATAATATATATCATTAATAAATTATTTTATATAATATAAATTTTAAAAATAATAATAATAAATCAATTATATTCAATATGGTAATTAAAATACAGTAAATTTTGTGACATTAAACTTAATAAAAAATAAATAATAATTTTAGTTTGTAACATTACACCCTCAAAATGATCAAAATGGGTACGAAACCCTTATCAAAATGGTCATAATTTCAATTAGAAGGGCACATGTTCATGTCACCCTTCAACAATGAAAAGCTTAAAAAATATATATATATATTTCGATTGACAACATTATGCATTTTTTACTTTTCATTTTCAATCAAAGTTATTTCTATAAAATAAATTAAATTCGTAGATGACAAGTAGTGTTGTATCTAAAATTGGCCCAATCAATTTGAGCTTTGTTAACTTCTTTATTTGGCTTAAACATTCTTGCAATCAGAGCATTATTCCATCTCTCAATTCTTTCATTGAAAACTTTCTCAAATTTTGTGGCCCTAAAATGGAGAAGTATGAGGATTTCTTTGGCTAGACATAAACTATTATCATATTTTAACAAAATAAATTGTATCCTATCACAAAATAAAATTACAAATGAATCCAAATATTTAAAAAAATTCAAAAGAATAAAATTGTCATTTATAAAATCATAAAATCAAAAGCTCATTTATTTACTTATCATAGAATTTCATCCCAACAAAATGTAAAAAAAAGAGAGAAGAACTCAATTCCCTTTATTCCCATATATATTTTTTATATTGAATTCTATATGGATTGTCAGAGTTTCAATCTCCCATCCACTAGGATGTAGGGTTTTATTTTTTCATTTGCTAAACTCACAAGTGACATGTAGAGAGTTCTAAATGGTGATGTATAATGAAACTAAACTATTTAAATCTAAACATTGATTTGGATAAACTATACTTTGAAACCAAGGTTGTAAAATGCTTCCCAAATGTTGAAAATCATTAGCCAAAGGGATATATGATAAGGATATATAACTACTTGAAATAATAGTCCTCTTCTATGTCTTCATATACATAACTCATCTAATGGGAAAGGTGAAGGAATGAAGTTATTTCGATCCAATCAAGAAAAACAATTAACCACATGGAAGTAGGAAATTTTGGATTATCATTGACTTGTGTTGTTTATCCTATTGATCACCAAATGATTGAAGGACATATGTGTGAAGTTATATTTGGTCGTGGAGGAGATAAAAAAAATTCTTTTTGAATTAGTTTATGAGAGGAGGTTGTAACATTTCCAATTATTTCTAGTCATTCTAATTGGTGAAAATTTGACATTATCATCCTCAAATTTATTTACTTTCTACATTGGAATCAATGGAACTTGAATTTAAAATTAAAATTACATTAAATTAACAAAGTAGGTAAGCTTAAAAGCTTATCTAAACTATTTCTTGGCTAAGGTTTTGTCTTTTTGGAGGGTAAGGAGTAAGGAATTAGGTTAACGGTACAATACCAAGAGACATCTTGTAGGAGCGAAAACATGTATCCTCATGGACTATTAGTGAGTAATCTTGTAGGAGCTAAAGCATGTATCCTATTAGTGAGTAATTCCAAGTGGTATGGTTTTCCTTGAATAAGGGTGATGATAACCCATGAGTTGTCCATTCTAGATATTCACATGGTATGATTTTCTTTCAATAAAGGTGATGATTGTTGACATTTTTTAACCAATAACAACTAGTAATTAATGTCAACACTGAGCGATGATAAGTTTTTATCTTGTATATCCAAAAAATAAAAGGGTAAGTTCAAAAGGTCTCCTTTATTGTTGTAAAGACTAGTGAAAATTCACAAGTACCCAACCAATTTTGACCTCCCGAGCCTCTTGTTGTCTAACCTCAACAATCGAAAATAATGGTCCCCAACTAGATTTTGAAAGCATGTTTTTACATTTGGAATTTGAAATACAAAATGGACAAATAGTTTGGAATAAACATTCCTTTGTACTCTATAAAGGAGGGCCCCAAACAAACTTGGCCATAAATGGTCTATAATTAACCTTCACAAAGTAATACCTAGAGAAGTGTGTATATATACCTTATTTCAATGCCATCCAAAAAAGGTTATTGTAGTTTAAACTTTGTAGGATGAAACAATTCTTTTTGGCAATGTTAGTACTATGTATACACAATTATTATGTATTAAAATGAATGGGGCAACCATACAATGATTTTTTACCAAATAGATTCAGACATACTTTGGGAAAGCAAATTTGGATGATTATGGCATTAAAAATAATGGGACAAGCATACAATCACATTTTACCAAATAGATTCAGACATACTTTGGAAAGCAAATTTGGATATTCATTGTCCTTCAATGTGTTTATTGGCACAATCAATGGGAGATTCGGCAAGCAGATCCAACCATGTTCTTGCATGTGAATTTGTGTGTTTTTTTGTGAGAACACCAACCCATAAGGAAACAACATTTCAATCTTATGTTAGCCATTGACAGTGAAAACTTAATTTCCCCATATATAATCAGAATTATATTGCAAAGACCTATCCTATATGAATATCCTATTTCACCATGAATGACTTGTTTATTCTTTAAACAATATAATAATATATTAGATCTAAATAGTGCATTAAATGTATTGAACACTTATATTGATAATCTAAATCTTTAACATAATTTCAATTTATATTTAAATATTTAAAAATAAAATATTTATTTTAAATTTCATAAATTTCGAAATCATTTAGTTTTTATTTATATCTAAATATTTAAAAGAATATATTTTTTTTAAATTTCATAAATTTTAATATTATATATATATATATATATAAACATTTTTTATAAAAGGAGTATCAATAATTCACTCTTACATAATAATAATAATAATAAATATTTATAAACATTACCATTCATATATATATACAAAAAAGTTTAAAAGCCTTTTTTCATAAAGGAAAATTCTTAAAAACATTATATATATATATATATATATATATATATACCATACAATTAACTAAAATTTAAAAGCCATATCATTAACTTATTCTAGCAGAAATACTTACTTAAAAATACTTCAAAACATTATATTATAATATTATACTTATATAAAAATATTCAACAAAGTAGACAATACTTATATAGAAATATTTATCAAGACAACCAATAAAACGACCTAGAATTAACCCTTAGGCCTTTTCAACTAAACCCACTCTGCCATAGAATCAATTCTCAAAATAAATCTCAGACCAATTAAACCCAACCTGCCTTAGAATCAATCCTCATAATAAATCTCAGATCAACTAAACCCACCGTGACCTAGAATCAATGTTCAAAATAAATCTCAAACCAACTAAACCCACAATGCATTAGAATCAATCCTCGTAGTAAACCTCAACGACTCAATCCTCATAGTAATCCTAAGCGAATGGACCAACTAAACCCACCCACGTAGCCTAATGTTCAGGTTTGATGAAAGTGATTTATTAAAAATCATAAATGATATTAAAAAACCAAAAACCATACTTGGTAACTCTAAAATTTGGATATTCATCTATGCATCTCACCTAAACCCCAACCATAGGGAGAAAAAACTTAAGTAACAAGTTGTTGCATTATTCACAATCCATCAAAGTTGCAAGCTTGATAATCTCTGAAGACTCTTGGATGAAGTCCATTACTCCAATATCATTTGAAATGTACCTTCAAATTGACTCTTGGATGAAGTCCATTACTCTAACATCATTGAAATGTACCTTCAAATTAAATGCCGTTGTCGTCCAAACACAATCTCCCTATAAGAGGTTAGAAGTGAACCAAAGCTTCTCACAAGTTTTTCTTCAAAGAATCCATTGAGGAGGCCGATCCCTAGGATGGGTACAAGATAATATTCTAATTGTAGTAAAAAGTGGCACTATGAAGATCAAAAGTTATCAAGTCACATTACTTGTGGTTAAATGGCCTAGGAGGATATACACAATATTTCAGCTGCACAATTATGTATGTTTGCATCATATGCTTTCTCATCGTTCTCATCATGTTCACTGCACAAGATTTATCTAGACCATATAAACCATTGGACATAGCTTGTGGATTATGTTCTTGGAATCTATTCTTAAGCCATGGTAATTAGGAATAATTCTTATGAACAGGATTGAAGTTCAACCATTTTTGCAGAAAAGCACCCATATCATCAACAATATTTGAAAAGGACCATCTATTTCTAGCCTTTAATGCTTGACCACATCACAACCATTTAAGTGTTGGGCTAAGGTTTAACCACACCACTACAACATCATCGACCGCTGAAATTTTTAAAACCCAAATTGACAAGCGTTGTCAAGGCAATGAAAATGGAATTATGATATACGCTTAGCAAACTAGTATGGTTATTACGGTTTAAGAAAAATATTACGGTTACGCAAAATTTAAGAAAGAAAGAAAGAAAGAAAGAAAGAATTTTTAATGTCCACGAGGCTAAAAATAGCCTATGGGACAGATTGCTTCTCTATCCCACTCATGTACGCTTTTTCCTGTGAAGTTTTACAATGAGCACTCCCAGCTTATCGACAAACTCTTCGCTGAATAGATTATCCCAAGAATTAGCTGCCAGAATACCTGCATAGTTTTCTCTGGTGTCCTTGAAGGCCTCACATCTCACGGTTTTAATTTGACCTACCACCCTTCCGGTACATAAATTTATTTATTTTATTCATAGCAAAATCAATAAGCTTGATACTCTTGATGTGTAATATCTACGGAATGACATTAAGATTTCTTCAAATTTATCGCTGGAACACTGATGATTGAAGTGTTAGTTGCGTCCATTGTACCTAGAATGAACAAGGAAACCAAGGGCTAGTGGCCAACCTCGAGAGATATCTGGGAAATTTATCCAAGAGCCAATGGCCCTTCACATGACATTTTATTATATTTTTATTATATTATTTGATTTTTTTTTTTTAAACCAGCAGAAATAAAAATTTAAATTTTTTCAGACGTGTAATATTTTCATTGCACTTCTGAGACGCGTTCGAGCCCTTTTGACTGGCTGTGACGGGTTCAATTTTGAACCATGGGTGTGAGGTTGAGGACCGTCGATAGAGGCTAATATCTTCCCTTTCGCGTTTCGAGGAATCCAATCAGGGTTTTGTCAACAAATTCAAAACCCATATAAGGAAGGAAGGAGTACAAGCGACTATAAATCAGAAGCAAGAGATTTGATCGAGAATACAAAGGTAGATTTCAAGGAAGGAGTACAAGCGATTATACATCAGAGGTAAGAGATTTGATCGAGTGTTTTTCGACCTTTGTTTGAGTGTTTATTTGTCTAAAACGGTGGTGAAATGGCCGAGGGTCCAATGGCCGATATGTTTACAGTACAGCAGACCGCGGGTCGAGTACTGTGCTGTATGTGCGGTATTTCCATGCCACCCAACGCAGCAAACATGTGTGTTAATTGTATACGAACCCAAGTGGATATCACAGAAGGTCTACAAAAACATGTAACAATCCTTCATTGCCCTGAATGTAATTCGTATTTACAGCCCCCCAAAACATGGATAAAAGCCCAATTGGAATCCAAGGAACTCTTAACATTTTGCATTAAGAGGCTCAAGAATTTGAACAAGGTTAGGCTTGTACATGCTGAATTCATATGGACCGAGCCCCATTCTAAGAGAATCAAGGTCAAGTTGAGAATACAGAAGGAAGTGCTCAATGGGGCTATATTGGAACAGGCCTATGTTGTTGAATTTGTTCAGCAAGATCATATGTGTGAACACTGTACAAGGGTTCAGTCCAACCCAGATCAGTTTGTGGCTGTTGTGCAAGTCAGGCAGCATGTTAGCCACAGGAGAACGTTTTTCTATCTGGAACAGTTGATTCTCAAGCACGGCGCAGCTTCCCAGGCAGTCAATGTTAAACAGGTGCACGAGGGTGTTGATTTTTTCTTTGCTAATAGAAGTCACGCAGTTAGGTTTGTGAGCTTTTTGGGCAATGTGGTGCCCATTTTGAATCGCAATGACAAACAGCTTGTGTCTCAGGATTCAAAGAGCAATACATACAATTATAAGTACACTTTCTCTGTTCAGATTTGCCCTATTTGCAAGGAGGATTTGATTTGCCTACCCCCAAAGGTTGCGGCAAGCTTGGGTAACTTGGGTCCCCTTGTTCTGTGCACAAAAGTGAATACCAATATTATGCTGCTTGACCCATTTACTTCGAGGCATGCTTTTATGGACGCGAATCAATATTGGAGGGTTCCTTTTAAGCCGTTCCTTTCAAACAGGCAGTTGGCTGAATATATTGTATTGGATATTGAAGTTGAGATGGGTTTGACTACTGTGGGTGGTATCAAGTATTCATTGGCAGAGGCACAGGTAGCCCGTGTTTCAGACTTTGGAAAGAATGACACTATTTTTACAGTGAAAACTCATCTGGGCCATCTTTTGAGTCCTGGTGACAATGCTCTTGGGTTTGATCTCTATGGTGCAAATACTAATGATATGGATTTAGATAAATACAAAGGACTTGATCTTCCAGATGTGGTTTTGGTGAAGAAAAGTTACGAAGAGAAGCGCCAGAAGAAGCGGGGCAAGCCTAGGGCTTGGAAGCTTAAGACATTGCCCATGGAGGTTGAACCATCTTCCAGAGGCAGAGTGGAGGATGCGAAGGAAGGGGAGGACTATGAAAAGTTTTTGGATGAACTGGAGGAAGACCAGGAGATGCGATCCAAGATTGCATTGTACAGAAATGAAAATTATCAGCGAGCGGATACAGCGTCTATGACAGATGGTGAAGATGTTCCTTCTGTACCTTTGGATGAGCTGCTTGGTGATCTTACACTTGAGGATGATGAGCACGAAGATGAAGAAATGGAAGGCTAATTGTTAAAACACATTTCAGATGACCACTTGTGTGACATTGCCAGTATTTTTGTATTGTTAATCTTGTGGAAGATTTGCATCTTGCAAGGGTTAAATCTAGATTTAAGGCATCTGAGAATTTTTGCTATGAAGACCCATGTAAGTATTTTAGTGTGTTTTTCACTTTTATTATTTTCCTTCCCAGAAAAGGGGACGAAATTCTGCATCTGATGGGAAAATGATCTGGAAATCTGAGCACTGAAATTTGCAGATGTGATTATTTTTCTCCTACTCTTCATATTGTTGCTTTGGTCAGTGATTACATGAACTTTTTTTATATTCTTCTAAGTTTTTTTGACAACTTAACATCATAGCTTTGACAGGATCTTCATAAGGATCTAGATGGATATATAGTCTGCTCCTGTGAAGCTAATATATCAGTTGCTATATTAATTGCTTGACACATTTTTGTGAACTATGTACCATGTGGATGGAAATATAGCCTGATCCCAAGAAAATAATCCTTCGATGGCAGTCTTAGGTTTTTGGCATATTTTCATAAAACTAACTTTGAGTGATGTATTTTTACCAGCTGATTTTTTTTTATCAGTTAGATCTCTCACGTGAATTAACAATTAGTAAAATTATACAAAAGTTGGAGCACTAAACTGAGGTCTCTGTTAAGTTCAGAGCCGCCTCTTATACTTAGCTTATCAACCCTGACGATTTGTAACATGTGACTGCTGACTGGTCATTTTGGTAACTAGTTACTAACCTCAATCTGATTAGAAGATATTTCTGCTTCAGATATGAATCATGATTGATTTTGTGCATTTCTAACCAAATAGTATCAAATCTAGCTGCTGAGCAAAAACTCTGCAGTCTTCAAGGAAAATTTAGAACTGGACTGTGAGCGGCTTCTGGCAATATGTAGCTCATTGTGCAGGGTTTGTTGAGTGGATCCAGTTGTGCAAATGAATGAACTAGTCTCGTTGTAGCATGAGACTTGTTAGATTGGAAGATGTCATAAACTTGGGAATTTAACATCTCTGTATTGTCAGTGGCACAATTTGTGTTTTCAGTGAACAGTAAATGCCTCTTTCACCTGGTAAGTAATGGTTCAGACCTCATTGAAATAACTAATAGAAAAAATCAACTTGTCCAGTAATATATCCCAATTTTCCAGCAACCTGAAAAATAAAGGTGCGACTCTAGCTGGGACATTGGAAAGCTGAAAGTAGTTAATTTTACTCGATACTGTGTGGTTACCAGATCAAATTTTTGTGTAAGATCTCTCACCTGAGTGAACAATTAGTAAAATTGTACAGAAGATGGAGCACTCGACTAGGGCCCCCACTCAGCTTATATCTGCCTCATATGCTCAATTTTATTAAAGTGCTTAGCAACCCTAACCCATTGTAATATGTGACTGGTCATAATGGTAACTAACCTCAATCTGATCAGAAGAGATTTCTGCCACAAACATATGACTGGTTTGTACATGTCTATTTAAATAGCGTTGAAACCGGCTGCTGAGCATAAACTCTGCAGTGTTCAAGGAATGCTTAGAACTGAAGCAAGCTGCTTCTGGCAATTTGAACTGATCTGTAGGTTAGTTTTTCAGCAAACAATAATCATCTCTTTCATCTGGTAAGAAATGATCTGACCTCCTATTGAGATAACTAATAAGGAAAATCAATTTGTCCAGTAATATATCCAAATTTTTCTAGCTCCAGGCCTGAAAAATAAGGATCAAACTCTAGCTGGGACATTGGAAAGCTAAAAGGAGTTGACTTTAGCTGGGTAATGTATGGTTACCAGATCAAACCGTTTCAGTTAGATCTTTTCTCACCTGAACAAACAATTAGGAAATTGCACAGAAGTTGGAGTACGAGACTGATCCCCTACAAAGTTGGAGCACTAGACTGAGGGCCCTTGTAAACGTAATTGCCTTGTATACTTAGCTTGTTAAAGTGGTGTTCATCACTGACCATTTGCAATGTGTGACTGGTCATAATGGTAACTAACCTCAATCTGATCACGAGATTTCTGCTGCAGACATGACCAATTTTCATAGTTCAAGGAAAGTTTAGAACTGATTCAAGCTATGTCTGGCGATCAGTAGCTGATTGTGCAATGTTCATCCAGTGGA
This sequence comes from Pinus albicaulis, assembly GCA_034641835.2. NCBI lineage: Eukaryota > Viridiplantae > Streptophyta > Pinopsida > Pinales > Pinaceae > Pinus > Pinus albicaulis. Next base: position 346,763,194 of record CM076581.1, on the reverse strand, counting down.
TTCAATTGTAGAAACCAATCAGCTAGTCTTGTTGTAGCATAGGAGTTATCAGATTGGAAGAAGGTACCATAAACTTGGGAATTCGTCAACTGTGCAATATCTGTGGCACGGTTTGGTTTTTCAACAAAGAGAAACCCTCTCTTTCATCTGGTAATATTGGTGTGGACCTCATATTGAGATTACTAACAGGGAAAATTAACCCAATTTCAATAGCATATTCCAATTTTCATTGGTTTAGACATGAAAAATAAGGATGAGATCATAAGACTCTTGCTGGAACATTGGAAAAGTGGAAGCGAAAGGAAAAAACATATTTACCAGCTAAAAATAGTTGACTTTAGCTGCTTGACTTCATCACGAAATACATAATATAATGTGTTTACCATTTTAAGGAGTGCGTGCTTCCCAGTCGTAGAATGTTATTGGGCCATTGAAACATAATGGTGCCCCACTCAGCTGCACTATTTATAGAACACAAGGCATGCTATTAAATAAGGCATATCTTCGTGGTCCTTTTCCAATCACCTCCCATTTTATGAACATATGTGCTATAAAGGCTGATTTGCTATGAAATGTTTTGCCTTAAGGTTTAGTAGAATTCATACTTTACGTTTGTTTTGCCTTTAAGGATCATACTTTACGTTTGCTTGATTGAGGAATCAGCATAATTGTGCTGTGGTGGAAATGGCCATTAACCTGTTTAAGAGACTATAGAAGCCCTACATTGTTTTCTGTATTAAAGTTCCTAAATTTCACAGGCTGTCTCTTTGATAATGATTGGAATGAAGATGCCATTGGTAACCCCTGTATGGCAAAGATTCAAGAATGCCTTTCCTTCCTTGGTAATCTCAAAACCTTGTAATCTCCACTACAGTACAGCTACCGAGAAAATAATCCATGGTGAGAAGTCACATAGGATGGTGGATCCAACCATTTCTAGGCATCATGTTAAACAAATGCCAAATATGGTAAACTTGAGTGATCCCTGCACCTTCTGTTACATGTAGTATGGAGGCAATAATTCCACTGAACAAAGGAAATTAAGAGATGAACTAATCTTTTCAGTTCAAACCTGGTATTTTCTGATATATCATAAATTTTTTGTGTTCCAAAAGCTTCAAAATCTTGCGCATAACAACCCTATCAAGAATTTAAGGGGTCATTAAGATAAGATACGATAATTTTATTAATGTCCAACGAATGACCATAAGAGTAGGTCAATGGGACTAGAGGATACATCCAGTAAGATTACAATGTGGGAGTGCAAATGCTACTCCTAGAAAAACTAAATCTAATACAAAGTATATCTATATATGAAAAATGAGGTAATGAAAAATACAAACAGTAGGGCAATCTCATGGACTTGAACATGTATAATACTATAAACTGTATCACCGATCTAGTGAAGAGCCCATGGAGAGAGAGAGAGCTGAACATGAGGTCCATGATGTCAAGAATGCCCGAGTTTGATAACCGGTGGTGAGGAGGGCATGGGGTTGTTGGCTCACCATCCGAGTCCTCTGGAGCTATCTGGGAATCTGGCTGCACGTTCCTGGGGAAGGAAGGTCATTGAGAGCCTATTTTACTCATTTCCACAACCCAAGAGGTCTAACAAATATTTTTTAAGAATAATAAAGTGAAGTCATTAGTCATCCTTGATTGTTTTGAGTCCCTAAATTTTATTCAGGCTCCTGCTTCATAGGTATGTCAAAAGGTTTGCTGAACTTCAACCTTGAGGTTTGAAATTTGGTGAAACTAAAACAAATTTGAGGCTTGTCAAACCTCATGGCTGTTCACTAAGTCAACATTTCAAGCTTGTAATCTATCGTTGTAGTTTCTATGCCCATTGTAACATTTTTTTATGTTTATTGATATTGATTTCTTACTGTTTCATGTAATTTTTTTTGTTTTTGTTTTCGTAAGTTGAGTGAGTCTTGAGACGACTGCATGCTTAATCTTTGGTTTGAGGAATCGTTACACAGGGGCATTTGAGCCGTCAAAATCACCCGAGGGGCATTTGAGCCATCAAAATCACCCGGGGATCGCACCCAGCCTGGGTTGCCCATGGAGTCGAACCGGTGACCTTCACATCATGGAGTGTCTTAATAGTACACCCCATCACCGTCTATTCCATGCCCCATGGGCTTATTTTATGTTATATTTCATTTTAAAGTTTATATATATATATGAAGGTAATAAAAAACCTTATCTGCCCCGGATGCGGGTGCTTGCCAGTGAATTAGTGCACCACCGGGCAGCCATTTCGAGAGACACTTGGCTGCTCCACGTGACCGCTTATGGAAAGAAGGACCGCGATAAATGCTGGCGTGAGGGAGTCATTAACTCGACCTCCACCACCTTCTCCTCGACATACTAGCTCTGCAACTCATTAAGGCTGCTTGCCATGGCCATTAAGCCCGTCACCTCGGCCCTTTTGTCCTCATTTCGGTCCTCCCGCCTGCTCTCGGTGCATTTGTCTGTCAATTTCCCTCTGCCTCTGGTGCAAGGTCCTCCTTCGACCAACCTCAGCCTTCCCTCTGGAAGTTGTTCTTCTCCTGTGTTTTCTAAGGCCCCCTCCTGGTCCAGCGACTCAGCTCCTTCGACAGTTATGCTTCGGCGCCACAGAATGAGGTGCAGAAGAGCTGGGGGGCGTGGCTAGCCTTCCCGTCCTCCGCTTTCGCTCGCCTAGGGTCGTGACCTGAACCTTTCTATTGGCTGGAATGAGCATGATAGGAACCCCCTTGTCAACTTGAACGCCCAGCTCTCTTTGCAGCTCCCTGTCCCTGCTTCGACTCCCTCCATCCCCCGCAGCAAGAAGAGGCCGCATAAATCTACCATTCCCCCTGAGCCTGCGTTCATCCCCCGCAAGATGAAGGTCCTCCTAGTGCAAAGCGCTTCCAGCAGTAGCAAAGAATCCAGTGACAACTCTGGCAATAGTGAAGATAGCAGCTCGGACCAGGAGGCCGAAAACAAGACGGAACAGTCTGGACTGCATGCAGCCTCCTCGGCTAAACTCGACACCCCAGCATCGCCACGTCCTCAACCTCCTAGCCACGCGCTGAGCAAGGAGACCGATGATGAGTGCTACGTGTGCAGAATTGAGGAAGAAGTTCCCACCTACAGCAACAAGAATGTAGGTTCACCTTATGTTCAGTTTTCTAATTCTCGTCAGCATGCTCATGTTTTGGAATTGTCTACTCTGTGACTCGTGTTCTATTTTGGTAACTAAATCTGCTGGTTTCCCGCTTTGGGCAGCAGTTACTCTCTGGTTTTTAAGAATTGGTTTCCCCGACTGGGGCAGTCCAACTTCTGGTGGAAAACTGTCGAAACTTCCCTCTGGATTGGACTCGTCAAATCCAGAGGACGAGACCTGTAATTTTCTGTTCTATATGATATAATAGAAGTAGTTTAACTAAGAAAATAAAAATAAAAAACCTTATCTGAACCTCATTGAAAAATTTGCCGTATGTTATATTTCATTTTAAAGTTTATATATATATATATATATATATATATATATATATGAAGTTAATAAAAAAACCTCATTTGAACCTCATTGAAAAATTTGGATTCAAACCTATCATAATTGTTTTGAAATCTGAACTTGATTCTGAATTTTTCGACTTGGCTTCACAGTTATTGGATCTAGAACCTGAGATGGAAATTAGCAGAACCGAACATATCTCATTGTCTTCACCTCAAAAGATTTGATCTCTCTCGGCCCTTGATAGATCCAGATTTAAGATGGATCTAGGCTGGTTGAGAAAAAAAATCCACGGTGAGAAGTTTCATAGGATGATGAATCCATTTACATGCATCATGATTAACAGATGTCAAATATTGTAAAATTGAGTAAGCCCTGTTTCTTTTGTTACCTGTAGTATAGGGAGGGAGGCAATGATCTTGCTCAACAGGAAATTAAGTGATCATCTAGTCCCTTCAGTGCAACCCCATTCCATATGGGATTTTGTAATGTTTTCGAGAGATTAATTAACCCAAGGGACGAAGTAGCTTATCGATCCCTGTAAGCTATAATCAGCTGTAGTTCTCTATAGAGAAAATTTTAAGGATGAAAATTTATCTTGAAGTTTAGAAGCATTGACGAAACTTTTTTATTTGAAAAAGCATGGAAAATTAACCCGCTTGTGAATATTAGCCCCTAAAATTTTCCATGGTCCTGAATAAAGGGAAAACCTCAAAATATCCAATATTGGGCAAGTTTTGGGGCAGCTGGGCAAAAAGCCCAAAGTTGGAGCTTAGCACTCAATGAATTAAAAAGAATTCAAGAAAATCTATAAATACAAGAGGCTTTGTTTCGGTGGACGTGATCCCACCCTACCTAGTCGTTTTTCTTGTTCTCGCTACAGGTAACCTACTCTCTGAAGAAGGTCTTGTACAAGTCTGGACTGGAATTCGTGGCAAATCAAAGTTCTTAGCAGTTTCCCCTATGAATCAAGTGATCTGAGGTAGGCCGAAGCTCTTCTGAAGCTGGACGTGGCCGAAGCTCTTCTGAAGTTGGACGTCACTGCTCGGAGGCCATTCGGATGGTTAGACCAAACCTGCGGGAGATCCAAGTCACCAGAAAATCATTCGAGGCGTGCCAAGACTTGATCTGTTGACAATTTGGATTGGGCACTCTGGACCAGCGAGGAACAGGACATACGAAGGCACCTGTACAGTGGCACGATTCTATGGTTCTGACCCTCCAGCGAATTCATGATAGGAATTACTGAATTTGTTTGGACTGTGCGGGTTTGTCCTGAAACCAATAGTAGTGGATCTCATCCAACAGGCCGAGCTTCTCTGAAGCAAGCAGCCCAATATCCTCTGAGGTAATGCGGACCTGTCTGAGGCATAAAACAAATATTCGTTGAAACAGATCGAACCTCCTGAGGCCATCGTCATATATTTCTCCTGGATAGTAATCCTGAAGTCGCTCAACTGACCTCTGTGGTAAGCGTTGAGCAACCCTTGGAGCAGTCCGCAGTATTTCTGAGTCTATTAATCACAGGACCTGCACTGAAGTAGCTCACCCCTCCGATTAATTACGTCCTGAAGCAACAGAACCTGCGAACCTCCTTGTAGTAATTCTGGAGTGGCCACTTAATTAAAATAGTGTAGTTCAGTTGTTTGATTGCAAACAGTGAACTATTTTCCATCTCTGTCGAATTCGAATTTACTTAGAATTGTTGGAAACTACATTGGGACGGACTGATTTACCTAGTTTGAATTATATTATTACTGCTGAATTATTGGATAATTAATCCTGTACTGCATGATTGGTCAGAATTGTTTATTGAAGACTACGTTTGTGCTGGAATGGTTATTTTCTTTTTGAACAGTAAAAGAAAGTTTATTTGGAAAACACTAGTTGCATAAGAAAACATAGGGCAAATTTTTTTTGGAATCTTACAGATTTGGGTTAATTTCTGATATTTTCTTATCATTGGTATTTGCTGTTCTAAAAGCTTCAAAAGTTTGTGCTCAACAACTCTATCATGGAAATTGTTTTAAGTGGTTATTGAAAGCCTCATTTTACTGACTACACATAAATCAAGAGGCAAGCAATATAGAACTCTATCTAGCAAATATCTATTTTGAAAAATACAGTGAAGCTGTTAGCCACTCTCCATTGTTTTACATATGCAAGTCCTAAAATTTTATCGGGATGTCTCTTCCATAGTGATCGGATCATATAATCTACAATGGAAATTAGCTGAGCTGAACTTATCTCATTGTCTCCACTTGACATTGTAGCTACTGAGAAAGGAATTCATGGTGAGAAGTTCCATAGGATATGACCTATCCAATCATTTCCAGGCATCAATACAAACAAATGTCAAATGTGGTAAAGTTGTTTAACACTACTCATATTACCTATTGTATGTTGGCAACGCTTTCACTGAACAGAGGAAATTGAAATGGCTGCATTTGTGTGTTCCATCTTGTGGAAAGCTTACCATGAAAAACATTTTGAATTTCAAGCCCTGCAATTCACTGTTGATATTTCACCCCTGTCCAGATAGGTGAAGCCTTTGTAATACATTTAGAAGTGAAAAGGCCAAACTGATACTTGAAAGAGATTAATTTTTGCAGATGTCCTCCTTTGGTTTTATAAACTTGTAGGTTCTCTTCTCTTAAAAGTAGTAGTGGATCTCTCAAGCATAACTTCCTCTTTCCTGGAAATAAAGATTTCTGGGACATGAAAAGTTATCCAATAATAGGTTTGAATTGTTCTCCTTCCTTCAAGTAGTCCATACAATCACTATTTTTGATTGAGTTGGCATAATTCAAAATGTGGGGAATAGGAACCACTTATGTCAAGGATTAATTTTACAGTGTAGAATCATTTATTTTGGCCCTCTTTCTCCCATTGTTAATCAGAGCTTTTTATCTTAGAGAATGAAAAGAGATATCAAGGGCCTACTTGTAGTTGCAGAGTTCAAGGGGTCACAAGTCTTCGTTTTTTACTATTATATTTCCAATCAAGAGGCAAAATTATCTTCATAAAATACATGATCAATGGAGATTGTAGATATAAACACCTTTCATCAGGAATCTGCTTTGAACTTTGAGAGATTTGGTTCATTGCTGCATGAAATTTTGTAATATCTACACAGTATGAGTTCATGAAATATCCAAGATTCCAAACCCCTAGAATAATTTCTCAGCATGCTGTTGTGGAACTTCATAAAATTTTCTGGATAGGAACTAGGTGGAAAGAAGAGGGAAACAACAGGGTGTTAAATCCATGGAATAATTTGGAGCCACTGAAACTTCAAATTAAAAGCATACATTAAGCTGGGTTACTTTTTTTTTTTAAGACATCTGAAATAGATATCCCAGAGAGATCTGCCAGACACTTCCCCTCATTCTGAGGATGGTACCTAGGGTAAACTAGATTCTGCAGAAGCTTGAGGCTTTGTCAAAAGAGGGCTCAAGAACCTTACAACAATGTACTTATTGAAAGATTAACATGTCACTTGCGGGAAATGAATCTAGGTGGGGAGGACAACACTCCAAATAAACCCAATTGACAAGCTGGGTTACACACATAAATATACAAATTTATAATGTGAATGTTACTTCTTGATAATAAAAGTATCTTATTAATATTTCTTTTTGTCTCTTCCTACATGCATCCTCTAAAATTGAACTCTCCATTCCTTTGATAATTCTTTTGGGTAGTTGAGGTAAGAAGAAAATGGCCTCAAAGAAGAGGCACCAAGCTTCTTGATATGTTGTTGCTGGAGCTTTCAAAGAGCCCATTTTTGTTGTGGCTTGAACTCAATATAAAGGAATTTGGAAAGCTTGGTCTAGAGGAGCAATGGTAATAAGCTCCCTCTCTGTTTGAATGTGTACATTCCAATGTTATTTTTCCATTGAGTTTTTGTTCCTTAATTGCAATTCAGAGGCTATGTAATTGATCAATAAATTGTTCAATAGTCTGTCCATTTTTCTGGCTGAGATATAACTATTGCTTAAGCAAGTCTTCTTTATATCCTAGAGGATCGAGTCTCCTTTGTATCCCATTTTTAAACTAAACTCATTTCTGGTTCATGGATGGAAGGCAGCTCTGTAGTGGCACAAAAACTATCGCACAACTTATACCATGTGAAGGACTGATCATCCAAATTAACTGATGCAATCATATATTATTTTGGCCTGTTAGAATTGTTTGGGTTTGAAAATAGCAGTGTTACATGGGGTCTCGCCCCCCCACCTAGGCGTCTAGATTCCTCGCCCCCTCGCGCTCCGAGGTCTTGGGGACTTCTAGGGGACGTTTCCCTCACGCCCCCGCAAACCCCCCTTCACGCCCCCTTACGCCCCTTTAAGTTTATGGTTTCATGTTAAAAGATGGTGTGCCACTTAGCATGTTTGAGAATCCAAGTGATTCTGATTCAGATGGTGACATGGTTGATCCTGATATATTCCTGCAGAAGCTGGATGCAGAGACTAGTGGGGCATTACCTTGAGCATTTATGCTCATTTATCATTATGATGATATCATTTGATATTCATATGTTATGTTTTATGTTTAATGTTTCAGACATAACTTATTTGCTTTTAAGTTTTATGTTTCAGACTTGAGTTGTAAACTTCAGTTTAAACTTTATTTTGAATCTTGATATAATATGTTATATGATATCTTAAACCTTATTTTCATTGTACATTGTTAGTAGTTACATTAATGATTATATAGTTACAAACTTACAAACTTACATGTATGATTGTATGATGTATGTTTTAACTTTCAACTTTTAAGTTTTAAATTTGTTTCAGTTATATGGTTTATCATTCATCGATTTATAATTTTATCATTTATTATTTATCTTTCATGATGTAAGTGTATGATGACTGTATATACATTCCTTGCAAAAATACAGTTACATTATAAATATTAAATTTTATAACTTTTATGACCCCGACATCCCCCCACGTTTCCTGAAAATTGGTAGGGAGCTTTTGCATAGGCTGCTCCCGCGCTCCCTCGTCCCCTCGTTCCCACCTCCAGGGGACTTGGTGGAACATTGGAAAATAGGCTTCTAGGTTAAATTCCACACGTCTAACTTCTCTCTATGAAGCATCCTGGTGATGTTAGGAATCCTAATCACAACGTCAACTTAAAAATTGGGCTGTTTAATGGTAATGGTTGTTGGTATTAGATATTGTTGTTCCCATCATCCGTTGGAACATCATCACATCATGCGAAAGTTTTGCATGGAATAACTGTTGGTCACGCAATTCTCATGCAAGACGCTAGATGATAAAATGGGTTTCCTTGATTCCTTGTTTTATTTTTTCGATATATGAACTCGTTTGGTTATGAACTTAACAAAGCTTTGATTTTTACAGTAAAATGGACTTGTAGAAGAAAGTGAGGCCAACCTAAAGAAATTTCTGTGGCAACTTGGTCAATGATAGAAGATAGGGTTGATCTTGAGCAACAAAATAGGTTTGGTCAACAAAAAGAAATTTGAGATGATGTACAACAAGAAAATAGCTTCAATTGTTAACAAGAATAATGGGTCAGCATATAATAAGTTTGAAGGTGGACTTGCAGAAAAATGTGGATAGGTTGATGCTCAGGCTGAACTGTGATAATTTTAGGGTTGACTGAGCAAAATTGTATCAGGGACGACATTTGAGCCATTGTGGTGGGAAAGAAGGCAAAATTAGAGTTGTTGTAACAGAGGAAGGGGGGATGATCTGGTCACTAATTTTTGTGTACATAAGAAAAATTAAGAAGCTTGGAGTAAACTTATCTAAGCACAATTGAAGCACTTGGTGCCAGCCTATATGTTGAAGTGGAATAAACTTGTCTAATAACAGTTGAAGCATTTGGTGCCAGCCCATACCTTGTGAATTTTTCCTAAGAGTAGGATGAGAGTCAATACAAGGCTGTGATATCACTTGATACAAACAAATAACAGAGGAACGAAAGAAAGAGGGAAAACAATTCCTTGAAACTTGTGTTAATGATGCATATTTAGAGAACAGCTTTGTGAAAAAGGAACAATAAACCTTCAAATTTAAATAAAACTATCCTAGAATAGAATAGTTCTACAAAAATTCTCCGAGGGAGGACTAAAATAACTTTAGCGTTGAAAATTCTGCTAAAAATGAACTAAGTGTATTTTAGTGCTCACCAACATCTTGCAATTTTCAATCATCTTTCATTGATATACTTGGATCTCGTACTTCTGCCATAACAAGAAGTGAGATTTTGAGTGAATATGGTCTATGAACGGCCATGTGATATGTGCGATTCAATTGTTGAACATTTCTCAATTTGAAATCTTGAAGTTGCCTCAACTCCTAGACTGTTGAAGCTTGAATATAGAATATTTGAGGACTTCAAAAAAATTAGAGAGCTTGCTTTATGTGGCTGAGGAAAATGTAATGAAAAACTAAATTTGGATGTGAATCGATCTAAATTTACAGGTTGAATCTAGTATTGTGAAATTTCATTTCTATTTGAAGTATGGCCTATGAATGACCATGGGAAGTGTGAAGTTCAATTGTTGGACATATCTTGATTTGAAATCTGGGATTGTCTCATCTCTTAGTTTGTGGAAACTTGAATATAGAGGATTAGTGGACACACAAAAATTAGACAGCTAACATAATGTCGTTGAACTAACTCTTTTGGAAATCTATTTTGGGTTGAATTATCAATATATTGATATATGTCGCATGTTGGATCTAGTATTTTGAAATTTCATTTGATTTGAATTATTTTACTTCTGTTTCTTTTCCTTTTTCCTTTGCATATGTATGTCTCTCTATAGTTTTTCGTATCAACAATTATTGGTCATGTACTTGGAGTACATCCTGAAGAGTTTAACTACGTGAAAGAAATTAGCTGTAGCATGATGAAATTGTTTCAAAGGGGGAGACACATGACACATTGTAACTAAAGGGTTAAATGTTGGACATTGGATAAACCAACGCTCCCCGTGTGTTTCGCGACATGGACTAACCGCCTCTCGTGGATCCTTATCTCTGGCGATGCGATCGTTGACTAACACCTGTGGGTTTTGGTGTAACGGCAATCGTGATTCCCAACAAGTGGTATCAGAGCGTAGGTCACGAGTTTGATCCACACCCGACTCGCGTTGGGGGGGAGATTGTTGGACATTGGATAAACCAACGCTCCCCGTGTGTTTCGCAACATGGACTAACCGCCTCTCGTGGATCCTTATCTCTGGCGATGCGATCGTTGACTAACACCTGTGGGTTTTGGTCTAACGGCAATCGTGATTCCCAACATTAAATTGATTATTCTTTAGGACATTCGAACCTTTTCCTTTAGAAGATGTAAAGATCAAACTAATTACTAATTTTTTATTTTGCAATGAGCCGGACATTATCTCTCAATATCCTAGGAGAGCGTTACTTCTAGAACATCAATAATTGTTGTTGTATTATTCTTTTATCATGTATCATTTCTAGAAGAGACAGGTTCAAAATGATTTTGGCCAAAAAGTTGAGATCCATAATAGATGCTCTATTTTGAGCCATTTGAGAAAACACTATCTTAGATTTTCATGGAAAAAGAAAGAATGAAAAAGTTAAAAATGCATTGTTAACAAAATACTATGTTCTAGGGGAGGCAAGAGCGAGAGGGGTTCTATTTTGCCTTGATGGAGAAATAGAGATGAAATTTACTTGGGGAATAGGCGTTGCATCAAATAACCAAGCAAAAGCCTTAGCTCTAAGGCAATGATTGAAAATAGTATTTTCGAAGGGATTTCGTAGAATAAGTATGTTTGGCGACTCAATGATAATTATCCAAAAATGTCACAAAGTTAAAGATCACTTGGAAGAGAATCGGCTGCCAATATTCCGTCGAATAGGGCTACTCATGGAGAAATTTGACAAAATTGACCTTTTCCACGTCAAGAGGGAAAACAATAATGAATAAGCTAATAAAGGAGCAAGCCTTGATCAAGGACCAAGGTGATCCATCCATCTCTTGCATTCCATGAAATTTAAAATTCCAAGGTTAAGGACTCTCAAGATGATGAATAAATTAGAATAAGGTTTGAAAACCCCCTATTGATCGTCATTAATCCCAAAACCTGGAAGGCTCTCTAGGGGTGACAACCTTGGAAGAAGGATTTCTCTATCAGAGTATCTAGCTGGGAACACGAGGTGAGCGATGTCATGATAAAGGACAAATGGATTGTTTCCGAAACTGCATTATCTCTGCATCAGAGCTAGGATGGCTAGTACTGCACTTGAGCTAATGCAGTTAATTTTGTTCAAGTTTGCAAACAAAATGGCAGTGGAAGGGACAGATTTTCGAGTTAAGCTTGAACAAGGATGAGAAACAGGAATTCAATGTGAAAAGATCACCCCTGGAAACAACACAGTTCATGGTAGGCATTTAAACGATTGTTTGCAAATGTTGGAAATGATAATGATTTGAATTAAGGGCCGAGCAATATGCAAGATGGCGTCCTCTAGCAGGAATGACAACAACAAACTCTTTGAGGAGTAGTTGGCAACGTCAAAAGTGGAAATTTTGGCTCTAGTAGCCAAGGTCAGGGACCAAATAGTGTCAGAGGCTTGCTCTCACTTTGCTTTAGTATCTAGTCAGCTTGGAGAACTTTTTGAGGATGTAGAATGACTTTAGCTGTTCGTTGATCACTTGGTAACAAAAATGGAGAACCTTGATCTCAAAGTGGAAAATGTCAAAGAGACTGTGGAAACAACCACTGTTGGTGTCCTCAAAGAAGTTTTTGGAATTATTAAACCTCATCCCGATGACCAAGTTGCACCGTAGGTGGAAAAGGATCATGAAGTGGCAATGAAGCCCAGTCTTCAGATGGAAACTTGCCAAGTCGCGCAAGATGGAACTCCTTGAAATGAGGATGAAGGCAACAAGTAACATTTCAATTCAATCTTTGTTTTGTCAATGATTTGTAATTCTGTCGTATATAATGGAGTCTTCTGAAGACTTTACAAGTTAAATGTTGTTAGATCTATAGACAAGAAAAGACATAACATATGTAGGATGCATTTTGAACAGTTATGGAATGCCTCTGAAGAAGATCAATACTTGAATGTAAAAGTGTTGGCCTCTTTCCAGTTAGATTAATCTAATGCTACCTGTTTCTTTAAAAAAAAAGTACTATGTTCCACCAAGTTTCCCTGATGGGGGAGCACAGGGGCGGGGAGACACACAAGGGGAATATGTCGGAGCACCTCCAAATTTTAGGAAAATTCAGGGGGATGGGGCCCGTTAGGGTCCCTGGCATAAGGGTCCACGTCTCTAAAATTATAAAATACAAAAGTAATAATGATAAAATTCTAACAATAACAATTCATCCCATGCAAATTCATCACAATGCAAGTTAGTGGAAATGCTATAATCCCGATAATCCTCAAATCTTGAAAATTGTTGTCTAATGAATTTTGAATGGGATATAAAATTCTACTTTCTCCATATGAAGCCTAATGAGGTTGGAATCACTCTCAAACATCTTGAAACAATTAATAGTAATATTAAAAATTTAAATAAATGGATAGAAAAGGTAAGATAAAGGAGAATGTCACTTTTACTTAATTAATTACCATTAAATACCAAAGTCCTAGACTTCTCATAGCTCTACTATTTATTATTACTATCTTCACGAGTTGTTAGCCAAAATATCCCCTGGGGGGGGGGACGAGGGCAAGGTGGGTGCCGGGGTGGTGCTAATTTTTCCAGTAGAATAGATACAAGAACTTTATTTACGAACTATCATAATTACTTCCAATGATATTTATGTTGTTTAGCATAACAATAAGATCATTAAAGTAGTTATACTTCATAAATTCAACCAAATAGACAATAGAGCAATCAAGCTCACAATGCACAAGGAGACATGAGTATTTTACCATGGGAAAACCCACAATGGGGGAAAAACCCAACCAAAATTTTCCTTGGAGAATCAATGCAACAATAGATGCATCAAAATCAACTAACTAGTGAGATGACCAACCACCAAGGTCTAACTCAACCCTCCACAATTTGTCCAAAGAAGTTCTGCAACAAGGTTAAGAAAACGTCCTCCAAGTCTACCTTAGAACTTGCACTATGCCATTGAGATCAACCTCTGAATGCACACTATATTCAAGATATATACCACAAAGATAGAGTCTCCAAGAGGAATGAAAAAGGTCGTTCAATTCCGCCTCAACATGCACACTTATCTGAAGAGATACACCTCATAGACGGGGTCTCCAAAGGGGCCAAAACACGTCCTCTATATTAGCCTTCAAACTCAGATGATGCCATAGAAAAGGTGCCTCAGATTTGTGTACCAAAGCCATAGACATGCACACTAATCCATAGAGATTTATGCCACAATTAGATGTCTATATCTCGGCCTCCTTGGTTGCTAAAGCGAGGGCTATAGAACGATCTTTCTCCTTCTGATTTTTCGTCCTTCAAATGCTCCTTGTATCCTTCGCTTGGAGGTGTGATTTGAAGTGTGTCTTGGAGGAGAATGAATAGGTTCTATTTATAATGATTCGTCCATGTGAAGGGGTGTGTCTCTTGGGCGCTCAAGGTTAAGAAGGCCCGATAGGGGGCCCTATTGTGGGTTGTTGAAACTCTCCCATTATTTAATCTGATAGGGAAAAAAATCTAAAGATGGGCATATGGCTGCTTGTTTTGGGTTGGAGGGTAGTGCCATGTAAAGAGCAAGTATGTCCCTATGATTTGGAGTAGGTGATGCATCTACCAATTGAGCAACAAAAATGTGTGCTATCTCACAAATCTAATGTAAATCGAGTTGATAGGCTTGGAAATCTACATGTCACACAACATCTCTAGCTAATGAGATATGCCAAAAAAGGAGGCGATGAGCCTAGTTGTGCAAGCAATTTTGTGAGACTGAGACAAGATCCTCGAGTCTTGCCACCATTCAATCTTGAGTTCATCCTAAAATGAGTAATATGTGAAAACCTGGCTTGAAATTGTTAGAAAATGCAATGTGGCAACTATTAATTCCAATTTTCCTTAACCTTAGTATTTTCTTATGAACATAGTTAGTCTTCTTGTGTTCTTTATTTAGATATTTTCATTAAACAAATATCAAGAACATAAACAATAACAATAGAGGACACATAAATTAGGCTCTTAGCCAGGGAAAAACCCCTCTAAGGTTAAAACCTAGTAAACCCTTCTCTTCTTATAGAATCTGCTTCCAATGAGACATCAAAGACCTAATCCTAAACCAAGTCCTTCTCCAAGTACCAAGTCAGCCCTTCCAACAGGTATTTCCTTGATCTAGCACCAACCAGCTTCAAACTGCAATTTTGACCTCCTAGCTTCAGTGTTGCTTCTTCGACCTGCAACTTCAGCCTTGTAGTAGTTGCGAAAACCCTAATGTAGCTTCCTCTTGAGACCTTCCTTGAGCAAGACAACTCCTCCCAAGGTCAATGAGGTCAAGATAAAGTATTCTTCCTTCCAGCAACAAGAGACTGCACTTGTCCTACTGCAACTTGGATTTACAATTTCAACCTCCTTGGTAGCTTTAGAAACCCTAGAATTTCGCACGTGTGAGAGAGAGATATAGCCCGAAAACAAGACTTCTTCTTCTTCTATGCCTCAGCTCTTCTTGTCTTCTTGCTTCCCAGCTATAGATAAAACTTTTTCCTTGAGATCAAACTTCTTTGTGAGTGAGTGCCAAATGAGGTCGAACTGCACTATATAGCCTTTCCAAGGGATCAAATTCCCTCCTTCAGGCGAACCTGTACTTTTGGAGTTTTCATGACTTTCTAGACTCAAAATAAATTCTTTTTCCAATTACATTTTGCCCGAAAGGGTCTTATAAACATGATGTTGACTTTTTGACTCATGACAATAAATCCTAAGCCCTAACAAACCCTAGAAGCATGAAGAAAATGCTTTTACCTAGAAGACCATCAATAAGAAGCATGAAACCCATGCTTTAATAATAATAATTTTTTCTTTTCTTCTTTTGTTTGTTACATAGGATACATATTGAAATGAGTACAACAACAATTATGAAGATTGAACTAGTTACATTTTCAACACTCCCTCTTAATTAGGGAGGCATTCATAATTGTATAACCAATACAATATCATTCTCAAATTGAAGAGTTCTCATAAGAAGAGTTGGATTGATAAGCCAACTGTAAGCATCATCATTATAACCAACACTGTCTCTGAGGCCTAACTAGACAAGCCCTACAATCAAGAGCATTATGTTGGGAGGCTTTATGTTTGATACTTCCCTACCTCTACAAGGCACATACCCCATTCAGATGTTCACAAGGTATGTCCTTTTAGGACTATTGTTATCTTGGATCTCCAATCCTGATTCCTCAAGGAATATCAAACCTTTTTAACCACTCGTCTCTTGGATACCTGTCCCATACCTTTCCTTTCTTGGATTCTATATCCTCAAGGAAACCACATATGCTTATCCAATCCTCCACCATTCTCTCTTCATTACCTGAAGAAGAGTGTGCACATGTGATTTCCAACGTCACTTTCTCTCAACCAAAGAGTATATCCCTATTCCTTCTTATCTAAGTGTGAGGATATTCCGACACATAGGAAATAGTTAAGTATAACTTGGTATAGTGTAGAGTTAGGTAAAGTGTGTTTCTTTACTATGCACATTTGTAACTTATAATCCGACGGTTCACTCTCTCCTCGGTATTAACGACACTTAATCCGTGGCTTAACACCCGATTAGTCCATGATCTCTATTTAAAGAGCATGGAGGGTCATTTGTCTTGTAATTGTTTATGAGAGAAACATATGTAAACTTTCCTTTTATATTAATAAATTGCTTGAAGTGGCCTCGTTGGCTCAGGCCGTGGACTGTTTCCCTCTTCAAGGGTTTTAACCACGTGATACACTGGTGTACTGATTTGTGATCTGTTTGTGAGCGGTGACCTTTGGTTTTTTATCTAAGGAACTTACCCTGTAAATTCCTATATGGTATCAGAGCTATTTTGAGGGCCGCATCCGTTGTTGATCCAAATCCGAAGCCGATTTGACTGCATGTGACTCCTGTTTTCTAGATATACTCTTTCTGAACCTTTTTGGGCTTGAAGAACGACTTTGTTGTGTCCGGAGTGTCTGTTACAATGAGGAACCCCTTTCGTTTCATGTGAAAAGGTTTCCAGTTGCCCAAGTTATGTCATTTTAGATCTGGAGGTATAAAGTATATGTTTTGTAGTTATATTTATTAATCATTTTGTTTATTTCGGTTCCCTCTGTTTATTTCAGTTTATATTTTTTCTATTGCCGGATCTATACCCTCTTATTTGTGTATGCTCTTTGCTCTGCGCTGTGTGCGATCTTGGCAAATCAAAATCAGGAAGACGAGGCTTTTTTGCTACGTATGCACTTTCCCCGCGTCTTTGTGCGATCTCAGGAAATCAAAAATAAAAAAAATGGATAGTTGCTTGTAAGGTTAACTGAAAATGTAAGATTCTGCCGTAAGGGTAGTATTTTTCATTTTTTTTTTTTGTGCTCGAATTTTGTGTTTTTTTTGCAGGAAAAAATACGCACACCGAAAAAAAAACCCCTTCGTTTCAAACAATTACAGAATCCTTTTACTAGCTCACTTGGTGTAAAGTTAGTTTATCAGAATAGAGGTCTTGGGTTCAAGTCCCTTTTTCAAGCTTCTTTTTCTAAAAAGGTTTTTGTTAATGTGGCGGGAATTTTTATTTTTTATTTTTATTCTTCTATTCTAAAGTAGAACTTCATCATCAAATTTCAATCGTTCCGGTAACTATTTGGCATCTACAACTCAGTTTTTTCAAAAAGGCATAACTTCTTCATCCGAAAGTCGTTTTTTTTTGAATCGGCCTAATTTTTCGAGATCTTTAGTTTCAACACTTTTTAGCTTCAGTTAAAAAAAAATGGAAAGTGCTTGCTCGGTTATTCTTAACAACACCAATTATTTCCAATGGCTACCTCACATGGTATATTTACTTAAAAGTAAAGGGCTTTATAGAATAGTCAAAGGACAAGAAAGTAAACCTACCGATGGAGATACAGTCACTAAATGGGAAAATAAACAAGATCAAACACGAGGGTTGATTGGAATGTTCATTGCTCAAGATCTTCGATTTCATATCCTTGAAATTGACACCCCTGATGAATCCCTGAAAAAACTAAATACTATTTTTGGCATTCAAAATCAAATCAAGGCCCACCAATTTGAAAATGAGTTGTTTACTTTGGACCCCAATAATTTCTCCTCTATTGAAGTTTTTTTGTTCAAATTCAAGACCCTTAGAATTTTTTATAAGGTTGTAAGGTCAAAAAGGAAGATGGTAGCTTCATCTATTCCATTCTTGCTAAACTTGGCCTTGCATACTCTGTATTTGTTTCCACCTTCCATTCCACTATAGAAGCCCTCATTTCTCAAGGAACAACCTACAAGAACCCCTCTTTTGATGCCTTTTGCGATTCTTTGATAAGAGAACAAGAAAAATTCTTACACCTTGGTCTTATCACTTCTGGAAACGCTTCTAAGAAAACCTTAGCAGCCCAAAATCAACCATATCAAAAGAATCCCAAGAAGCAATATCCTAAAAAGTATGGTCCTAAACCAAACAAGGGTCCTAAGCAATTTCAGTCGCAAACTAAAAAATCAACTCACCAAACTGATAAGGCAGCTAAAAACAAATGGAAGAAAACAGATAGACATTGCAACTTTTGTAATTGTGATGGCCATGTAGAGTCCAAATGTTTTAAAAAGATGGAAGCCTTGGAAGCAGCAATGAAGAAGCATCGCATCAATTTGGAGACCTCTTCAATTTCATCTTCAGGAATGGCACTTTCTACTTGTGGTTGTCAAGCATCTGGTTATGCATTAAATGTATCTTCTTCTTCTCATTCTCATGAGTGGCTCATTGATTCTAGAGCTTCTTACCACATGGCCAAAAATAAAGCCACGCGTTCTTCTTTAAATGATTGTAACACCAAACATATTTATGTTGGTGATGATAGATCTTTTAGTGTTATAGGATATGGAACCATTCATCTAGATAATGGTCAGTTTAATAATGTACTATGTGTTCCTACCTTGTCATGCAACCTTCTATTTGTTTATCAGACAACTCATTCAGGTGAAGGGAAAATAGTAGAATTCTCACCTCATGATGTTGTAATCAAGGACCTCAAAGATCCTAGACATATTTTAGCTACTGGCATTGCTGATGATTCCACAAGGTTGTATAAGTTTGACAACTTTGGGTCATCATGTCTTCCCTTCGTTTTTGTTTCTCATAATGATGAAGTGAGCAATCTAAAATGAGGCGATTTGGCTAAACTATTGCCCCCCCCCCCCCCCCCCCAAACTCTACAAAATAAAGGTGAGGACAAAATGTCTTCCTATGGTATCTCTGTCACGAGATGGTCTTTACTCGATGTACTGAAACTTTTCAAACATCATCGGATAGTTTTGACAAACGTGCCTCTTGGCACGCTTCAGCCCCTTTGCAGCTTGTGCACAGTGATTTATGTGGTCCACTTCCTGTTGTTTCTTTCTCTGGTTGCAAGTACTTCTTAACTTTCATTGATGATTTTTCCAGACGCACTTGGGTATATTTCTTAAAACTCAAGGGTGAAGTTTTTAACATGTTCTTGGCCTTTAAGGCCTTTGTTGAGAAACAATCTGGACATCAAATTCTTAAGTTAAGATCAGACAATGGAGGAGAATATGTTAACAACAAATTTATCAACTTTTGCGCTGAGCATGGCATTCAATTGCAACACACTGTTCCATATACTCCACAACAAAATGGTGTACATGAAAGGAAGAATCACACCTTAGAAGAAATGGCTAATTGTATGCTTCAATCTAAAGGACTTAGTCTCAATTTTTTGGCAGAAGCAATTAACTGTACAAGTACATAGTAAATCGCACTCCTACTAAGGTTTTAAGGAATGTAACTCCAGAAGAAGCCCTGAGCTCAATCAAACTAGATGTAAGTCACTTTCGTGTTTTTGGAAGTGATGCTTGGGCCCATATTCTAGATGCGAAACATAAAGCCTTAGAACCTAAGAGTGAAAAATGCATTTTTGTTGGATATTTTGAAGATGTCAAAGGATGTAGACTTCTTCAACCAAAATCCAAAAATATAATCATTAGAAGAGATGTAAAATTTGATGAAAATATATCGGCCTGCGAGCCTAGTTCAGTGGGTGTGCCACCTTTGGCATGCGAGCCTGATTCGACATATGTGCCACCTCTCTCTATCTCTTCTATTTTTGATAGCATTCCTTTTAGTTCAGATGATGACAACAAGGATGACAATCCTCCTCCACCTCTTGAAGATATTCCTTCCGCTCCACAACTTCCAAGATGGGTCCGCTCCACTTGGGATGCAACAGGTTCTCTTGCAGGTGACCTTGCAGATCGATGACGTACACATTCTTAGTTCGAAAGAGCCTCTTCCTTATTGGCTCAAGTTCCAGAAAAACCTAATCCATACACCTTTGAAGAGGCTTCTGGTCATCCAGATTGGGATGAAGCTTCCTACACTAAGGAATATATCCTTGTAGGCTATTCAAGGAGACTCCTTTGCTTCCTCTCAAATTTAGAAGAGATTCCTCACTTCCTTTCTAATTGGAAAGTCGTTTCCATAAGATTTCTAGCTTGTCTTCATAAGAGTATCAATACCAATTCTTCATAGCTTCTTGGCTTCCTCTTTTCTCTGCATCTCATTGTATCGAGCCTGCTTCCTTTCGAGATATCATGGAACCATCTTCACTCTTTAATCTTGTGACAAGATCCAAGTCATTTTTCTTGCTTATCACTTTCATCTTCGATATCGTAAATGAAGGCATTGTATTGAGCATTTCGAAACTTTATTATGATCATAGATTCCTCATGAAAGCGATTTCCTTTGACCTTCAGGTTATCTTTCTCACACTGCTACCTATCAATCCCAAGATGGGCATATCTTGACTTCATAGTTGCTAGGTACCAGATATTGAACTTCCCTCAATATTCTTCATACATTTCCATCTTTATAGTTGAGCTTTTCTCAATTGTCATCATGTATTCTTGCAACATTCTTCTAGGTAGCAAGATAATATGTTAACCAGATAACCAACAATAATTAAAATTATACTTACCTCATCCAGATGACCTTCTCGTCCAATTAACATCCTCATGGTTCATCTCCATATGAATCTTCCTTCATGCATCAAAGTTCCCAAGGATCAAACTTGAATACAAAGTTACGGCTTTTTTCTTCCGAAGATTATACTGAATGTTAATCATTATTCTATATATAATTTAGAGAAAGTCTTAATTCTTTGAGTAAGCCAAATTATTTCCCTTAAAAAATCACATAATCACACAAAGCATGTTACAAGATTCAACCCACATGAATCTTATCCAAGAGTGACTTTCAATATATACTCCTATGCTTCAATATTTCATCATCTAGCTATATATATATATCTCACAATGAACCTACAACCTGGCCCATTTCATTCCTTCATCACTTCAAAGGTATTATTTCCATATTACATGGAATGTACACTAACCTTGCCATACTGCTTCTCCCAAGGACCTCCTAAAATTATGGTTCTTCCAGGATCATAATGATCCACCTAATCAAGATGATTACCTCTAACATAATGTTAGATAATGCCTGGATGAACAATATGCAAAATGGTCTATCTCTCTACTTTTTAAAGACTAGATGATTTCTACAAAGCAACTTAACCAAGTAAACTCTACATATGCTACTATCACATGCTCCTCTCTACGATGTTATGTAAGATCTAGATTCCTTTCAAAGTAAACAACAATGCATGTTATCCTAAAGGAAAGATTAATCCTCATAAAGAACATAAAAAAAAATTGTTCCTTCTTCAATAGTAAAGATCTTTCACATCTTCTTAGGTTCTCCTTTTTCCTCAACTATGTGAGCCTCACTTCTTTCCTTTCTCTTGTTGTTCTGTTGGCTTGGAAAATCCCTCTTAAAGTGTTCATATTCATTGCACTTAAAACATTGAACCTTGGACATATCTTTCTTCTTGGTCTTCCAAACTTTTCCCTTCTTCAACTTCTTGACTTGAGCTCGAGGGGATTGAGACTACTCATCTCATCCAATGTCATCTTTTACCTTGATCCTTGATTCTTCCAAAATGCATTGAGCCCACAACTCATTAAATGGAGTTGAATCTTTCTTAGAGGAGATGCTTGTTGCAAAGATGCTCCATTCCGGTGGCAATGCATTCAATGCATAGATGGTCATTTTCCGAATAAAAAATTGTCTCTCAAAGCCCCTGCAAGTGATCTCTTAATTGATAGAGCTTCATTAGAAAGGATGCCTTGTACTCATCCTTTGATTTCTTCATATTGCATAGTTTATTCTGCAAAGACATCTTTTGTCTTGATGTACTTACAAAGTACAAAGTCACTAGCTTGTCATACATAGCCTTGGAAGTTTTCAAAATTGCAACAAATGGAACAAGGTGATATTTAATGGATTCAACTATGCTCCTTTGTGCCCTTACTTCCCCTTTTTTGTGCTTTTCTATTTCTTGAGTCTTGTCTTTTCTAGGTTCAGTAATTTCCCCAGTTACATATTCCATTACCTCATGTTCTATAAGTGTTAGGTCAATTCTTTTCTTCAATGCAAGGAAATTTGACGCCCCAATGAGCTTATTTCTATCCTTGTAGAAAGAACCCACATGACCTGTAGATTTAGACATAGAGTAATAATATGATACTTAATAGATAACCAAGATTCTCCTACCTTTCTTGATGCCTTCAAGACCTTTGAAGAACCTTCAATAATGTCCTTGAAAGATGTTTCCTAGGATTCCTCCAACAATAGCTTTCAAGAGTGATGAATGATACCAAGATCATTTTGATGCTTCCTTCAAGGATTCCTTTCAATGAGCCTTTAAATAGATCTCCCTCCCTCAAGAGACAAACTTTCATGTAGTCTTCCTCTCAAACCATCCTTTGATGAGAGCTTTATGTAGTTTTGATCTTATTCAATGTAGAAACCCTCATTCCAAATCAGTAGGTCTTCTACTTCTTTTCTTATATCCTTCCATAAATGATTCCACTTGACAAGAAAACCCTTCTTTGTGTCCACAAGGTGATCCTTTTAGTTGGTTTCTTGTTCACCTTAGCTACAATTCTATGTTGAAAGAAACAATGTGACAACTATTAATTCTAGTTTCCCCTTACCTTAATATTTTCTTGTGAACTTAGTTAGTCTTCTTGTGTTCTTTATTTAGATCTTTTCATCAAGCAAATATAAAGAACAAAAACAATAACAACGGAGGACACAAAAATCAGGTGGTGACTTGTTTTCAGTTAGATTAATATAATGCTACCCGTTTCTTAAAAAAAACAAAATACTATGTTCTAGCAAGTTTTCCGGATGGGGGAGCGCAGGGGTGGGGAGACACACAAGGGGGATGTGTGGGAGAACCCCCAAATTTTAGGAAAATTCAAGGGGATGGGGGGCCGTTGGGGTCCCTGGCATAAGGGTTCCCATCTCTAAAATTATAAAATATAAAAATAATAAAGATAAAATTCTAACAATAAAAATTCATCCCATGCAAATTCATCACAATGCAAGTTAGTGGAAATGCTATAATTGCGCCAATCCTCAAATCTTGAAAATTGTTATGTCTAATGAATTTTGAATGGGAAACAAAATTCTACTTTCTCCATATGAATCCCAATAAGGTTGAAACCACTCTCAAACATCTTGAACAATTAATGGTAATGCTAAAAATTTAAATAAATGGATAGAAAAGGCAAGATGAAGGAGAATGCCACTTTTACTTAATTAATTACCATTAAATACCAAGTTCCTAGACTCCTCATAGCTCTACCATTTTTTTTTTTGAATTTTATCTTTATGGGTTGATAGACAAAAAATATTGGGTTGGGGGTGGGGGGGGTGTTGTTTTTTCCATTAAAATAGATACAAGTACTTTATTTATGAACTATGATAATTAATTCCAATTATATTTATGTTGTTTAGCATATCTGTAAGATCATTAAGTAATTATACTTCATAAATTCAACCAAATAGACAATAGAGCAATCAAGATCACAATGCACAAGGAGACAAGAGTATTTTACCATGGGAAAACCCACAATGGGGGAAAAACCCAACCAAAATTTTCCTTAGAGAATCAATGCAACAAGAGATACATCAAAATCAACTAATTAGTAAAATGACCAACCACCAAGGACCAAGTCAACCCTCCACGATTTTTCCAAAGAAGCTCTGCAACAAGGCCAAGAAAACGTCCTCCAAGTCTACCTCAGAAATTGCACTATGCTAGTGTGATCAACCTCTGATTGCACACTATATTCAAGAGATATATCACAAAGATAGAGTCTCCAAAAGGAATGAAAAGACTATTTCAATTATGCCTCAGCATGCGCACTTATCCAAAGAGATATACCTCAAACATGGGGTCTCCAAAGGGGCCAAAACACATCCTCTATATTAGCCTTCAAACTTAGACGATGCCAAAGAAAAGGTGCCTTAAATTTGGGTACCAAAGTCATAAAACCTTCGCACTGATCCATAGAGATTTATGCCACAATTAGACGTCTAGATATTGACCTTCTTGGTTGCTAAGTGAGGGCTATAGAACAATCTTTCTCCTTTAGATTTTTCATCCTTCAAATGCTCCTTGTATCCTTCGCTTGAACAAAGATAAGAGGTGTGATTCAAAGTGTGTCTTGGAGGTGAGCGAATAGGCTCTATTTATAGTGATTCGTCCATGCGAAGGGGTGTGTCTCTTGAGTAGTTTGACTTGATCTTGGAGGGATGACTTGTCACTTGTGGAGGTAAAAAACAAATTCAAAATTTCATTTTTCCCGCTGTTGATGAGCCTTATAATATTTTTCCTTTTTGAATACAAAATAAATAATTTTCCTTTTCTTGCAAGCATGACGAACATGCTTCAAATAAATTTATTTTACAAGTATAATTCATAATTCACAATTACAAATACAATTGAAGATATTATGAAGATTGGCCATAACTACAAAAATTATACAGGGGGAACTCCTATGTACCCCTTCATGGGGAGGTGGGGTGCTCAAATGTCCTCCTTTTGGAGGAATGTGTCCCTCACATTGGGGAAACATTTTCGCATGCGTTTCCTTGAGTTTCCTTATTAGGATGATGTGGGGGAACATTTCCCCAAGTGTGCCCCTATCCATGAAGTGTGAGAAACGTGGGGGTTGCGCCCCTCACCTTGGGGGTCACAATCTCATGGAACACTAGAAAAATAGGCTTAAAACCACAACAAAACACAATTACTTTTTATTGAAGTACACTATTTTCAACCTTATTTCATTCATCCATAATTTTAGAGGAAAAAAGGTGCAGAGCATAAAATTGAAGAGCAATAATTATTTCTCATTAATAATTTCAGAATAATGATAGTAAGAAGCCATTTTGAAGAGGGGGCAACAAGAAAATTTTAACGATGAATTTTAAGGATGGTAAGATGAGATAATTTTAACGATGTCCCAAATGATGAAAGAATAGGTCAATGGGACTATAAAATACTACCAATCAATATTGGACTATGGGAGTGTTAGGATCACTCCTAAATACTAAAAGATGAAAACATACAAATGAAACTATGAGAAAAGAAAAACATTTCCCTATTAGGATGATGTGGGGGAACATTTCCCCAAGTGTGCCCCTATCCATGAAGTGTGATAAACGTGGGGGTTGCGCCCCTCACCTTGGGGGTCGCAATCTCCTGGAACACTAGAAAAATAGGCTTAAAACCACAACAAAACACAATTACTTTTTAGTGAAGTACACTATTTTCAACCTTATTTCATTCATCTATAATTTTAGAGGAAAAAAGGTGCAAAGCATAAAATTGAAGAGCAATAATTATTTCTCATGAATAATTTTAGAATAATGATAGTAAGAAGCCATTTTGAAGAGGGGGCAACAAGAAAAAAGAATTTTAAGGATGGTAATATGAGATAATTTTAATGATGTCCCAAATGATGAAAGAATAGGTCAATGGGACTATAAAATACTACCAATAAATATTGGACTATGGGAGTGTTAGGATCACTCCTAAATACTAAAAGATGAAAATATACAAATGAAACTATGAGAAAAGAAAAACATTTCCCTATTAGGATGATGTGGGGGAACATTTCCCCAAGTGTGCCCCTATCCATGAAGTGTGAGAAACGTGGGGGTTGTGCCCCTCACCTTGGGGGTCGCAATCTCGTGGAACATTAGAAAAATAGGCTTAAAACCACAACAAAACACAATTAATTTTTAGTGAAGTACACTATTTTCAACCTTATTTCATTCATCCATAATTTGAGGAAAAAAGGTGCAGAGCATAAAATTGAAGAGCAATAATTATTTCTCATGAATAATTTCAGAATAATGATAGTAAGAAGCCATTTTGAAGAGGGGGCAGCAAGAAAATTTTAACGATGAATTTTAAGGATGGTAAGATGAGATAATTTTAACGATGTCCCAAACGATGAAAGAATAGGTCAATGGAACTATAAAGTACTACCAATCAATATTGGACTATGGGAGTGTTAGGATCACTCCTAAATACTAAAAGATGAAAATATACAAATGAAACTATGAGAAAAGAAAAACATTTCCCTATTAGGATGATGTGGGGGAACATTTCCCCAAGTGTGCCCCTATCCATGAAGTGTGAGAAACGTGGGGGTTGCGCCCCTCACCTTGGGGGTCGCAATCTCATGGAACACTAGAAAAATAGGCTTAAAACCACAACAAAACACAATTACTTTTTAGTGAAGTACACTATTTTCAACCTTATTTCATTCATCCATAATTTTAGAGGAAAAAAGGTGCATAGCATGAAATTGAAGAGAAATAATTATTTCTCATGAATAATTTCAGAATAATGATAATAAGAAGCCATTTTGAAGAGGGGGCAACAAGAAAAAAGAATTTTAAGGATGGTAAGATGAGATAATTTTAACGATGTCCCAAATGATGAAAGAATAGGTCAATGGGACTATAAAATACTACCAATCAATATTGGACTATGGGAGTGTTAGGACCACTCAATACTAAAAGATGAAAACATACAAATGAAACTATGAGAAAAGAAAAACAAACGAGAAAGTGTGAATTGAATAGGTAAATCTAGAAATAGAGGAAACTTTAATTAGTATTATTAATAGAGAAAGAGGTAGAAGTAGAAGATGGAGTGCACGTGTCATCATCTATAATTGTGAAGGAATCATTGCAGATCTTGCTACTGTTCTGCGGGGAGCGCTCAAGGTTCATAAGGCTTGGTAAGGGGCCCTATTGTGGGTTATTGAAACTCTCCCATTATTTAATCCGAAGGGGAAAAAATCTGAAGATGGGCATATTGATTCTTGTTTCGGGTTGGAGGGTAGTGCCATGTAAGGATAAAGTATGTCCCTATTATTTGGAGTAAGTGATGCATCTAACAATTGAGCAACAAAATGTGTGCTTTCTCACAAATCTAATGTAATTTGAGTTGATGGATTGGAAATCTACATGTCACACAACATCTCTAGTCATAGAGATATGCCAAAAAAGGAGGTGATGAGCCTAGTGGTGCAAGAAATTTTGTGATACTGAGCCAAAATCCTCAAGTCTTTCCACCATTGAGTCTTGAGTTCATCCTAAAATGAGTAATAGGTGAAAACTTGGCTTGAAACTCTTGGAAAATGCAATGTGGCAGCTATTAATTCCAATTTTCCTTTACCTTAATATTTTCTTATGAATTTAGTTAGTCTTCTTGTGTTCTTTATTTAGATATTTTCATCAAAAAAGTATCAAGAACATAAACAATAACAACAAAGGACGCATAAATTAGGCTCTTAGCCAGGGAAAAATCCCTCTAAGGATAAAAACCAATAAACCCTTCTCTTCTTATAGAATTTGCTTCCAATGAGACAACAAAGACCTAATCCTAGACCAAGTCCTTCTCCAAGTACCAAGTCAACCCTTCCAACAAGTATTTCCTTGATCTAGCACCAACCAAGTTCAAAATACAATTTTGAACTCCTAGCTTCAATACCGCTTCTTCAACTTGCAACTTCACCTTGTAGCAGATGCAAAAACCCTAATCCAACTTCCTCTTAAGAACTTCCTTGAGAAAGATATCTCCTCCAAGGTTAATGAGGTCAAGATAAATTATTATTCATTCCAACAACAAGAGACTGCACTTCATCCTACTGCAACTCATATTTGCAATGTCAACCTCGTAGTCGTAGAAACAATATAATTTCGCATGCGTGTGAGAGAGAGATAGCCCAAAAACATGTCTTCTTCTTCTTCTACACCTTTCGCTCTTCTTGTATTCTTTCTTCCCAACTATATATTGAAAATTTTCCTTGAGATCAAACTTCTTTGTTGCTAAATGAGGTCGAACTGCTCTATATAACCTTTCCAAGGGATCAAATTCCCTCCTTTAGGCCGACTTGTACTTTGTAGTTTCCAGGATTTTCTAGACTCATAATAAATTCTTTTTCCAATTACATTTTTCCCGAAAGGGTCTTATAAACATGATGTTCTCTTCTTTGACTTGTGACAATAAATCCTAAGACCTAAATGTTATAAAATCAGAAAGGCAAAAATATTTTCTTATTCTTAATAATTACTTGTGATTTTTCTTGTTATTACGATTCTTTATATATTCTTTCTTTTCATTCATCATGCAATTACCAAAGCAACAACACATAAAACAATAGACTCCAGATGTAGACACTATGCTAGGGAAAACCCCCCCTCGATATTGAAAATCAAATCAACTCATAAAATACAGAAAACACACATAATAAACCAGACACTAAATAATGGTGGAAAAGGCTTCAGCCTCACGGCTTCCTCACATATTTTCTCATTATTAAAAGAATGCAGTGTTACAATTAAATAGATGAGGAGACAGTGTCTCAAGATAGTGCGTGCTATCTTGGACACCTTGGTTGAGATAATTTCTCAACCAAACACACACTAATATAGGAGCTACCTAAACTAACTCCTATATTAGAGGAACAACCCAAACTAAAGAGTTAGGCATAAATTCCTAACTTTTAATATTTAATTAATTAATTTTATTTTTGGATTTATTATTGTTTTATGAGAGAGGCTAACACTTGAGGGGAAAACCCAGTCAATAAATTCTTCCTTTGAATAGTATTCTTTGAGACTCTTCACCCTAAACAAAGACTAGACCTTCCCTCCACACCAAGTCAGCCTCCATAATTTCGACCCCTTTCCAGCAACTTCGACTAGGCAACAACTTCCGACAACAAACAATTTCCGGCAACAATGAAACTTGGAAGACTTCGATCTCCCAATCTAGGGCACGAAACAGAGAGAGTGAGGCACCAAAATTTCGATTTTATTCTTCTCCTTAGACTTACCCAAACTCACAATTATTTTGACTTCTCGACAACAAACTTCATACTTTTCCCAGCTACAAGAGATATCGAACTTCTTGTGAGAGAGTGCGTTCCAAATGAATTCAATTTTCTTGTATTTATAGGCTCCATGTGAGGTCGAATTAGGGTCTTTAGGTCGACTTGAACTATTCTAGGCCGACTTGGTGTAAAGGATACATAAATCATATTTGAATCAATACTAAATCTTTTTACATGATTCAAAAGTCCAAGAAGGGTCTCTTTAAAATTACAATGACTCTATTGACTCATAATAAATCCTAGAAGTCATCAATGGGGAATTTGACCTAAAACATGGTGACCCAAGCATGAAACCCATGCTTTAATAAGTCACAATAATAATGATCAAATTTCTTTTCTTTATTCTTTTGACAAGTACATTACAAGATGACTCAAGTACATTAAATAAAGACCAAACCTAGTTACATTTTCCAACACTCCCTCTTAATTAGGGAGGTATTCATCACATACAAATACAATGGAAGATCTCATACTATCTGAATACTGAATAACTTTAGGCACCTTAATGCCATGGACAACATTCCTAACTAGGGCAATCTATCCATTGGTCTCTCAACAATTTAGGCACCACAATGCCACAGACTAGATTCCTAACTAGGGAAATCTATCCACGTAGGACTAAGATGGACACAATATTTCAGCCTCTATAGGTACCATCCGACTTACTTGCTAACCATAAATGTAAGGATCCCGATGTGTATTCGAAATCAAAGCTCTTTAATCAGCACAACCTTTCCAACTTTGGGACCTAGACATCAACACAAAGTGCCATCCATATGTCCTTCTAGGAAATGCTTCACTCACAAATTCTCAACACTCCTTGATCTAACAGATCATGGATTACCAATCTCTCCCAATCAAAATGATTGGTAACCAACGTGCTATCAAATCCTTCGAGAGATTTACCTGTAAAAAAACACCCCAATCAATAATATACTTTCACATGTACATAAACAAATACAAACCTCCGGGGTCTTTCAGACAACTTGATGTTTCTTCTCAACTCTTCATAGTAAGACTATCAACCAAATATTTGATAGAAGATTCCTTCATCATACACTTTCCTTCTCCTACTTCTCATGCAACACATATCCTCCGAAATTCATTCTTCAATAAAAACCAAGCTATGCCCTCCCTCTCAACCATGGAGCATCTCTTTATCTAGACTCCCTCTTAATATTAGGGAGATATCTTCTATTAAGGATTTTTTAGGGAGATCAACTTCTTATTTTCATCATCGGAGAATCTTTCATGCCTTTCAACCATTTCATCAGAGTTATCATCATACTTATCATGCTTATCTATGAACATCATATTGAAGTTTGCGTACCTGCATAACTTAGATAGCAAGTACACCCAAATCTATAGAAGCATGAAGTTAGCCATATCAGAATCATGAAAGCATTTCAACTTTATACATATCAGATACCCAAACTTAATTACAAACAAGAGACATATACTCTTCAACATATTTCTAGGGACTTTTTCATAACAAATTTCATTTTATCTAGGGCTTTAATGTTTCTTTCAAAGGTGTAACATACCCTTCTACAAAATATAGAAAACCCTAGAAGCAATTCAAATAAATATAGATATACAAGGCATGTAACAAATTTTAGAATTCATATGTTATACTTTCCACTAGGGATTCATACAAATCCTAGATTTCATACAAAAGAAGCAATCAAAGTCAATCATTGCTTAGTCATTAACATGACCAACTTCCACTAGGGTTAGTTGAAAACCCTAGATTTTCAATCAACCATCAAATCCAACCAAAACTCAGATTTCAACAATCTTACACAACTCTCAAATCATCATATTATCAGAGATTTTTACTAAGGTTTAACTCCAAAACCCTATAATTTTATTTTCAGAATCTCAACAATCATTATATAAATAGATCTCATATTTTTACACATACTAGATAATTTAATTCCTACTAGGGTTTAGCTACAAAACCCTATATTTCCAAATATCACATCATAGAATCTCATACAATGACTTATGTTAAATCCTAAGACTTATGACCATCAATAACTAGGTCAACACATGTATCTAGGAATTCATTATCACGCATATGTCCGACAACATTAATACATTATACATACACTGACTTAGACCAAGTTAGGGTTTCAACCAAAAAGGACATATCTATATATACGTAGGGTTTCATGCAAAGGTATTTCATATCATGTGTTAGTCAAACCCAACTTCACAAAAAATATCAATAAGAGCTATACAACAAATTTGATTAGACTGGGGTTTGATCAGACATACACACACATAAAAGAAACCATTTCTAAGACATTATAAAGGTCTTGCTTACACATTCCACCAAACCCTAATGAGTTAGGATTTCAATATAGGAACATAGCAAACCCAAAATTACTAATTTTTCAAAGGTATATGACTTTAGACTTTATCATTCAACCCTAACAAGTTAGGTTTTCTTGATTATACCAAAATCCTAAACATGCAATCATCAATAAAAACTTCAAATATCATTTCACAATAACCATAAGAAATTTAGGGTTTGACACATTGTCAACATACGCATAGGTTAGGGTTTTTATAGAGAACCCGTCTAAGGTTATATATAATCAGTTAAGGATAGGAGTGGTGTAGATTTATCAAGTGATGAATAACCCAAAATAAGAATCAATATGATTCATTATATCTAGACACAAAAATGTTAGTAATAGATTGTCAAATTAATAAACATTTATTATAAAGAAATCTATGTTTTAAAGCATACCTTTGTTCCTTGACAAACCTTGTCTTGAGAGGTCCTCCTTCAAAATCCTTGAGAATATAGCAGATGTTTTCCTAATAAAAAAAATAGAGGGAAAAAGGTGATTAGTTAATATAATAAAAATGTAAGTAAGTATATGAAACCAAAAACTGAAAGGAAATGAGATACTTATCTTTGGGAGTTGTTGAGGGCTCCCTCCAAACATTTAGGGATGCCTATAAACTTATAAAACAATAAAATGTATTTTCCAAAAATATGTTAAAAACCTATAAATTATAAAACATAAAAATATAAAATAAGATATCTAAGGCTACAAGCAAAGGAATTAGTAGTGTAAGTCCCTAATGTCAAATTCTTCGGGCTTGAATTTCTTTCGGTCTCCTTCTTCAAAAATGTTGTATTGATCTCTTTCTCTCTTCTTGCTTCTCGGATTGTCGGGACAATCACTCCTATAGTGACCCTTCTTATGGCATTGATAGCATTCTACCTTAGACATGTCAAATTTCTTCCTTGGTCCTTTCGATTTCTTCCCTTTATGTTGAGAAATGTAGACATTCGATACTCCTTCAGGATTGGAAACTAATGAGATCCTTAATTCTTCCTGACTGCAGGGAGTCTAGTTCTTCAAAGGCAGGAGCTACCTTCCAACTGTTAAGTCCTGCAACAAATGCACCCCAGGTAGTGGCAATCCTAATAGGGCAGTAATCACGAGTTCTTTTTCTGGAACAATTTCATCAATGGCCAAAAGATAATCCTTGATTCTTGCTGTCTTCACAAAGAAAGAGGCCACTATGTCTTCTTTAGTCATATTTGTAGTCCTTAGCTCATTCTTAAACCTTGCTACTTGACCAATGTTATTAATAGTGAATAACTTTGACAAGGCATCATACATTTCCTGAGCATGGTCGATGTTGGTTATGAATGGGACGAGGTTGTACTTTATTCCTTCTACCATTAGAGTCATGTCCACCAATTCTAGTTTCATGAAGTTCACTTTGTTAGCATCACTGGAATCCTCTGTAGGATTCTTTACTTTTCCTTTGACCAAGTCCAGTACCTTATTCTTTTCAAGGATGAGGTAAATTCTCTTCTTCCACGACCTATAGTTCGAGGCTCCTTCAAGTTTGTTTTCTCCCTTGATTGTGTTAGAAATATTCCTAGAATGTAGTAGATTCCTTCCTTGAGATGATCCCTCTCAACCATATATGATATCCCTATTCCTTTTTAACCAAGGAATAGATCCTTTCTCTTATTCAAGGAGACTCCTTTGCTTCCTCTAAAATTTAGAGAAGATTCCTGACTTCCTTTCTAATTGGAAATTCATATTCATAGGATTTCTAGCTTGTCTTAATAAGAGTATCAACTACCAATTCTTCATAGCTGTCTGGCTCCCTCTTTTCTCTGCATCTCATCATATCGAACCTGATTTTTTTTCGAGGTAACATGGAACCATCTTCACTCTTCAATATTATGACAAGATACAAGTCATTTTTCTTGCTTATCTCTTTCATCTTCGATATCGTAAATGAATGCATTGTATTGAGCCTTTCCAAACTTCATTCTGATCATAGATTCCTTATGAAAGTGATTTCCTTTGACCTCCAGGTTATCTTTCTCGTGCTTCTACCTTTCAATCCAAACATGGGAATATCTTGAATTTATAGTTTCCAGGTACCAGATATTGAGCTTCCCTCAATATTATTCATACATTTCCATCCATACATTTGAACTTTCCTCAATTGTCATTATGTATTACTGCGAATTTCTTCCAGGTAGCAAGATAATATGTTAACTAGATAACCAACAATAATTAAAATCATTGAAGAATAGTAATTTAGATTATCCACAGTGTTAAAAAAACTTCTTTGACGTTTCGAATCTCAATGGTGATCCATCTTCAGGACAAAATGTGAATTAAAATCATACATACCTCATCCAGATGACCTTCTCGTACAATTATCATCCTCATGGTTCATTTCCATATGAATCTTCCTTCATGCATCAAAGTTCCCAAGGATAGAACTTGATTACTAAGTTACAAATTTTTTCTTCCGAAGATTAACTAGATGTTAATCATTATTCTATATATAATTTAGATAAATTATTAATTCTTTGAGTATACCAAATTCTTTCCTTTAAAACATCACATAATCATACAAAGCATGTTACAATATTATAAACCACATGAATCTTATCCAAGGGTCACTTTCAACATATATTCCTATGCTTCTTATTCCATCATCTAGCTATATATATCTCACAATGAGCCTACAACCTGACCCATTGCATTCCTTCATCCCTTCAAAGGTATTATTCCATATTACATGGAATGTACACTAACCTTGTCGTAATGATTCTCCCAAGGACCTCCTAAAATGATGGTTCTTCCATTATCATAATGGTCCACCTAAGAAAACTGATTTCCTCTAACATAATGTTAGATAATGCTTGGATGAACAATATGCAAAATGGTATATCTATCTACTTTTTTAAGACTATATGATTTCTACAAAGAAACTTAACCAAGTAGACTCTACATATGCTACTATCACATGATTCTCTCTACGATGTTATGTAAAATCAAGATTCCTTTCAAAGTAAACAACAATTCATGTTATCCTAAAGGAAATATTAATCCTCATAAAGAACCTAACAAAAAATGTGCCTTCTTCAATAGTAAAGATCTTTCACATCTTCTTTCTTCGACTTCTTCTTAGGTTCTCATGTTTCCTCAACTATGTGAGCCTCGATTCTTTCATCTATCTTATTGTTCCGTTGGCTTGGAAAATCCCTCTTAAATTGTTCATATTCACTGCACTTAAAACATTGAACCTTGGACATATATTTCTTCTTAGACTTCCAAACTTTTCCCTTCTTCAGCTTCTTGACTTGAGCTAGAAAGGCTTGAGACTGCTCATCTCATCCAATGTCATCTTTTACCTTGATCCTTGATTCTTACAAAATTAATTGAGCCCAAAACTCATTAAAGGAAGTTTAATCTTTCTTAGAGTAGATGGTTGTTGCAAAGATGCTCCATTCTGGTGGCAATGCATTCAACGCACAAATGGTCAATTCCGAATAAAAAATTCTCTCTCCAAGCCCCTGCAAGTGTTCTCTTAATTGATATATATTCATTAGAAAGGATGCCATGTCCACATCCTTTGATTTATTTATCTTGTATAGTTTATTCCACAAAGACATCTTTTGTCCTGATGTACTTGCAGAGTACAAAGTCAATAGCTTGTCATACATAGTCTTGGAAGTTTTCAAAATTGCAACAAATGGAACGAGATGATCTTTAATGGATTCAAATATTAACCTTTCTGCCCTTAATTCCCCTTTATTGTACTTTTATTTTTCTCGAGTCTTGTATTTTCTGGTTTCAGTAACTTCCCCAGTTACATATTCCATTACCTCATGTTCTATAAGTGTCAGGTCAATCCTTTTCTTCAATGCAAGGAAATTTGATTCTCCAACGAGCTTATTGCTCTCCTTGTAGAAAGAACCCACATGACTTGTAGATTTAGACATAGAGTAATAATATGATACTTACTTGATAACCAAGATCCTTTTCCTTGATGATGTCTCCAACCTTTCTTGATGCCTTCAATACCTTTGAAGAAATTTCAATAATGTCCTTAAAAGATATTTCCTAGGATTCCTCCTACAATCAATTTCAAGAGTGATGAATAATACCAAGATCCTGTTGATGCTTACTTCAAGGATGCCTTTCAATGAGCCTTTAAATAGATCACCCTATCTCAAGAGACAAACTTTCCTGTAGTCTTTCTCTCAAGCCTTCATTTGATGAGAGCTTGAAGTAGTCTTGATCTTATTCAATGTAGAAACCCTCCTTCTAGATCAATATGTCTTCTACTTTGATTTATCGTTCACCTTTGCTCCAATTACTTGTTGGAAAATGAAATGTGGCATCTATTAATTCCAATATTCCTTTACCTTAATCTTTTCTTGTGAACTTAGTTAGTATTATTGTGTTATTTATTTAGATATTTTCATCAAATAAATATCAAGTCTGAACAAAAACAATAACAACAAAGGACACAAAAATTAGGCTCTCAGACAGGGAAAAACCCCTCCAAGGGGAAAACCCATAAAACTCTCCTCTTCTTATAAAATATGCTTCCAATGATACAAAAAATACCCAATCCCAGACCAAGTATTTCTCCAAGTACCAAGTCAACCCTTCCAACAAGTCTTTCCTTTATCTAGCACTAACCAGCTTCAAATTGCAATTTCGACCTCCCAACTTCAGTACTGCTTCTTCGACTTGCAAGTTCGGCCTTGTAGCAACGAAAAAAAAGATAATACAACTTCCTCTTGAGACCCTCCTTTAGAAAGTCAAGTCCTCCCAAGGTTAATGAGGTTAAGATAGAGTATTCTTCCTTCCGGCAAAAAGAGACTACACTTTGTCCTACTGCACACTGAAGACCTTCCTTGAGCATGATAGCTCCAACCAAGATCAATGAGATAACTTTAGCGTAATTCTTCCTTCCAGCAACAAGATACTGCAATTTGTCCTACTACAACTTGAATATGCAATTTCAACCTCTTTTATAGTTGCATAATCCCTATACTTTCACACATGCGAGAGAGAGAGAGATAGCCCAAAAACAAGTCTTCTTCTTCTTCTACACCTTTTCTCTTCTTTTCTTCTTGCTTCCTAGATATAGATCATACTTTTTCCTTGAGATCTAACTTCTTTGTGAGTGAGTGCCAAATGAGGTCAAACTGCTCCTGTATATAACAGTTCCAAGGGGTTGAATTCCCTCCTTTAGGCCGACTTGTACCTTTGGAGTTTCGAGGACTTTCTAGACTCAAAATAAACTATTTTTCCAATTAAAATTTTCCTGAAAGTGTCTTCTAAACATGTTGATGAATTATTTGACTCATGACATCAAATCCTAAGACCTAACAAACCCTAGAAGCATGAAGAACACGATTTTATTTAGAATACCATCAATAAGAAGCATAGAACCCATGCTTTAATAATAATCATTTTTTTCTTTTTCCTTTTTTATTTTGTTTGTTACATAGGATACATATTGAAATGATTATAACAACATGTATGAAGACCGAAACTAGTTACATTTTCAACAAAAAACTTTCTTGAAAATAAAACTTAGCAAATCTCACCCACACAAATGGAGACTACACATGGAAATGACTTGGAGAAAATTCCAAAATGTGTTTTTAGTGGGAGAATAAAGAGAGGGAACACATCTTGTTGAAATCCTAAAGGTATATAACCCCGTCAAAAAGGCTCATTTCACTCTTGTTTGGTCATTTAATGGGATGAATTGATGAATAAACTGCGTAGTATATATTTTATGGATGGAAATGTAATTATTAATTTTCATGTGTAAAATTTCTTGTATTTTGAGGTTCTTTCTAATTGTCAAGTTTTGAAAAGTATTCAATTGAGTTTCACTGAGTTTCCAAGTTCTTCTAAGTTCCACATTGCATGAGGTTTTGTTGACCTTGAGTTTCACGACCTTTAGTGCAGGATTTGGAAAGGTCTTGCGGGGTTTCTTATTTGTGATTGATCATATCACATATGTATAAAGCTATTCATATGCTATTAAGATTATATTATGAAAGGATATTGCAAGAGAGATCTCTCTAAGGTATTGTAATATATGGGACATTCGAATACAACTAACATATACCCTCCATCCCATGGGATGTGGAAATCCAACTTAATTCATGAGATGTGGAAACAAATCTTCAACTAGATTAGTGGAAACATAAGGCCATGTGATGAATGGTGTCAAATATAGTTGGTAATTTGGTCGATGACTTCCAATATCCATACACTATATTCAAAATTCATTGTCACTTTTAGTGATATCAAAAGTCCCACTACTATATTTAAAATCTCAAAATATCATAATATATGAGAGATTAGTCAAATCTAATTATACAAATAAGTGGTTAGATCCAACGTCTTCAATGATATCATGTATAATTGATATCATCATTTTGTACCTTGTTATATTTCTAAGATCACTGCAAATATTTGCATTGCTAGCCTTTCTTTTTTCTCACTAACTAGTTAGTTTTAGTCTCTCCTTGAATGGCCTAGAGAATATGCAGGCCATGATATTTTTTGGCCTTTTTATTGTCTTATATTGGCCTAAGAATATACCATATACTTTTCATATCTAGTTTTAGTGTTTTCCAGGTTGGGTTCCTTTTAAAAATATCGACACTATTCATGCTTTTTCCAAATAGAACACACTTATTTTAATGTATGTGTTACAAATTATATTGTATGATGTCCCATATTGTGATTTTCATAACATTGATGGAGATTCGCTGCTAGTTCTCTATAGGGATTTTAGGGGCTCCCTCTAATTTATTCTAGTACCAGGACCAGAGATTCTTAGCCCTCTTCGTCAGGGAGATCTTCTGACATAGCTCTTAGCACTTACACACCATGCCTCATCCAAAATTGATCAAATTTATCACCTCCTACTTCTATGTTGAATCATCATATTCAAGCAACAAATGACATGAAAAGTCCCACAATGAAACATATAATAGAATGGTGAGACATGGGGTTTCTCCTCAACTCTCTCCTCCAGGAGGCCAACCAACATTATTGAGACTAGTTTGGAAATATCAATTTGTGCATCAGGCCACACTTTTACTTGTGTTAGAGAGATTAGCTCCAAATGGATTCAGAGTAGAGAATATGCCACATGTCAAATTCCTTCTTAGATCCAAAGGAGCAGCTAGAGATACATTCAAAGTTTCCTTATTTTAACTTGGGATTCTAGGAGTATCTATTGCTTGTACACCCCACACCTACCCTAGTAGTATACAATAAGAATCCCCAATGGTTCCAAAGTACTTTGACAACAAGCTAGTTGCTTATTACC
Source organism: Pinus albicaulis (assembly GCA_034641835.2). Taxonomy (NCBI): domain Eukaryota; kingdom Viridiplantae; phylum Streptophyta; class Pinopsida; order Pinales; family Pinaceae; genus Pinus; species Pinus albicaulis. Next base: position 346,724,558 of record CM076581.1, on the reverse strand, counting down.
TCCCTTGTCCTCAACCATCAGAATTAGGAGTCCTTGACATCCTTAGCCTCATCGATCTCTCTCTCTCTCTCTCTTGATAGGTTCTTGAGTTGTCCAACCTCAATCAATGTTTCAAATCACCGTACTTTTGCCATGGTGTTATACATTTGTTATGATGTTATACTTATGTAGGTTTATTTCTTTATATTATTTTCGACATTTATAGGATTTATGCTTGTACTCCCACATGGTATTCACATTGTCTGTACTCTTCAGTCCCATGGACCTACTTTTGTGGTAATTCATTAGACATTAATATAATTATTTTATCTTATCTTGGAGAGTTGGAGAAACTTGGGGGAATACATATTCATGGATCCTCTTCTCTTAATCATGCATCATATCATTTGATAAATCCCTTTGGTTGCAAGAGTCACTTCTCCTTGGTTGGATGGTGATCGTTATTGCTATCTGGTTCTTGGTCACACCTTTTTGGCTGATATGGCTTCACTTTATAGTTGTTATATACTTATGATTATGGTTTTCATATGATATTGGCTTCTGGTGGGGTTCATTAGGAGTTACCACTTGTATTTTCTTGGTACAAACCTTTATATGGTATACCCCTCATTGGCACACATGTGGAGGTAAGCTATTTAGATATTATTGTGGTCATCCACTTATATTAGTGTGGAGTTTGAAATATGCACAAATTAAAATTATATGGAGTGGCCAAGGGATGACTTCGTACCTTGAGATTATGTGTGCACATGGTATATTTTATATGGAGCCATCTTCATGCGATGAAATTGACATGGGTTTATCAAATCACATATTATTGGGGCACACTTGTTAAAGTATTAAATAATTATTTTATGAAGTCATTCTCCTTATACATGTACTTTTTCAACTATACTCTTCAATTTACCCACATGTCGGGACAATGGAACATACATTCACATATATCTGTATTTTAATACAATGAGATAGGGTTACAATCCTACCCTTGATTGGTGCATGTATGGAATAACATGGACCCACCTTCTATCATGAAGAGCTATTTTGACTATTTGAGTGGGATGACCATCATGATTTTGTACATGTGAGCCCCTCAGATTTGCATGAGATATAAATGTGTGATTTTTGTCATATATATATATATATATATATATATATATATATATATATATATATATATATATTTTAAGGTTAACTTACAAGGACATTGATGGACTAGAGATACACACCCTTTGTTTTTGCTTGAAGATGGTACATCTTGGTTGGGAATATTTGTGGTTGTGGATCCTTTTTCTTGGTGATGCATGAGTGCTACATGATTAATTTAGTGGTTCATACATTGTCATACCTTGATTCATGGTTACATTTGTTTCTTAGTGGTGACACACTCTTTGATATTATGATTTTATGGCCTATCTTCGATCTACTTGCATGATGATGGTGCTAGTTTCTTGCATATTTGTATAGATGTTTGATATTATCATTGATACGATGAGATGATGTTATTGTAGAGGAGTACCAAGTGCTTTATATGTAAATTTACTGTTATTATGATGTTTGACACAATAGAGAAATATTTCCATGGAGTACCCACCTCCTTGTTACTAAGATCACATGCATGCTATACTTGATGTTGGTGATGGAGTGCTCAAGCACTTGAGATGTCTATTATTTCATGGATTTTTAGGATTTGGCACAACATTTAGGTGATTTCAGCCTCTGGAATGATGATGGATGACATCGAATCTTGTGTGAGTGCACCCTGTGTTTTGAGTTATCTATTGTTGTCTCATGATGGTATTGATTAGATAGACACTTGTTTTCATGGTGTACTCTGTTAGGGTCCTATATTTCATAGGATCTCAAGGTGATTTGATTTATTCTATCTGTCAAATTTATTTTGTAAAATGATTTCCAATCTACAAATAATTTTCAAAAAAAAAAAAAGGGAGATAACATAAAGAATAAAAAGAGAGTATATGTTATAAATAAAAAATATAAGATGTGAACCCCATCAAAAATAAGAAACACAATAAATTATGAAAGTGTTGCACATCCAAATGCCACTACTCTTAGTTTAGCTTACTTCTGAAAATAAATTGTGTGCATCTTGTTTAAAATGCCACAAAATTTCAATAAAATTCAATTATATAGTTTAAGCATGATTGAATTAGGTTTAATTGCTTGTCAATAGGTAGTGAAAAATAAATTTTCACACTGTTTAATCCTAACAGATTAATTAGTTAGGTAGAGAAAAAAATTTGGTTCAGTAGTTCAATCTGAACCAAGGGAAGTGTTGTAACATCATTTGTTTTGATAAGTTAGCATAAGTAGTTAAATACTTTTCAAAATTATAAGGTAGGATATGGATGCAAAAGAATCAAAAAGTTAAAAATGTTAGGAAGATTATTATTTTTGTAGGCATCCATGTCAATAAAATTTTAGGTGTTAGATGCTCTAAACAAAGGAGGCAAAAAAAATGTTAGGGAAGCAAGAAAGAAAAAGAAAAGCTTCATTCTGTTTTAAAGGTTTTGATTGGCTGCTAGTCTAAATGAACCTATGGAAATGTTATTTGTATGGTTTAAATTCTTATTATTAAGTTATATCCCACAGTTTTAAACCATATCATATATCCCCCATACTTTCATTTCATTCATTTCCATTTATTTACATTTCCTTCCCCGTTCATTTATTTCCATACATGTCATTATAAATCCTGCACATTCAAAATCAATTTTCCATAGGCCAAATCCCAAAAAATCCTTTACATTGCCATCTCCTACAAACCTTTTAAAAGGCACTATACAATGAAGTGGGACCCGTTTTACCCGCCACATTTCCCTTCCACTTCATTTTCCTTTGAAAAACATTAAACCATACCTTTTTCCGCTTGATCCTTCTACTTTACATTTTTCATCGTTATATAATTGTTTACACTTACAATCCGCTTCCTTATTCCCAGATTTTGATTAAAGTGGGCCATTCCTCCACGTCACCCTTTCTTCCCCACCCTCCATCGTAGATCACATATTATAACCTTTTCCCATCGCAACTAAACTTTAAAAACTATGATTTACGATTTGCGATATATCGCATCGTAGAATTTTTAACTTACCTTCGGAGCGCCCTATATTTTATTTAACTTGTGATGCGGCAGGTTGGCCCCACCACAGCAGCTCCGCCCCCCACTTCATATCCTTTTCAATACATACACATATCACATGAAACATCATGAAACCTTACCTTACCGCTGAAAATTTCCGAATTGCAATTGCGATGAAGGTGGGTCCCTCTCCCCGCACTTCACAAGTTTTAGATGTTAACCCCCACTGCTTATAAAAAAACTCAAAGATCTGCGATTTGCGATGCAGTTGGTCCCACTCTCCCCTACCATGTCACTTACCTCCTCCTCGCGCTTCGCACTTCACATCATTTATAGTTTACCTCCGCGCTTATAACTAAAACTTAAAAATTGTGATCTGCGGGCTGCGGTCCGGTCCCATCAACCCTCCACGTCACTTCCCACTTTGCATCCCATATCCAATTACATTATTCATAAACTTAAACTCTAAATATTGTGAAGTGTGCGGATGAGATGCGGCTTCAGAATTGAAATTTAAAATATTTCAAGTCTGGTATATTGGTTTTTCACACTATTTTGTTTACAAAAAAGGTTTTAACATGGCAAAAGGATTTCGGGTGACAAAAAGACAGAAAGTTCGAATCATTGTAAAAGGTGGTCCATGTCCTAACTGTCCCAATACATCAGCACCTACTCTGCACAACGCATTCCATCGAGACTATAATTTTGTAATAAGTTAGAGTTTTTAGTTCAATTTTAAGCCTAAAAATACCATGTCTATTAGAGACAATATTATTGTGATTTTTTGTATAAATACTTTAGTTTTGGAAGTATCAAGGGTCGATTGATTGAGATTAGAATCGTTACTGTCTTTTGGAGTACTGTAAGCTTTTTCAAAGCAATGGAGCATCAATAATAATCTGACCATTCACAAGATTCTCGTGGCTTAAATAATGGTGATGTTTTTCTTCTGTTCTTATGTTTCATTGTAATCATCTGAATTCTAATTGTAAAGCAGAAACCGTGATGAATAGGATTTAATTTTGAGTACCTTATTCTGGCTGCGTTTACAATAATAAAGTTTTCCACTGAAAGCCAAACTAAATAATTCTTAATTTATCTTTAGTTCTGCTGAATATGTTCATATTTCTGTCATAATCCATTTATAATTCGAAAAGATTCAATAAATATTCCTAGCTTGCCCTGTGTTTACTCTGTGAAAAGTTGATGCAACCATCCAGTTACATTTTGACTCCATTTCCCAATAGATATTAATAAATTGAATACAATCAATCCTCCAAAATCCAAAACAAACTCAAAACCCCAAGTACTATCATAAATAACCTAAAAAATTATCCAAACAAAGTTAAATCTTATAGAGAGAGCCCTCTCTGAAACTGACATGACTAGATCCTAGTTTCCAAAGTTGGTTTGATGCTGGCCTATGTGATTATTTCTCACAATCTCTAGCAAATTACATAATGCTAACATTGTGGCGACCATACTAGGGAACAAATTGAAATCAATCATAATTTCTTTCAAATTCAATCTCTGGTTAAATAATCACTGTATTAATATTTCATACAGATTACTATCTTTTTGATTTTTTGTAAATATGGTGTGCAATTTCAAGTTCAAAAGCTTTGGTGTGAGTTACATTTTATATTGTGTGTTTTGATTTTCAAAACTGGCTTCTAAGAGACCTTATACAAGATCCCATCCTGATCCCAAACCTCCTGAAATAGTGGGTGATCCTCAAAGGATTGGAAAAAGAACTAAGGATACTTCACAAAAATCAGTCAAACAAATCAGTTCTTTTGAAAGCCAGGGAAGCAATAATCCTCGCCCTAGAGCACAATCCCTCCCTAATAAGCTTGAAACCTTACAAGATATAAAATTTGATTTAAAGTTTGAGAAAAGCCTGTTTAGAAGTAAATCCTTAAACTAGGCTGATACATTAGTCATTGACCAATCGATTCTGCATCCAAATTAACCTAAAGTTTTGCCTTCTTTAACGAAATCTGATTAAGAAATTGTCCAGGATTTTAAGATCCTCAAAGATTTGGTATTAGAATTCACTTCAACAGTTACAGATGTCTATCTCCAACAATCAGTATAATTGTCTGCCTTAAATATTTCTGCTTCATTCAGTGTATACCAACTAGTTCAACAAAGACCTGTGAATCTAGCCTCTTTTGAGAATTCTACTACTTATCCTCTCATAAGCACTCAAAGGCCTTCATCTCCATCACTTCATCCATCCTCTCCTTCACATATAGTTCATCCTTTTCCACCTCCTTTACCACCTATCAACCCTCCACCTCGAATCATGGCTGCACGTTATGATCCATTGGTTCTTCGTCAAAACCCGGGGGCTATGCCCCAAGATTATCAATCCAAAATACCCTAGTTCGATAACACCCAACACATTACTACTCAGCAACATGTAGACATAATTAATGATTTCTTCGATCGCTATGAGATTGATGCTGATGAAGTTATGATGAGGTTATTTGTTCAAACCCTTGGAGGTGAAGTTAGGAAATGGTTTAGAGCTTTACCAGTTGCTTCCATTAATGATCTAGCAGTCCTACAACATTAGTTTCTAGATATATGGAAAATTAAAAAGAACCCCCTCCAAATTCTCTCAGAATATGAAAATATAAAAAGAGATACTGGAGAGAGTGTGCAATATTATTGTGCTATATTCAATTCTATTTATAATGCTATTCCTGCTCACATAAAACCACCTGAAGGACTAGTGTTGATTAAGTTTCTAAGTGGTTTTGAAATAGACATATCTTATTAGTTAAGAGAGAGAAATCCTAGCACATTAGAGGAAATGCAGACCATAGCAGTTAGTACAGAGGCTAATTTGTTGGCCAAAAGAGCTAGAATGAGAGCTGAGAAGAGAGTTACCATAAAAGAAGAAGAATCAACTTCTAGCACTGATTCAAAAATAGATTCTTTAGTGAGGGCAATGGAAAGAATGGTGATTGATAGAAACATCCCTAGGGAAAATCAAAACCCTCCCCAAAATCACAATCAAAACAATAAGAGAAATCAACCATAGATTAAACAAAGGGGACCTGACCAAAAAATTAGACCACCTTTTCAGGACATTTATGTTGATGAAGAATTTGAAGAATTTGAAGAATATAAATAGGGATTTGAGAACGCCATTATGGAGGTTCACAAAAAATATAATCTTAGGAGTAGAAAAAATGACAATACTACTAAGAAAAAAACTGATAAACCTCCCAAAATTACCTCTAATTTAGACCCTAAGAAAACAATAGAAAAGTCTTCTAAGAAATCTGGTGAAACTCCTGGAAAGAAACCTTCAAAGGTTTCTACTAAAAAGACAGTTGATTTTGTGTCTAAACCAACTCAAACTGATGTTCCAACTACCAGTCAGAAAACCCAACTTAAATCTAAAGAAACTATCGATGTACCTGATATTCCAAATATTTTAAGATTCAATCATCATCTAACCTTGAAAACAAACTAGCCAATGTCAAAATTCCTATCCCTTTAACAGAGCTAGCGAAAAAAAAAACATATAGAACTCTGGTAATGGAAGTACTGAAGAGAGGGGAAACTGTAGACACTCTCAACCTGAATTAGTTTTTGGTCCAGAAGTAGATGGTAAGTTACAAGAAGGAGCAATCCCTCCTTTCTATGTCAGCTTGAACATACAAGATAAAATCCTACATAATTCTATGTTGGATTCAGGTGCTTCGCACAACTTAATGGAAAAATTAGGTCTTAACATCACTAGGCCTTACAAAGATCTATACTCATTTGATTCAAGTAAAGTGAAGTGTTTAGGTCTCATCAAGGATATGTGTGTAACTTTGTCTCAAATCCCAGACAAAAGCCTAGTTATGGACATTGTGATAGCAGACATTCCTCCTGAATATGACGTGCTTTTATCACGTTCTTGGGGAGAAAAGTTACAAGGAACCCTTCAACTAGATATGAACTATGCTATAATATCAGTTTTTGGTAAGGAGATAAGGTTATATAGGGAAAATCTCATGAAATATATGGTAAGAAGTCAAGAAAAACCTCATAATTACCCTCTATATTTTGTTCACACTGATTTGGATTCATTCATATTATTCAATGATACAGAGATTGAAGCACAATTTGGAAATAACATTGATGAAAACCCAGCTCAACTCAACCAATTAGATCCTCCTCCAAAACTACTATGGAATATGAGCTTTGATGGAGCCTGTAGTAAATAAGGCTTTGGAGTAGGAATCTGATTATCTAATCCGTCTAATAATCATTGTGAAGGGAATTCCTATAAACTTAATTTTCAGTGTACCAAAAATATTGTTGAATATGAAGCTCTGATGTTAGGTTTGCAGTTACTTAAGAAATTGGGTGCCAAAAGAATTGTTGTGTAAGGGGATTCAGAATTAATCATCAAACAAGTAAAAGGAGAATATGCCGCTAAACACCCTAGATTAACAGCCTACAGAAACACATTACACCATTTCTTAGATACTTTTGTGGAATATGATCTAGAAGTAATTCCAAGAACTCAAAATGTCGTAACTGATAGTCTTGCTATTTTTGCAAGTACTTGTAAAATTCCTCACCTGAAAAAACCACACACAATTGAAATAAAAAATCACCCTGCAGTACCAGATAACATGCGATACTGATAGGTGTTCGGAAATGACAAACAGATTGAAAATTTCTTACTGTCAAAAGCTTAGTTTGAGGAAACACAGTTAGATTTGGATAACCAGGAAGAAAATAAGATAGTTGTACATAGTCCTTTGGTAAACCAGGGTGATAGATTAGATGTCGATAATCATTTAGATGAAAGTGTGCATAAATTAGAAACTCATGAAATAGATCCTGAAAAATAATATTTTGAAATTCTTCAACTAAAAGATAACGTTTTTCCCCGGGGATTAGCTCCATTAGAAGACCTTTTTGACTTCAATGATGTAGCAAAGAAGCCTAAAATTAAGCCCATAGGAGCAGAAGTTGAGGAATGCAACATAGGTACTGAACAAAATCCAAATATGATTAAATTTTTCAAAACATTGCCTCTTATGACCAAACGAAGATTTATAGCTTTGTTCAAAGAATACATTGATGTATTTGCTTGGAGTTATGAGGAGCTAAAAGTTTATGATTCCAGCATCATTCAACACAAAATTCAAATTAAAGAAGAACAAAAGCCTTTCAAACAGAAACTTCGGAGGATAAATCCAGTTTTTTTACCTTTATTTGAGAAAGAAGTTAAACGAATGTATGATGCTAAAATAATTGTCCCCCTCAGATAGTCGAAATGGGTGTCAAACATAGTACCAACCAGAAAGAAAACTGGAGAAATCACGTTGTGTATTGATTTTAGAAATCTGAATAAGGTTTCTTTGAAAGATAACTATCCTTTACTCAAAATGGACCATATATTACAAAATGTGATAGGATCAACTAGGATATCATTACTATATGGTTTCTCTAGCTATAACCAAGTCTTGGTTGATCCAGAAGATCATGATAAAACAGTTTTTACCACTCCATGGGGCACTTTTATGTATGTGAAAATGCCTTTTAGATTGATGAATGCTGGGGCCACGTTCCAAAGAGCAATGGACATTGCTTTTTCAAATGAGATTGGCCTCTTTATTGTAATCTATCTGGATGATATAGCCGTGTATTCAAAATCTGACAAAGAACACTTGAGACATTTGAGACGAGTCTTTGAGAAATGCAGGAAATTTGGCATATCTTTAAATCCTAAGAAAACACTATTTAGCCTGGAAAAAGGAAATCTGTTAGGACATATCATATCAAAAGATGGAGTTAGAATTTACCCTAAGAGAAATGAAGAAATCCTAAAGATCAGTCCCCCAAGAAACATTAAAGAACTTCAATCCTTCATAGGTAAAATAATTTTTCTAAGAAGATTTATTCCTGATCTTGCTGAACTCCTTAGAAACATAACCAATATGATAAAAAAAGACTCTGAAATCAAATAGAGCATAGAGGCTAGGAAATATTTTGACATGGTAAAACAAGCATTAACTAAAGCACCGGTATTAATCAGTCTAGATTTTAATAAATATTTTATAATATTTTCTTTTGCTTCTGAGCACACTATTGCAGCTGTTTTACTGCATAAAAACAGTGACGGATTTGAGCAGCCAATAGCCTTATTCAACAAAGCTTTAAGAGATGCTTCTCTCAAGTACAACATCATGGAAAAACAGGGCTTTGCACTAGTCAAAGCAATTAAATATTTTAGAGTTTATATTATGCATTCACATGTAATTTCTTATGTACCTAACTCTGTGGTAAAGGATATCTTAACGCAGAATGGACCAGATGGAAAAAGAGGAAAATGGATTGCAGTTATTTTCGAATATTATCTGGAAATAAAACCTACCAAACTAATTAAAGGGAAAGGACTTGCCCAGCTTATGGCTAAGTCCAATTTTCAGCTCTGGACATAAATTTGGTGGAAACTTTGGATGATCAAGAGGAGAAGGCGACTCCACAAATCAATGAAGAGTTTTAAATTCTCCCTGGTATGCAGACCTGCTTTATGTATTGTTTAATTTAAACTCCTCTTGGTCTTACAAAGGCTAAAGCTAGATTTCTGAAATTAAAGGCAGTGAAATTTTGCATCATTGATAATGTCCTTTATTGGAAAGATTCTTGTGTCCTATTACTCAAATTTTTGTTGAAGAATGATTCAGAAAATATTATGCACGATTTTCATGAAGGAGACTGTGGTGGCCAACTGTATTGGAGGACTACTGCTAATAAGATTTTCAGGGCTGGTTTTTACTGGCCCACCCTTTTTTCTGATGTTCATAAGAAAATCACAACCTGCCATAAGTGTCAAATTTTTGAAGGTAAAAAGAAACTCCTACCCTTGACTCTCAAACTCATTTCTGTTGAAATCCCATTCCAACAATGGGGTTTGGATTTCATAGGTGAAATCCATCCTCCTTCCTCTGCCCAACATAAGTGGCTTTTAACAACCACAAATTACTTCATTAAGTGGATAAAAGCCATCCATTCTAGAAATGCCACTGATGCTGTTATTACCAAGTTCCTTGAGACCAATATCATGTCCAGATTTGGCTCTCGAAGGAAAATCATCACTGACAATGCAACAAATTTTAAATCCAAAAATATGATTGACTTCTGTGATAAATATAATATTTCTTTAGGACATTCAATGACCTATTACCCACAAGGTAATGGACTAGCTGAATCATCCAATAAGAGACTGGTAAACATCATCAAGAAGTTATTAGAACAGAATACAAAGTCTTGGCATAATAAGTTAGTTAGTGCACTTTGGGCTGATAGGCTTACTACAAATAATTCCATTGGTATGTCACCATACCAACTTGTCTATGGAATGGATGCTGTTTTTCCATCGTCTCTAGCACAACCAGTGATGAATATAATGCAAGAGTTACAAGTGGAACCAAATGATGCACTCAGAAGGATTCATCAAACCATTCAGTTGCAACAAACAAGAGAAGAGGTGTATAAAAAAACACACCTCATCCAGGAAAATATCAAGAAAATATTTGACAAAAGGACTAAGGCAATTGATGTTTCTACTGTTGACAAAGTTTTAAAATGGGATGAAAGGAGAGAAGACAAAGGGAAGCATAACAAGTTTGATAATATATGGATGGGACCATATATTATAAATTCTTTTAGAGGTGACCATGCATTTTTTATCACAGATATAGATGGAACAAAGTTACCTAGTGGTCCTGTAAATGGAAGGATGTTGAAGCATTATTTCTCTTAGTCTAAAGATTCTTTTACATCATTGTAAATATCATAGTCAACATAGATTGGATTGGATGTTTTGCTGATTAAGGTTGAAGCCCGTAGAGAAGGCCCTAAGCCATGATCAACAAACCATCATAATATTTTGGAAGCAGAAAAGGAATTAGATTACAAATTGCTCAGATGTGCAGAAGTATAAGGCTACTGATCACATGATTCTTGACACTTTAATGCATGGAAGTGCCATCCCCAATTGGAGCCACTGTTAGGGTCCTATATTTCATAGGATCTCAAGGTGACTGAATTTATTCTATCTGTCAAATTTATTTCGTAAAATGATTTCCAATCTACAAATAATTTTCAAAATAAATAAAAAATGGGAGATAACATAAAAAATCAAAAGAGGGTATATGTTATAAATAAAAAATATAAGATGTGAACCCCATCAAAAAGAAGAAAAACCGTAAATTCTGAAAGTGTTGCACATCCAAAAGCCACTACTCTTAGTTTAGCTTACTTCTGAAAATAAATTGTGTGCAACTTGTTTAAAATGCCACAAAAGTTCAATAAAATTCAATCATATAGTTTAACGATGATTGAATTAGGTTTAAATTGCTTGTAAATAGGTAGTGAAAAATAATTTTTCAAACTGTTTAATCTTGAAAGATTAATTAGTTAGGTAGAAAATAAAAATTGGTTCAATAGTTCAATCTGAACCAAGGGAAGTGTTGTAACATCATTTGTTTTGATAAGTTAGCATAAGTAGTTAAATACTTTTCAAAATGATAAGGTAGGATATGGATGCAAAAGAATAAAAAAGTTAAAAATGTTAGGAAGATTATTATTTTTGTAGGCATCCATGTCAATAAAATGTTAGGTGTTAAATGCTCTAAACAAAGGAGGGAAAACAAAATGGAAGGGAAGAAAGAAAGAAAAAGAAAAACTTATTCCGTTTTAAAGGTTTTGATTGGCTGCTAGTCTAAATGCACCTATGGAAAAGTTATTTGTATGGTTCAAATTCTGATTATTAAGTTATATCCTAAAGTTTTAAACCATAGCATATATCCCCCATACTTTCATTTCATTCATTTCCCTTATTTACATTTCCTTCTCTGTTCATTTGTTTCCATACATTTCATTATAAATCCCGCACATTCAAAATCACTTTTCCATAGGCCAAATCCCAAAAAATCCTTTACATTGCCGTCTCCTACAAATATTTTGAAAGGCACTATACGACGAAGTGGGACCCGTTTTACCCGCCACATTTCCCTTCCACTTCATTTTCCTTTGAAAAACATTAAACCTTACCTTTTTCCACTTGATCCTTCTACTTTACATTTTTCATCATTATATAATTGTTTACACTTACCATTCGTTTCCTTATTCCCCTATTGCGATTAAAGTGGGCCATCCCTCCACGTCACCTTTTCTTCCCCACCCTCCATCGCAGATCGCATATTATAACCTTTTCCCATCAGAACTAAACTTTAAAAACTGCGATCGCTGATTTGCAATATGTCGTATCGCAGATTTTTTAACTTACCTTCCGAGCGCCCATAATCTATTTTCTTTAACTTGTGATGCGACAGGTTTTCCCCACCACAACAGCTCCACCCCCCACTTCACAACCTTTGCAATACATATCACATATCACATGAAACATCATGAAACCTTACCTTACCGCTGGAAATTTCCGAATCGTAATTGCGATGAAGGTGGGTCGCTTTCCCCGCACTTCGCAAGTTTTAGATGTCAACCCCCGTTGCTTAAAACGAAACTCTAAGATCTACGATTTGCGATGTAGTCAGTCCCACTCTCCCCTGCCACGTCACTTACCTCCTCCCTGCACTTCGCACTTTGCATCATTTATAGTTTACCTCCGCACTTATAAATAAAACTTAAAAATTGCGATCTTAGGGCCGCGGTCCGGTCCCATCATCCCTCCACGTCACTTCCCACTTTGCATCCCATCTTTGATTAAATTATTCATAAACTTAAACTCTAAATATCATGAAGTGCAAGCATGCAATGCGTCTTCAGAATTGAAATTTAAAAGATTTCAAGTCCGGTATATTGGTTTTTCACATTGTTTTGTTTACAAAAAAGGTTTTAACACGACAAAAGGATTTCGGGTGACAAAAAGATAGAAAGGTCGAGTTGGGTAGAAAAAGGCATTTAGTACTCCATTCATACAACAACTCATTCGCTATCACAACATTTAGTCTGCCAGCATATCAGTAAAAGGTGGTCCACATCCTAACTGTCCCACTACATCAGCATCTGATCTGCACAACGCATTCCACAGAGACTATAATTTTGTAATAAGTTAGAGTTTTTAGTTCAAGTTTAATCCTAAAAATACCATGTCTGTTAGAGACAGTCTTATTTTAATTTGTTGTATAAATACTTCAGTTTTGGAAGTATCAAGGGTCGATTGATTGAGATCAGAATCGTTACTGTCTTTTGGAGTACTGTAAGCTTTTTCAAAGCACTAGAGCATCAATAATAATAAGATCATTCACTGGATTGTTGTGGCTTAAATACTGGTGATGTTTTTCTTCTGTTCTTATGTTTCATTGTTATCTTTCATTGTAATCATCTGAATTCTAATTGTAAAACAGAAATCGTGATGACTAGGATTTACTTTTGTGTACCTTATTCTGGTTGCGTTTATAATCATAATGTTTTCCACTGAAAGCCAAACTAAAGAATTCTTAACTTCTCTTTAGTTCTGCTGAATCTGTTCATATTTATGTCATAATCCATTTATAATTCGAACAGATCCAGTAAATATTCCTAGCTTTCCCTGTGTTTACTCTATGAAAATTTGATGCGACCATCCATTTTTATTTTGACTCCATTTCCCAATAAATATTAATAAATTGAATACAATCAATCCTCCAAAATTCAAAACAAACTCAAAACCCCAAGTATTATCATAAATAGCCTAAAAATTTATCCAAACAAAGTTAAATCTTATAGAGAGAGCCCTCTTTGAAACTGGCATGGCTAGATCCCAGTTTCCAAAGTTGGTTTGATGTTGGCCTATGTGATTAGTTCTCACAATCTCTAGCAAATGACATAACGTTAACATAGTGGCGACCATACTAGGGAATGAATTGAAATCAATCATAGTTTCTTTCAAATTCGATCTCTAGTTAAATAATCACTGTATTAATATTTCATAGAGGCTGCTATATTTTATATTTTTTGTAAATATAGTGTGCAATTTCAAGTTCAAATTATTGGTGTGAGTTACATTTTATTTTCAAATATGGCTTCTAAGAGACATTATACAAGATCCCATCCTGATCCCAAACCTCTTGAAATAGTGGATGATCCTTAAAGGATTGGAAAAATAACTAAGGATACTTCACAAAAATCAGTCAAATAGATAAGTTCATCTGAAATCCAGGGAAGTAATAATCCTCTCCCTACGGCAGAATCCCTCCCTAATAAGCTTGAAACCTTACAAGATATAAACTTTGACTTAAAGTTTGAGAAAATCCTGTTTAGAAGTAAATCCCTAAATTGGGTAGATACATTAGTCATTGACCAATCGATTCTGCATCCAGATTCACCTGAAAGTCTACCTTCTTTAACAAAATCTGATCAAGAAATTGTCGAAGATTTTAAGATCCTCAAAGATTTGGTATTAGAATTCACTTCAACAGTTACATATGTATATATCCAACAATCAGTAGAATTTTTTGCATTAAATATTGCTGCTTCATCCAGTGTATCCCAAATAGTTCAACAAAGATCTATGAATCCAACCTCTTCTGAGAATTCTACTACTTATACTCTCATAAACACTTAAAGGCCTTCATCTCCATCACTTCATCCGTCCTCTCCTTCAAATATAGTTCATCCTTTTCCACCTCCACCACCTATTAATCCACCACCTATAAACCCTCCACCTCCAATCATGTCTGCACGATATGCTCCATTGGTTCTTCGTCAAAACCCACGGGCTATGCCCCAAGATTATCAATCCAAAATACCCCAGTTCGATAACACCCAACACATTACTGCTCAACAACATGTAGACGCAATGAATGATTTCTTCGATCGCTATGAGATTGATGCCGATGATGTTATGATGAGGTTATTTTTTGAAACCCTTGGAGGTGAAATTAGGAAATGGTTTAGAGTTTTACCAGCTGCTTCCATTAATGATCTAGCAGTCCTAAAACGTTAGTTTCTAGATAGATAGAAAATTAAAAAGAACCCCCTCCAAATTCTCTCACAATTATATGAAAATATCAAAAGAGATACTGGAGAGAGTGTGCCAAATTATTGTGCTAGATTCAATTCTATTTATAATGCTATTCCTGCTCGCATAAAACCACCCGAAGGACTAGTGTTTACTAAGTTTCTAGATGGTTTTAAAAAAGACATAGCTTATCAGTTAAGAGAGAGAAATCTTGGCACCTTAGAGAAAATGCAGACCATAACAGTTAGTGTAGAGGCTAATTTTTTGGCCAAAAGAGCTAGAATGAGAGCTGAGAAGAGAGTTACCATAAAATAAGAAGCATAAAATTCTAGCACTGATGCCAAAATAGATTATTTAGTGAGGGCAAGGGAAAGAATGGTGATTGATAGAAACATCTCTAGGGAAAATCAAAACCCTTCCCAAAATCACAATAAGAACAATAGGAGAAATCAACCACAGATTAAACAAAGGGGACCTGACCAACAAATTATACCCCCTTTTCAGGACAATTATGTTGATGAAAATGAAGGTATCCCTCAATAGGAAGAAGACAACCAAATAAATTTGTTTGGTTTACAAAATAATGATACTATTTTTCTCACCGAAGAAGACCAAAAACTATTTTAATTAGCCCAAACAGAGCTTGAGTCAGAAGAATATGAAGAATATAAACAGGGATTTGAGAATGCCAGTATGGAGGTTCACAAACAATATAATATTAGGAGTTGAAAAAATGACAATACTGCTAAGAAAAACACTGATAAACCTCCCAAAATTACCTCTAATTCAGACCCTAAGAAAACAGTAGAAAAGTCTTCTAAGAAATCTAGTGAAACTCCTGGAAAGAAACCTTCATAGGTTTCTACTAAAAATATAGTTGATTTTGTGTCTAAACTAACTCAAATTGATGTTCCAACTACTAGTCAGAAAACCTTACTTAAATCTAAAGAAACTATCGATGTACCTGATATTCCCAATATTTTGAAGATTCAATCATTATTTAATCTTGAAAACGAACTAGCCAAAGTCAAAATTCATATCCCTTTGACAGAGCTAGTAAAAAAACAAACATAAAGAACTCAGGTAATGGAAGTATTGAAGATAGGGGAAACTGTAGACATTCTCAACCTTAATGATGATCAACCTGAATTACTTTTTGGTCTAGAAGTAGATGGTAAGTTACAAGAAGGATCAGTCCCTCCTTTCTATGTCAGCTTGAACATTCATGATAAAATACGACTTAATGTTATGCTGGATTCACGTGCTTCACACAAATTAATGCCCAAAGCTATAATGGAAAAGTTAGGTCTTGAGATCACTAGGCCTTAAAAATATCTATACTAATTTGATTCAAGTAAATTTAAGTGTTTAGGTCTCATCAGGGATCTATGTGTAACTTTGTCTCAAATCCCAGCCAAAAGCCTAGTTATAGACATTGTCGTAGCAGACATTCCTCTTAAATATTTCATGCTTTTATCACATTCTTGGGGACCATAGTTACAAGGAACCCTTCAACTAGATATGACCTATGCTACAATACTAGTTTTTGGTCAACAGATAAGGTTATATAGGGAAAATATCATGAAATATATGGTAAGCAGTCAAGAAAAACCTCATAATTACCATCTATATTATGTTCACACTGATTTGGATTCATTCATATTATTCAATGATACAAATATTGAAGCATAATTTGGAAATAGCATTGATGAAAACCCAGTTCAACTCAACCAATTACATCCTCCTCCAGAACTACTCTAGAATATGAGCTTTGATGGAGCCTGTAGTAAAGAAGGATCTGGAGCATGAATATGGTTATCTTATCTGTCTAATAATCATTGTGAAGGGCATTCCTATAAACTTAATTTTCAGTGTACCAACAATATTTCTGAATATGAAGCTCTGATGTTAGTTCTGCAGTTACTTATGAAATTGGGTGCTAAAAGAATTGTTGTGCAAGGGGATTCAGAATTAATCATCAAACAAGTAAAAGGATAATATGTTGCTAAACACCCTAGATTAAGAGCCTACATAAACGCAGTACACCATTTCTTAGATACTTTTGTGGAATATGATCTAGAAGTATTTCCAAGAACTCAAAATTTCATAGCTAATAGTCTTGCTGTTTCTGCAAGTACTTGTAAAATTTCTCACCCGAAAAAACCACACACAATTTAAATAAAACATCGCCCTACAGTACCAGATAACATGCGATACTGACAGGTGTTCGGAAATGATAATTAGATTGAAAATTTCTTACTGTCAAAAGACGAGTTTGAGGAAACACAATTATATTTGGATAATCAGGAAGAGAATCAGATAGTTGTACATAGCCCTTTGGTAAACCAGGGTGATAGATTAGATGTAGATAATCATTTATATGAAAGTGTGCATAAATTAGAAATTCATGAAATAGATCCTGAAAAAGAAGATTTTGAAATGATTCAACTAAAAGATAACGTTTTTCCCCGGGGATTAGCTCCGTTAGAAGACCTTTTTGACTTCAATGATGTAGCAAAGAAGCCTAAAATTGAGCCCATAGGAGAAGAAGTTGGGGAATGCAACATAGGTACTGAACAAAATCCAAAGATGATTAAATTGTCAAAAACATTGCCTCTTATGACCAAACGAAGATATATAGCTCCGTTCAAAGAATTTTGAGTTATGAGGAGCTAAAAGTTTATGGTTCCATCATCATTCAACACAAAATTCCAGTTAAAGAAGAACAAAAGCCTTTCAAACAGAAACTTCAGAGGATAAATCCAGTTTTGTTACCTTTAGTTGAGAAATAAGTTAAATGAATGTATGATGCTAAAATAATTTTCCCCCTTAGATATTCGAAATGTGTGTCAAACATAGTACCAACCAGAAAGAAAACTGGAGAAATCAGGGGTGTTTTGATTTTAGAAATCTGAATAAGGTTTCTCTGAAAGATAACTATCCCTTACCCAAAATGGACCATATCTTACAAAAGGTGATAGGATCAACTAGGATATCATTACTAGATGGTTTCTCTAGCTATAACCAAGTCTTGGTTGATCCAGAAGATCATGATAAAACATATTTTACCACTCCATGGGTTACTTTTATGTATGTGAAAATGCCTTTTAGACTGATGAATGCTGGGGCCACGTTCCAAAGAGCAATGGACATTGCTTTTTCAAAAGAGATTGGCCTCTTTATTGTAATATATCTGGATGATATAGCCGTGTATTCAAAATCTGACAAAGAACACTTGAGACATTTGAGACGAGTCTTTGAGAAATGTAGGAAATTTGGCATATCTTTAAATCCTAAGAAAACACTACTTGGCCTGGAAAAAGGAAATCTGTTAGGACATATCATATCAAAAGATGGAGTTAGAATTGACCCTAAGAGAAATGAAGAAATCCTAAAGATCAGTCCCCAAAGAAACATTAAAGAACTTCAATTCTTCATAGGTAAAATAATTTTTCTAAGAAGATTTATTCCTAATCTTGCTGAACTCCTTAGAAACATAACCAATATGATAAAAAAGACTCTAGAATCAAATGGAGCATAAAGGCTAGGCAATATTTTGACATGGTAAAACAAGCATTAACTAAAGCACCAGTATTAATCAGTCCAGATTTTACTAAATATTTTATAATATTTTATTTTGCTTCTGAGCACACTATTGCAGCTGTTTTACTGCATAAAAACAGTGAAGGATTTGAGTAGCCAATAGCCTTCTTCAACAAAGATTTAAGAGATGCTTCTCTCAAGTACAACTTCATGGAAAAACATGCCTTTGCACTAGTCAAAGCAATTAAATATTTTAGAGTTTATATTATGCATTCACATGTAATTTCTTATGTACCTAACTCTATGGTAAAGGATATCTTAACGCAGAATGGACCAGATGGCAAGAGAGGAAAATGGATTGCAGTTATTTTAGAATATGATCTGGAAATAAAACCTACCAAACTAATTAAAGGGAAAGGACTTGCCCAGCTTATGGCTGAGTCCAATTTTCAAGCTCTGGACATAAATTTGGTGGAAACTTTGGATGATCAAGAGGAGAAGGCGACTCCACAAATCAATGAAGAGTTTTAAATTCTCCCTGGTATGCAGACCTGCTTTATGTATTGTTTAATTTAAATTCTCCTCTTGGTCTTACAAAAACTAAAGCTATATTTCTGAAATTAAAGGCAATGAAATTTTTCATCATTGATAATGTCCTTTATTGGAAAGATTCTGGTGGCCTATTACTCAAATTTTTGTTGAAGAATGATTCAGACAGGATTATGCATGATTTTCATGAAGGAGACTATGGTGGCCATCTGTAATGGAGGTTTACTACTAATAAAATTCTCAGGGCTGGTTTTTACTGGCCCACCCTTTTTTCTGATGTTCATAAGAAAATCACAACCTACCATAAGTGTCAAATTTTTGAAGGTAAAAAGAAACTCCTACCCTTTCCTCTCAAACCCATTTCTATTGAAAGCCCATTCCAACAATGGGGTTTGCATTTCATAGGTGAAATCCATTCTCCTTCCTCTGCCCAACATAAGTGGATTTTTACATTCACAGATTACTTCACTAAGTGGATAGAAGCCATCCCTTATAGAAATGCCATTGATGCTATTATTACCAAGTTCCTTGAGACCAATATCATGTCCCGATTTAGCTCTCGAAGGAAAATCATCACTGACAATGCAACAACTTTTAAATCCAAAAATATGATTGACTTCTGTGATAAATATAATATTTCTTTAGGACATTCAATGACCTATTACCCACAAGGTAATGGACTAGCCGAATCATCCAATAAGAGACTGGTAACATCATCAAGAAGTTATTAGAATAGAATAAAAAGTCTTGGCATAATATGTTAGTCAATGCACTTTGGGCTGATAGGCTTACTACAAAGAATTCCATTGGTATGTCACCATACCAACTTGTCTATGGAATGGATGCTGTTTTTCCATCGTCTCTAGCACAACCAGTGATGAATATAATGCAAGAGTTACAAGTGGAACCAAATGATGCACTCAGAAGGATTCATCAAACCATTCAGTTGCAACAAACAAGAGAAGAGGTGTATAACAAAACACACCTCATCCAGGAAAATATCAAGAAAATCTTTGACAAAAGGACCAAGGCAACTGATTTTGCTATTGTTGACAAAGTTTTAAAATGGGATGAAAGGAGAGAAGACAAAGGGAAGCATAACAAGTTTGATAATATATAGATGGGACCATATATTATAAATTCTTTTAGAGGTGACCATGCATTTTTTTTATCACAGATATAAATGGAACATAGTTACCTGGTGGTCTTGTAAATTGAAGGATGTTGAAGCATTATTTCTCTTAGTCTAAAGATTCTTTTACATCATTGTAAATATCATAGTCAACATAGATTGGATTGGATGTTTTGCTGATTAAGGTTGAAGCCCGTAGAGAAGGCCCTAAGCCATGATCAACAAACCATCATAATATTTTGGAAGCAGAAAAGGAATTAGATTACAGATTGCTCAGATGTGCAGAAGGATAAGGCTACTGATCACAGGA
The DNA here is from genome assembly GCA_034641835.2 of Pinus albicaulis. Lineage (NCBI taxonomy): Eukaryota > Viridiplantae > Streptophyta > Pinopsida > Pinales > Pinaceae > Pinus > Pinus albicaulis. The sequence continues at coordinate 346,703,935 of CM076581.1, read as the reverse complement.
TTCTTGACACTTTAATGCATAGAAGTGCCATCCCCAATTGGAGCCACTGTTAGGGTCCTATATTTCATAGGATCTCAAGGTGACTGAATTTATTCTATTTGTCAAATTTATTTCGTAAAATGATTTCCAATCTACAAATAATTTTCAAAATAAATAAAAAATGGGAGATAACATAAAAAATCAAAAGAGGGTATATGTTATAAATAAAAAATATAAGATGTGAACCCCATCAAAAAGAAGAAAAATCATAAATTCTGAAAGTGTTGCACATCCAAAAGCCACTACTCTTAGTTTAGCTTACTTCTGAAAATAAATTGTGTGCAACTTGTTTAAAATGCCACAAAAGTTCATTAAAATTCAATCGTATAGTTTAACAATGATTGAATTAGGTTTAAATTGCTTGTAAATAGGTAGTGAAAAATAATTTGTCAAACTGTTTAATCTTGAAAGATTAATTAGTTAGGTAGAAAATAAAAATTGGTTCAATAGTTCAATCTGAACCAAGGGAAGTGTTATAACATCATTTGTTTTGATAAGTTAGCATAATTAGTTAAATACTTTTCAAAATGATAAGGTAGGATATGGATGCAAAAGAATAAAAAAGTTAAAAATGTTAGGAAGATTATTATTTTTGTAGGAATCCATGTCAATAAAATGTTAGGTGTTAGATGCTCTAAACAAAGGAGGCAAAACAAAAAGTTAGGGAAGCAAGAAAGAAAAATAAAAGCTTCATTCCATTTTAAAGGTTTTGATTGGCTGCTAGTCTAAATGCACCTATGGAAAAGTTATTTGTATGGTTCAAATTCTGATTATTAAGTTATATCCTAAAGTTTTAAACTATAGCATATATCCCCCATAGTTTCATTTCATTCATTTCCCTTATTTACATTTCCTTCTCCGTTCATTTATTTCCCATTTCATTATAAATCCCGCACATTCAAAATCACTTTTCCATAGGCCAAATCCCAAAAAATCCTTTACATTTCCGTCTCCTACAAATATTTTGAAAGGCACTATACGATGAAGTGGGACTCGTTTTATCCACCACATTTCCCTTCCACTTCATTTTCCTTTGAAAAACATTAAACCTTACTTTTTCCCGCTTGATCCTTCTACTTTACATTTTTCATCATTATATTATTGTTTACACTTACCATTCGCTTCCTTATTCCCCAATTGTGATTAAAGTGGGCCATCCCTCCACGTCACCCTTTCTTCCCCACCCTCCATTGCAGATCGCATATTATAACCTTTTCCCATTGGAACTAAACTTTAAAAACTGGGATCACTGATTTGTGATATATCGCATCGCAGATTTTTTATCTTACCTTCGGAGCTCCCGCAATCTATTTTATTTAACTTGCGATGTGGCAGGTTGGCCCCACCACAGAAGCTTCGCCCCTCACTTCACAGCCTTTGCAATACATATCACATATCACATGAAACATCATGAAACCTTACCTTACCGCTGAAAATTTCCGAATTGCAATTGTGATGAAGGTGGATCCCTCTCCTCACACTTCGCAAGTTTTAGATGTTAACCCCCGCTGCTTATAACAAAAATATAAGATCTGCGATTTTCGATGCAGTCGGTCCCACTCTCCCCTGGCACGTCACTTCCCACTTTGCATCACATATCCAATTACATTATTCATAAACTTAAACGCTAAATATTGCGAAGTGCGCGGATGCGATGCGGCTTCAGAATTGAAATTTAAAATATTTCAAGTCTGGTATAGTGGTTTTTCACACTATTTTGTTTACAAAAAAGGTTTTAACACAACAAAAGGATTTCAGGTGACAAAAAGACAGAAAGGTCGAGTCGGGCAGCAAAAGGCGTTCAACACTCCATTCATACTACAATTCATTCACCAACACAACATTTAGTCTGCCAGCATATCAATAAAAGGTGGTCCACGCCCTAACTGTCCCACTAGATCAGCACCTGCTCTGCACAATGCATTCCACCGAGACTATAGTTTTGTAATAATTTAGAGTTTTTGGTTCAAATTTAAGCCTAAAAATACCATGTCTGTTAGAGACAATATTATTGTAATTTTTTGTATAAATACTTCAGTTTTGGAAGTATCAAGGGTTGATTGATTGAGATCAGAATCATTACTGTCTTTTGGAGTACTGTAAGATTTTTCAAAGCACTGGAGCATCAATAATAATCAGACCATTCACATGATTGTTGTGACTTATATACTGGTGCTGTTTTTCTTCTGTTCTTCTGTTTTAATGTTATCTTTCATTGTAATCATCTAAATTCTAATTGTAAAGCAGAAAGCGTGATGAATAGGATTTACTTTTGAGTACCTTATTCTTGCTGCGTTTACAATCATAATGTTTTCCACTGAAATCCAAAATAAATAATTCTTAATTGCTCTCTAGTTCTGCTGAATCTGTTCATATTTATGTCATAATCCATTTATAATTCGAAAAGATCCAGTAAATATTCCTAGTGTGCCCCATGTTTACTCTGTGAAAAGTTGATGCAACCATCCAGTTATATTTTGACTCCATTTCCCAATAGATATTAATAAATTGAATACAATCAATTCTCCAAAATCTAAAACAAACTCAAAACCCCATGTACTATCATAACTAGCCTAAAAACTTAGGCAAACAAAGTTAAATCTTATAGAGAGAGCCCTCTTTGAAACTGGCAAGGCTAGATGCCAGTTTCCAAAGTTGGTTTGATGTTGGCCTATGTGATTAGTTCTCCCAATCTCTAGTAAATTACAGAACACTAACATAACTCTCTCATGGTTATTTCAAGTTGCTATGGTTGAAGGGGCAAACCCACTCCTTATTGACCAATTGAACCCTATTGCTAGAGTGCTTGGAATTTTATTATATTTTGAGGTTGAGAGTGCATTTTATGATTATTATATGCCTTATTCTCATATAGATCTCCCTTGCTTGTACACTTATTGAGGAATTTGTCATAGATCGAGACTATTTACCATTGGATAATGGTTAATGCACACACATGGAGGAATTTCTCATAGATAGAGGTTATTTACCTTTGGATAATGGTTAATGTACACATGTGGAGGTTATTGAGGTATTTTATTGCTTAGCCCTTGGATATATGTTTTTCATGATATACTAGTCAACCTCCTAAATTGAGATCCACTTCATCTACTTTTATTTATGTATGGTTACTACACTTTGGAGCGACATGTCACTTGGAAGGTTTTATTGCATACCATGTTTTGAGGTTAGTTATTTCTTGGAGCTTTAGCTTTAATGACTTGTGGATGATTTATATTGAGCACTCCACCTATTGATGCATCCACTACACTTTATTTATGACCATGGTGAGGATGTTCACTCAAGGAGCGTGCCTTGCACAACTTTCCATGATCATTGTTGAAGGTGTACATACTTATGGGGTATCTATTTATTCTACCAATAATTATACCTTGAAATCATGGAACATTGATACATGGAGTATGTATTACACATATTTCATTACATTTTAATGGATGGCCTAATATAATTTCCCACATGCATGGAAAAAAGTTGGTTGTTTACACATACCTTGAAAATATATTAAGGATCAAATTGATTTGTCCACATATGGAGGTTGTACATATCCTACTCACTTAATTTTTGATTTATAGGTGGGAAAAATCATCTTGGAGGGTGCATATGTGGATAAACATCTGTCTACTATGTTTGAGGTTGTTACATGGTCAAGCTCTTCTCTAACTTTTTTTTTTTAATCAGAAATTTGTTTCTAACTACCTGCATTATTCTATTATTGTTTGAATTTACTACTAGAATTAGTTACTTAATAACTTCATTATATTGTTTTCCAAGAATATTGTATTGTAATCTCTTGGAGAAAATTGTGGATCTCATCTAATTTTTTTCTACTTTTAGTAGGAAGTTTGTTAAGGAGGTTAGCGACAATTATCTATGATTATTCCTTGAAAGACTAATGGATCTAGGAAAAAAAATAATTGTTTGTTATAAGAGGAGATAATTTTGAAACCTATATAAGGGTTTACACTCTCCATTTGTAAGTGGATTTGGTGTGAGTGAATGAACTTGCAAGTGGAATCCTCCCATTTTTTTTTGATTAAAGTGTTTATTATTTGTCTAAGCTATTCTAGATTGATTGTATGATTAATATTGTTCTAGGTGCACCATTGGGAGTTATTTTGTGCAAGTTTGTGGATGCTAGAAAGTCAATTCAAGGGCCATAGAATAGTAACTATGCTACATTGGTGAAGATTAGATAATCCTTAAATATTGTTGTGTTGCTTACATTCAAGAGGAAAAATTTATGCATGTGACATCACTTGATTCAATGCATCTATACATAATCTTTGGTGGGGGCCACCTTTATAATTTCCTTGAGAAGTGTATCTTATATAGACCCTATTCCCCATAAAACTTGTGGATCTATCAACTAAATTGGAGCTATTGTGGTGCAAATCACATTGGTTTCCTACAAACCTCAAATGTTCACAAGAACAACCTATTGAAGTTGCATGCATGAACCCATATCCCATGAAAACAAAGGCATTTATCTTCCCTTTCATCAAGGACTCGAAAAATACACCTAAAAATCACATGTTGAGCTTAGTTGACCATACATGATCTCCCCTTGATTGGGTCCATTTGTAGTCAAAAGTGAGAAAGGAGAGGCTATCAAGGTGGAAATGGGTAGCTTGCATACGTTTCCCCTGGGGTTTCACAATGCGTGCTTCAGGAATTTTGCACCAAGTGAGAACATGAGAGGTAATAGGATGCACATATTGATTGCCTTGGACACACCATATTTGAGTTATCTTATATTATTTTTTGACTCATTATATCATTAAGATTAAGCATTGCAAGGATGGGATTATCATTGATTGATGCTTGGATGTTACCTTTTCTTGTGTGGAGCTTTCTGTTAGGGTGGTTCAGGTAAACTTGACTTGGTCAAGTTACTAGTACTTTTCAAGCTCCAAGTTCCCATGGTATTCATCTCCAATGTAGCCTATTTAAAGGTGGAAAAAATCCATGTTAATTTGTCATAGGGGTCAACATCAACCTATAATCCTCCATCCAAAATATCTTTAGGATATAAATCACATAATTTCCCGACCCAAGGAATATCTCTCTTGCTTATTTCCACACATCCAATCCCATAAAGTAGTGCATCATCCATATGTCCTTCATTTTAAACTTTTAAGCAATGTACTCCTTGCACATCCCTATGAGTCTATCAGATCATGTAATAATGAGATCATCCACATATAACACACCAAGAAGAGCGGTACACTATCAAGTACATACTATAGGTTGGAATCCACATCACTCTTGGTTAAGCCCAAGCTAAGAAAGTACCCATAAATATTTAAGTACCATGCTTGAGGTGCTTTCTTAAGTTTTTACAATGCTTTCTTCAACCTTCATACATGGGACTTCATCCCATGCACCTCAAATCCTTGAGGTTTCTCAAGATACAACTATTCCTCAATTACCCCATTGAGCAAGAAAATATTCACATCCATTTGATGTATCCTCCACCATATCTCTGAAGCAAGAGAAATGACTTCCCTAATCAATGCATATTTGGTGATAGGAGAAAAATCTTCTCATAGTCTACTCCCTCCTTCTGGGAGAACCCTCTCGCCACTAACTTCGCCTTATACTTCTAGACACTTCCATCTTTTTTTTTTTTTAAATCTTGTAGATCCATCGATAAGTGACCACTTATCTCTCCTTAGGCCTTAGTACAATCTCCTAGCCATCAATATTCATGAATGACATCCCTCCAAACCTGCTAGTCTACTGCCTCCTCAAAATTAGAAGGCTCAGAATCATTGATGTTACTCATCAAGGCCATGTAGCTTGAGAATATCCTTGGTGGTATACTATCCGTGAAAGTGTTTCTAAAAGCCTCCACATGCTCCTTAGAATCCCTAAAAATCTGTTCAACCTATCTGAACCTCCTCCTCACAAATCTCGAAGGAATAACTTAATCCTCTTGATTAGAAGATGATCCTTGTTATTGGTGTTGTTGGTCCCTCTTCAGTCTTCAAAGTCTCTTTCTTTCGATCCTTTTACGCTACTAAATTCGACCTGAATGACCTCCTAAAGGTCGTTACCTTGAATTTGAAATCCCTTCTAAATATATGCTCTGTAGGCATTTGCAGTCTCATTGTACCTTTAAAAGATGTCATTTTTTGAGGGCTTTAGCTTAGTCCTTTTCTCTAATGGTATGTGGGCATAAAATAGATTTTCAAACATGTGAAGGTGGTGCACCTCTAGTTTCACTCTTCTGAAAGCCTCTTTAGGAGTCACCCCCACCGCCACCCCCCCAAATTCCATGCGAGGACTTCTATTATGTAAATACACATGCATATTACATGCCCCTTCCCACAATAACATAATCATGGATCGTGGCCTTGACTGCTCCAATGATAACTTTGTTTTTCCTCTCTTAAAATCCATTATGCTGTGGATTACATGGCATTTTCAACTCATTGATTCTTGTTTCCTTGAATAAATTTTCTAACTCATTGGAGGCATAGTCACCCCCATTGTTTGATTTGAGAACTTTTATCTTCTTCCTTGTTGGTTCTCTCGAAGAGATTTTAACTCTTGGAACCGCCTAAAGACATCATCCTTGGTATTTAGGAAGTATTTCCATGTCCTCTTGGATAATTTTTTTATAAATGTCACATAATAGCAATATCTAGTCACAAAATCCATTGGCAAACGACCACACACATCATAATGAATTAAGTACAACACATCCTTGGATATTCTTTTGATGTTTGAAAAAGTTGCCTTCACATACTTTCCAAGTGCACATCCCTTGCACATTCCATTTGGATTTACATTAAACTCCAGAATACCAATGGCCATCTATTATAACAATGGTAAAGCTCTATAGTGCAAGTGACTCATCCTGCCATGCCACAGATTATGTCGGTTGCAACTATCATGCACTAGGGCTCGTAATAGTTGTCATCTAAACAACTATAGATTACCATCTCTTCCTCCATTTAGCTGCCTCACACTAGGATTAGATAATTTTGATCTAAAAAGTACTTGTCCTCCTATAAATTTGACCTCATACCCCTTGTCCTCCATAGCTGAAACTAAGAGTAGGTTCTTCTCTAGCATATGTACATACAATACTTTGTTAACTTCCATAGGAATCCTTGAATCCAACTGGAAATGTATGTTGCACACACCCTCCATTGCATAATTTCCATTATCACCAAGCTCCACATTTAGATCCCTAGCCATACTAGTGAATATGTCACGATATCCCATGATGTGATGAGATGACCCAATCTTTGCAAACCACACCCCACATGTAATGGTTCTAGAAAGACAAGACAATAAGGAAAATTCCTTCGCAAATTGATTGGCTAACTCATCCATTTGTACAGATGAAATTGTAGGTGTCTTACCCTTACCCTTCTTCTTGTTTGGACCTTGACCTGCATAGTGTCCATATATTTATGACATGAAAAGCACTTGACTTTTCTCACGTCCTTCTTCTTGTCTAGAGATATTCCTCCACTTGATTTTTGCTTGGTATTTTCCTTTCCCTTCCTTTCTTGGCCTTTGCCTTGAATTTCCTTGCTTTCCAAAAAAGAGTAAGGTTCTCCTCATTCTGAGCTATAAACTCTCCACTAATCAATGAATCCTCCCATATCTCCTTTTGGATGAAATCGCCTCATAACCTAGTCCAATCAGGAATCTTGTCACTTGCAAGGATTCCAGTTACAATGATATCCCATTTATTTAGAAATATTGCTCAAGGCTACATTAATAAGCTCATTCTCTTGCACAACTTCTCTAACATATGCAAGCTCATATTGAACTTGTTGAATACTACTTAGGTGTGAATCATCTACATCCAATATTTTCATTTTGGTGTTTCTCAACCTCTCTCTTAACACAATCTTCTAGTTTTGTTTATTTATTTGGCACAATGTTGTCAAGGCTGTCACATGCTATGAGTTGTATTATTCCCTGAGATGTGAGGGATCACATGATCCTTCATAGCATCCAAAATGATGTTTCTATCCTTCACATCGTTCGAGTTATAAGCGAATTGTCTTGTAGCATTCGAAGGAGGTAGAATATCGGTCTCAACAAACTCCCACTATCTATTCTCCATGAGAATTAACATGATTTTCTCCTTCCGTGGACTAAAATTAGATGCACCTTCTAGCCAATCTTCAAATATTAACCCATTTGAGGTCATTTTTTATAGATCAAAATTTTAGCCACAAAATCCTTTACTAAAAATAAAAATATGTTGAATAAAATTTGTTGTTATAACCCTTAGTGCTATTGATATGACCTTCTTCAAGTTTTATAGAGCTCAGACATCATGTTTGTTTCTAAGTACCAGGTTTAGATTTGAGTTTCCTAAAACTATTTTATCCCTATAAATTTTAACTTAGCAAATAAATTTTCTACTGTAAAATAAAATTTTAAAATTGTAAAACATAAATACTCTAGTACTTTCAACTCAGAAAATTAGCAACAAAATTTTGTAGAAAATCAGTCACAGAAAATAGCCACAAAAACAAAATGGAATTGCTCCAAACAAATTCTCCTTCATTAATTTTTTCTTTGAAAATTAGGGGCTCTGTTACGAGGGAACTTGGCCCTCAATAATACAAAAATTATAATGCAAATAAACCTGAAAATTTTCAGTAGCAACAATTTCCTTCTCCCACTCATGCACCTCCTAAAATACTCAGAACTCCTTACCACGTTCCAAAATATCTAAATCAGACTCCTACATGTGGTTGATCATTGTCTTCAACCTCTTAAACCTACAATGAACTCATATAATCTGTTGGAATCTCCTTAAATGATTGTGTCTTCATCCTCTCCCTTAGAATCTTTTTATAATTTCAAATTGAGAAAAATCCCTAACCTCAATCTCCAAAGTGATAGATAGATAGTATTAAATCTTAGCCCACTTAGATCAACCACTGAGATTATATTTAAGTCACTTAAACAATTAAATATTTATTCTTGGAAATTTTCTCAATTAGCCAACATTAATCAATTAAATTAATTAATGTGATTTTCTTAAGTTAGACTTAGGAAATCAATCATATTAGTTGTTCCTCTCAAACAACCACCTAAAGATATTTTTTTCTCTTGTATGCAAGACCATAGTTTTAAAAACCAGAATCAAGTATCGAACTGGTTGCCTATATAACTGTGATTCAAACCAGGACCAGATCAAATCAGATCAAATCAGATTCAATAAACCGAAATTGAAAAAAATACATAAACCATTTATTTTTTAATGAAAAAATTTATTTTTAAGATTAAAAACCATGATTCCAAACCATTAGAAACAAAACATGGAAATTATTCTCATCTAAATACCATGTAAGCATGCATATATCAAAATCTAACAAAGTTAAATACATATCAATGATATCATCAACAAAATATATAACCAATGAGGCTCTAAATGGACTCTAGTCCAAAAACAATGCTAGAACTCAAGCTACTAGGCCACTAGCCTACTAAACATGATTTATCAACATGATCAGTCATCAAACTCATCACCACTACTATTGGAGCTACATAAACATCATCTGGATCATATTCCGAGGAATCCTCACACTCCTCTCCATCCTCAATAATAGTACTAGGCCTAGTAGAACTAGAAGCACGACTATTTCTCCCCAATAGCATGTTCCATGCTTGGCCTTGGTGGTTCGCTTCCTCCAACTATTGGTTCAATTACCAGTTCTTCAATGGAATCAACACCACCCAACTACATGAAATCATTATCAAAATTATCATGAAAATTAGTTGGATGAGTCTCCTCCACTCATTCTGAAGTTGGATCAATATCATCCAACAAATGGGATCTGCATCAAGTATTTTTTTCAACCACTGTTTGCACATGAGTTGAAGGTTTCACTGCATGAAGAAAAGATCATTTAATCGTTTTTGTTCCAAACAATTTCTCTTCTTCGTGTGAATCCATTAAAAAACAAACCAATTTCGCTCACACCTAGAAGAATTGCAAGCTTGGCTGAGAACTATAACTGCAAATTTTTGCAGGTGAGGACATTGGCTTCCAAACGACTCTCACCAATGTGCTACAAAGATAAAGACTAGAGTTAGTTCATTGTTCAACGATTTAGAAGGTAAGTTTGAAAAATTTACAAAATACAAATTACAACTTCAATTTTATCAATTGAACTTTACAATTTAAAAATAAATAAATAAATTGGAATTTCCTACCTGGTTGATCCACATCTCTTGCAATCTTTGCCATATTTTTTCCCAAATGTGCTTGTGGTGGTAGATAAAGTAGTGAGTTGCTGATGTATTTCCAACTGTTGTGACTTATCAGGTACCATGCGCTCCAAGCACTCATACAATTCCATCTATGACCTCCCCAGTACGATATTCTCCTAGTTTAGATTTATAATGATACTTTAGGTTCAGGAAATACCCGACTGCATGTATAGGTTGATGGAGTTTATTTTTCAATATGTTATAAATGATCTCCCAAACAGGCCCATATTTACATATTCTGTCCTTGTAGGATGCTTGTATATACTCATTTTCTAGATCCATAGCCTCATAGATGTAGCCCATGGCCAATTTTTCCCCTTCCATAACTAGTAACACCTTAATAAGGGGATGACCAATTTTCACAAGCTCTGCTGCTTTTTCCAAAAAGTGTTGTAAATTTTTTTCTTTTTGGGGCCATTCTTAGTGAAATTTAATAAGAAATATGTTACATGAGTCAATCAAATGAAAGCTGGTTGTGGCACAAATATTTGAAACACCTAAGCTTTGATAACTTAGTGAAGATCAACAAAACTCAAGCAGTAAGAGATATCCCTAGAATTTCAAAGTCAACAAATGCTATTTGTGTACCATGTCAACATGGAAAGAAAACCTGGACTAACTTCAATTCGAAGGAATGTTGAACGTCGATGCCTATAGAAGTCATTCATACATATATGTGCATTCCAACTAGAACTCTAGCACTACAAGGAGAAAGGTACTTTATTTTATTTATAGATGATTATACTAGAATGATGTGGGTATTTTTCATGAAATATAAGTTATTTTTTTTCCACAGAAAAAAACGAACTTTCTATTATTAATAGATAGTTTCAGAACATATGCATAGCATTTCTAACATAGAGCCATTCCCTTTTACAAGAGGGAGTGGAATCATAGCTGCTTAAACACCTGTGCAGATGTTAGCATCTCTAAACCCAAAAAGTATCCATAGCAAACAGCAGTGCATCTCTTTTAGCTCATCATCACCCGGTAAAAGGGATGAGAGCAGAAAGAGAGTAAGCACAAAAACCATAGCTGCACTATCATCATAAAGGAGCTGGCAATAGAAACTATCCCAGCCCCATATAAATGAACATCTAGAGAACAAAAAGGGAGCCCAGAACCTCCTTACATAAGGAAAACAGTTCTGGACTTAATAAAGTAGCAGGTTTCGAGTTTTTATAAGTCCAAAATAAAACAAAACAGAAATAAACAGCATAATTACACAAAAGATGGCTGTTCACGAACATGAACAGTCCCATTCACCACTTCAGCTACTGCCCAGGTCCCCAGAGCGAGTTGAGCAACTTCTTTAGATAAAAGATCTGCTTGCTGGTTTCTTTCCCTGTAAATATGAACAACAGAAATCTCTGAGAAAAAGGATTTAAGACGAAGAACCTCCTTAAGAAATGGTAGTATAATAAAATTCCTGCACTGCTGAGTCCCATTGAACCAGTTTACTACATTTCTAGAGTCACCAAAAATCTGAATCTGTCTCATATGAATAGAAGTAAGCCAACAGAGAAGTAAATGGAGTGCTTTAAGTTCGGCATAATTATTAGTCCCTTGCCCAAGGCCGACAGAAGCTCGGAGTGAGTTTTCAGCGGAGAGATAAATGACCAGACCAGCACCACAAAGATCATTGTCACCAGAAGCCCCATCAAAATAAGCCCATGGAACTGACTCATTAATAGACTCAGGCTGAATATTGCGGGAGGAAACTACTGCAGCAGGCGAAGGAATACTATCATAAATTGCAGCTCCCTCTGCTGCCATCCTGGCTAAGGGAAAGGAAGACTCATTGAAAATCATCTTGTTGCACGCAATCCAGGTTCCCCAAGCAATGAGGAGAGGAAAGGCCCTGATTTTATCATCTGAAGCCTCCTGCCACCAAGAATTCCAAGCCTGAGAGAGGTCCTCTCCATGCCATCTCAAGGGGATATTCATCAGCCGCAAAAATTCTGCCCACAGGCTGGAATTGAAGGGACAAAAGAGGAAGAGATGTTGAAGAGTTTCTTCATCGGACTTGCAGAGAGAACACCAACTTGGCCCCTGCTTTCCTCGCTTTTTCAGAAAGTCCCATGTTGGTACCTTGTTATGCAGGATGCACCAGAAAAAAAGTCTAGTCTTTGCTGGGCTTTTGAGTTTCCAGAGAGATTTAGACCACCAACTGGGATCCCCCCAATCTTCTTGCGTCATAAGCCATTTATACCCAAATTTTGGGGAGTAGGATCCGGTCTGTGCATTCACCCAGCGCAGTTTATCAACAGAATCCGAAATTCGAATAGCAGAATGCAAAAGATCAGCAACATAACGATTCCATTCGTCCATCCATCTATTTTCAAGATGCAGATCCGAGCCTGACAACCGGCCTTGCTTTACAAGGGAGGTAGTCCTGGGATCCGCCACCTGATTCAAAGAATAAAATCCTTCTGAGTTAATATGATTGAACAACTCCTGGGACAAAGAGTAGTTAGGCGAGCAACCAACCCAAGGATCACATCCCACCCGCACTTGAGATCCATCACCGACCCGCCATGCCAGACCTTTTTCAATTATCTGAATAGAAGCCACAATTGCTTTCCAAACAATTGAGGCATTTTTGGAGGATTTGACTGGGGACCGAACCCAATCCAAGACAGAGCCTTGACTGATATATTTTCGTTTAATGACCGAAACCCAGAGGGACTCCGTAGAGATCAGCCGCCACGATAATTTGGCAGCCAAGGATTTTGCAAAGGAAAACATATTTTTTATTCCCCAACCTCCCCACTCCTTTGGTTTAGAGATTTTATCCCAAGCCACCCAAGGGCTGGTCGTGTCCTGTTTTGACCCAGACCAAAGAAAAGTTCTGCACAATTTGTCAATGGAGGACAGAATACCTTTAGGTACCCAGGCCAGACTGGCCCAATAAACTGGAATAGCCATCAGAACGGACTTTATTAAGACCAGGCAACCTGCCCTCAATAACCACCTGAAGCTCCGATGATTTAGTCTTTTTTCAATCTTAGCCAGAAGCCAATTCCAGTCCCCGATTCTGTAAGAGTCTGGTTTTAGCAGGAACCCCAAATATTTAAAATTGGCCTGCAGAGAGCGGACTTCAAAGTTCAGCAGTCTTCTAGTTCTACTGATCTCATCAGCAGACATACCTGAAGGAGTGATAGTTGACTTAAGAGTGTTTATTTGAAGCCCAGTAGCCTTAAGGAAAAGCTCCAGCAGAGTCTTTAAGGCTCGACAGTCTTCAATAGACCCATTGAGGAATAACAGAATATCATCCACAAAAAGTAAGTGCGTGATCCAGAGATTAGTGGCCACTTCGATCCCTTTTATTTTGCCCAGTCTTTTATCCTTATGAATAAGTAGACTTAAACCTTCGGCTGCCAGCAAGAAAAGCAGAGGCGAAAGAGGGCAGCCCTGCCTGAGACCTCGTTCAGGAGTAAAAAAGGAGGTAGCAACACCATTAATCAGAAGGGAAATTTCTTTAGAAGAAACACAGCTCATGATCCATCTAACAAAATCAAACCTGAAACCAAGATGAGTAAGTAAAAGCCTCAAATATAACCAACTGAATCTATCGTAAGCTTTAGATAAATCCAGTTTGACTATAAGCCCTTTCCTGCCATTCTTTTTTAGGCTATGCAGAGATTCTTGAGAAACACCTACAGCTTCATGGATTTGGCGGCCACTAAGAAACCCAAACTGTTCCGGAGAAAGATGCGAGGAGAGGAAAGGTTTAAGCCTGGATGCAATAACTTTCGCTATGACTTTATAGACACAGGTGCAGAGAGAGATAGGCCGGAATTCAGCAAAAGAAGAAGGGCGGTCAGAATTGGGTATCAAGGCAAGAAAGGTGGAGTTGAAAGGGGCAAAGATTTGACCAGTGGCTCTAGATTCTTCTACAACAGCAACAAGATCGTCGCCAAGCGTCTAAAAAAAATGCAGGAAGAATTCAACAGTCCAACCGTCCGGCCTTGGACTTTTGTCCTTTTGCATACCTTTAAGAATATCCTCGACCTCCTGTTTGGAAACAGGTGCCATTGTAGCCTCATTGTCTTCGTCCTCCACAAACCTAGGAAAAAGCTGCGCCACTCTGATCACTTCTGCAATGGAAACTTCAGCCGGAGCTTTGAAAAGATCTTTGAAGTAAGTGGTACCCAATGTAGACAAGTCCTTAAAAGAGGAAGCCACTTCCCCATTCCCTTTAGGCAATTCCCAGATAGTGTTTGCCATCTTCCGACCTTTGGCATAGTTTTGGAAGAATTTGGTATTTTCATCCCCCGCTTGGAGCCATAATGCCCTGCTTTTTAACCTCCAGCTTTCCTCCCTTAGCTGTAGGATTTTTCTTCTGGAGGCCTCCAATTCCAAAATTCTATTCCTTGCATCAATGGAGACGTAACCTCCTCCTTCTTGATCTTCTAAGAGAGCAATTTCAGAGTTTACCTTTTTAAGTTCCTCCTCCTCCTTCTTCTTCAAGTTAGCAGCCCACTTCTTAGAAGCTACTTTCATCCTCTTCAAATTCTTCCAAAAGAAAGTACTCCTAGAAGAATCAGGCCTGACTGGGTCGACCTCCCAAGTTGATGCGAAAAGTTCCTGATACGAGTCATCTTTGAGCCAGGCAGGGTTGAAGCGGAAAGGCGACCCAGGTTTACTTCCTGCACCTTTAATTTCAAGAAGGATGGGGAAATGATCCGAAATGCCCCCTTCACCGATCTAGTGACGGTAGCTCGAGAGAAATTCAACTAGAGGCTCACTTAGAAGAAACCGATCCAACTTCTTCCCCACCCAATCCTGACCAACCCTTTTGTTCCTCCAAGTAGGTTTCAGCTTCAGAAGAGGCATGTCCACCAGATGAGCAAGAGCAAGGTGGTTAAAGAAAAAATCAGATAAAGGGTCAGCTCTGGCCGAGGCACCCCAGGATTCCGCTTCCCCTAGCGAGAAGTTGAGGTCACCTCCAATAATTAAGAACGGATGGCCTACCCAGGTGGAGCGAAAAAAAGAAGACCAAAATCGCTCCCTTTCCACACAAGGCCCATATATATTTAAGGAGAGAAGGGAAAGGTTGAGCTCATTGGAAAAAATTTCCACAGCTAAGACATTCGGAGACCCCCAAGAAGAAACATACTTCAATTTAGTAGGATTGAAACCAGAGACCACACCACCAGATCTCCCCACAGCATCAAGGGCAAAAAAAGACCAACCAGGCAACATCTTAGATAAGGCAGAGACTACCTCATCCCCTTTGCCCAGAGTTTCTTGGAGTAAAATGATATCAGGGTTATGAGCACGCATAAGCTCTTTGAAAGCTAGCCTTTTGGCCTGGCTAGCTAAGCCCCTGCAGTTAAAGGAGAGGACTTTCATGGCACGTCGCCAGGGGGTGGCCGCTCTGCTCTAAGCACCCGGGAGAGAGACATCTGTTTACCATCAGCTATATCAACAACAGCTTTCGACTGGGCAAGGGAAAGGTTGGATTTACGACCTCTGGTCTTTCTGGCCCCTATTTCAACAGAGTTAGAGGCGAGGCCACCCACTACAAAGCCCGAACCCCTCTTGTCTGCTCGAGATCTGAGATTGTAGGGAAAAATAACAGACGGCCGAGGGCAAGGGACAGTAGAGACGACCTGAGTAGAAGAGGAAGGAAGATCAAAGGCGTCGGGAACAGAGACAACAACACTATCCAGAGGAGGCGAGGAAATATTTAAGGCCAAGAGATCACTCAAAAGCTGCCCGGAGGGACCAGGCTCCATGCATATAGAAACAGGAAAAAAAGAAGATGACTGAGTCAAAAAAGGAGGAGATGAGGACATACCCGCCTGAGTCGCCCTGCCAGGATCAGCTTCTGAAAGGGGAGCCAGCGGGTCAGCCATATCCTCGAGAGGCAGAGAAGAAGGACCAGCAGCATCCGTCGGGTTCCGGACCAAGACCTCTTCGAGGGGAGAGGAAACACCCTGAGCAGAAAGGCCCGGATCTGCTTCCATAGGGTCCACTTCCTGGACTGAGACATACAATTTCTTAGCCCTGTTCTGCCTTCTTTGTCTGCATTTTCGTTGATGTCCCAACGGGCAGTCACGAGCCAAGTGGCCGGTCTTATGGCATTTGTTGCACCTGAAGGGGAGGTGCTCATAATCTAAAGTCTGCATAAACTCCAAGTCCTTATATTGAAGCAACATTGCCTCTGCAAGACCTTCACGAGGATTGAGGCTCACCAGAATACGAGCCACACTATTATCCTTAGTTTGCAGGTAGGATTTTTCAGCTTCGAGGAAGGTACCCAGCGTACTGCCTATAGAGATAAAGACTGAATCAGTCCAGAATTGAAGAGGAAGACCGGGCAGCTTCACCCACACAGGAGATTCAGCCATTTTCTCTTTCTGAGCGTCAAAAAGGGGGGTCCATCTTCTAAAAATAATGGGTCTCTTGCCGAAGAACCAGTTCCTTTCCAGAACTCTGTCCACTTGTTCTTTGCTGTCGAATGTAATGCTGAACCATCCTCGCGCCAGGATGGTTATATCAACAGGAAGGCCTGGAGATTCCTTCCACATTGAGTGAGCCCACTTTGCAATGTATTCTGTCGAATATTTCCTTCCCCTAACTCTTCCTACGATCATAATCTCAGATAAATCCATGACATTTTCAATACTAATATCCGCTCCAAGCAAGCATTTCGGACATTCTTCCTTCGATTTGAGGAGCTTAGCTTTCTTCCTCTTTGATCCCACAACTTTCTTGACCCCTTCCTCCTCTGCTACCGGCTTTGGTGGAGGAATCTCAGCTCGAATGGTCTCCAGAAGGAATTGCCTCAGTGCATCAATAGAACGTAAGGGCTTGAGACCATTCAAAAAGTAATGCTGAGCACCAACCCCTGAAACGGCTTCACGATTCGGCGCAATCCCTTGATTGTCAGAAGCAATAGATTTAGGGATAAATTCCACTGCCTTGTTGGAAGAAACCCTTGACAAGAGGTCATGACCTCGGCCCCCATCCTTAACTGGTTCAGCCGCAACCCCTGCAAAAGGAAACGAGGGCAAAGGAACTCCCACCACTCCTTCAGAGATTACCTTGGGTAGCCCAGTCTCTCCCTCGGGCTCATGAGGCCCTCTCGAAACTGCTAGAGATGGGGTCCCCCGTAAAACAAGACCTTCAGTGGGTTCAACCCTTGGCAAAGAGGGGCCCTGCGAGAAAAGTAAACCTCTACACCCTATCCCTTCTTCAAAACCCCCAGAACCAACAAGAGAAAGAGGGTTACCGTGAAAAGCCGAGAGCTGCGAAACCGGATCGAAGTTGATAGCTGATTTGAAGAGCTGTTCAGAGGTCTGCGGGTAGCTGCTGTTATGGATGTGCGGAATACCAAAACTGGAACCACTTCTCGGCGCGATGAGGTTATTACTAGCGTCCCCACAACCGGTCGAAAACCCTCCCCAGGCTGCTTCAGCTGCTAAATCGAGCGATGAACGGTTTTGAAAGTAGAGATCTATGTTCTTCTCCGTGACTTCTACCCCCCAACAGGTGAGTAAATCCTCCGGCGACGGCTCTAACTCAACAGAGAAGCTATCAATACCCATTGTGGACAAAGAACCGCCCTCTTAAGAAAAACTGCAAGCGCCCTCAATCCTCGCTTCCCTGCAGTCACCCTAAACGCCAAAACCCATTCAACGGAGCCAGATCCGCATCCGAGAGAAACCTCCATGCTGAAAAGCAGGTTCAGGGCGACATGTACCGGTGACAGGAGACCTCGATACCGTAGGAACACACACGGAAAAGACCTGACACCTTCTGCAAAACCCTAGCCCCCTCCGTCCCATCGACCCTTGGTATCAAATTGACTTGCATCATCCCATGAACAAATTATACCTATCTACTAATTGTGAAAATGTCACGTCACCTCTATTTATTGTACCTTTAATTGCTATGTTATATTTGTAATTCATAATCTTGTAAAATGTCTTTCACCCGCAACTTGAAATATTGGAGAAAGTACATATTGGAGTACATAAATCAAATGCGAAGCTTTGACTATTCACAAAAATGAAACACCTAATATAAGAAGAGTATTGAGCCTAAAACACCAACATGAATAACTTGCAGCTACAGCTACGTTAGAACCGTTACTATGCATCCTTCTACTTCCGATCAACTAAATTTGAAAAAGAAAAAAGTCGGTTATTTCCATTTCAGATTGGTGAAATATAAGTTATAAGCACTATAGTTTTTTAAAAATTGAAAAGAAACAACTAAAAATGAAATTGAATTGAAGATCAAATGCTTAAGATCAAATAGAGGTGGATAATGAACATCAAGAGAATTCAATGAGTTTTGAGAAAAAAATGGAATCAATAGGGCCCTTTCTGTTGCTAAGCCTCCAAAACAAAACAAAGTGGTAGAAAGAAAGAACATATCTATACAATATTGCTAGAACAATTTTATTGGAAGCTAACTTACCTATTAAATTATTGAAGGAGGTCGTTGGATAAGTTATATACATCATGAACATGGCATGACTCTGGGTAAATAGTGATAAAACTGCATATGAACAATGGAAAGGAAGACTTGTCTCTATGAAACACTTAAAAATATTTGGAAGAAAATGATTTATGGATATTAATGACAATTATCTTAGCAAATTTTAGTCTCGCGTTAAATATTCTTTAAGGAGCAAGGCCCAGAAATCTACAACAGTCATCTGCAGAAGGTGGTAAAAAGTATTGATGTAAAGATAGATGAGTCTCTTCTCGAAAAAGAAGTAGATCCAACAAATTAAGAAGACCTTATATTATAGATCAAGAGGAAGGAACCGAAAGACCAAAAGGAAGAAAAAACTCAAACACCATCCAAGACAACTGTTTTCAAGTTTGTATAAAAATATCATCAAGAAGACCATATTATCAGAGATGTGGATGCAGGAATAAAAAAATTAAGAAAGATAAAAAGCACACCAAAAAAGAGTAATATTACTTTGCTGTCTTAGATAGAACCAAAGAAATTTTCTCAAGCAAGTGAGGATTCACACTAGATAAAAGCAATGGAAGAGGATATGAACCTGTAGAAATTTAATACATGATATGTATTGCCTGGATTCTCATGATCTAAAAATTATATGCCACGGTTAAATACATAATCGCTTCTACAAAATCTTTGTGGAATTTAAAACACAATCGCCAATAGCAATATCATGAAGAAAGATCAATCACACATAACACAGATAATTTACCGAGAAAGAATAAAGCTAAAAACCCCACTTTATTCTATTATGTATTATATCATGGATCATGAAACAATTACATACAAAGATATAATAACAAGAGCTCTCAGAGCTAATTGTATCACACTGTCACGCAAAAATTTACAAGTTTCTTAGCCAATTTACTGTCTCCAGATAGCCTGCCTCCACTACATAATCCCTGATGGTCAAGAAGCTATGAATGATTGATTCTTTCCTGCCTTTACTGCGCAATCCTCATAGGCACATCCAATGTGTGTGTGGTTGCATGTGTGCAACCAATAATATCACAACTGATAGTCAATCTGTCCCTTTCACCTACATCTCAACTGGGTCTCCACTGGATCTGACATGCATGTAGTTAATAGTAGTAAATATTTAGTTGTATGTGAGACCACTGATTATGAAATAATTAATGATTAATTCACTTGATCTCTCACTAGTGTATCTTTAGTTACAACTACCACAACTGAGTTTAACTCACTTAAAATAGTTAAACTACTTTACAACTTTCATAACTGCACTTCCAACTTTGTTACAACTAGAATCACTCTATTACAACTCAAGTCAACCTGCATGTCCCACCAAACAACCTCTTAAATCGAAATTCACTTAGCTAACTAATTTGCCACTTCAGTTAACTATTTCCAAGTGCTCATTGAGAATAGGTTATTTTTTATTGTCCAACTAATATTAAGGGATAATAATAGTCGACATGCATCTATAAATAGACATGCAATCTATAAACAGAACTTGCACATACATCTATAAATATACCTCATCTATAAATATAATTTTCTCATGCATCTATAAATAAAAATCCACCTAAAAATAGCCTGTGTGGGCCCCACCTAGTGTAGGTGCTTAATTTTCACTAGGATCAAGGATGTTGTTTCTGGATGCTAATTTCACTATTTCTTGTTGCAAACTTCAACACTCCCTCTCAACAATAAAGGAATGTCATTGCATGCGACATGAAACTCCATGCATGCGGCCTGCAACCTTTGCATGCACCATGCAACTCCATGCATGGCCCTGCAACCTTTGCATGCAAAATTTCTGAAACTGAATAGCTTCCAAACAACTGAATCAGTATAATGCATTTGTCATCAAAGTCTTCTGACTTATACTAGTACTAAATACACATGTCTTCTAGATCCACCGTGCTGTTGACCTCTGCATCCATGCACTCTGCAGTTGCTGTCAACTCTGATCCGTGCTCCAGTATTTGACAATGTCACTTTGATTTCATGTCCTCATGACATCTGACTACATAAATCCAACTGATATTGCTACTGATGTACTGTGGGCTCCTCGTAGCTAGGTTAGATTCATGAGATCCACACCATCTCAATGAATCCTACCCAGAAATTTATTCTTGGGATTATTCATGCATGTCGCCCCACCTCTCACCTAGTGGTATAGTTGTATGCACTCCCTCTTCCCATTTGGCACGAAATTTATCTACATGAGTGGTTGCTCCCACTGTAGAAAATCTGAATAACTGATATATTATTCACCGATATTCTCCTAATCACACACTATTTTAGGTTCATGCATAATACAGAATCTCTTCTACCATTGATCATCACATGCGGAAATAAAATCAATTGCATGCATACATTAAAACCACAAACAATCACACATATGAACACAATATTTAATTGGAAATCTTAAAGCTGAAAACCCCAACTATCTGTATATTATACATGCCATGGAGATCATGTAACAATCATAGTACAAAAGCTCCTCACAAGCTCTCATGCACACCCTCAATTGCTACACACTATCAAGCTAGATCTAGCAAAACTCATGCTCCAACCCTTAGCCACTTGATAGCCAGCCTCTATTGCGTTTTCAAGCTATGGGATGGCTTCATTAAATAGATAACCACCTGGCCTGAACTGCGCAATCCTCATGGGCTTACTCCACCTATCTGTGTGTTGCAAATAGCAACAGTATAGTCACAACTGATAGTTAACCTGCTCTTTCACCTATTTCTGCACTGGTCTCCACTGAAACCGTCCATGCACTGAAGTTAACTGATGCATTCTTTAGTTGATTAATGAGTTTATAATTAGTGAATTAATTAATAATTAATTCACACCACTCTCACTAATTGTATCAATTAGTTAAACCGAATACAAATAGCTCAACTATGTTTAGATTAGTTAAACTGAATACAACTCCACTAACTTCCTCAATCAACTCCACCAAACTCTGTCACATGAGTTCTAACTGAAGTATCCATGTAATAGCTCCACATAACCCTTAGGAATAGCGTAATTCCTTCTGTCAGCTCCTGTGCCACATCTGTGCACTTAACTGAAGTGCTCCAAGAGAATAAGATAATGTTTAGAGTCCAAATATTATTAAGAGCTAATAATATTCGACATATCTATTTTTAGACTGGCAATCTAAAAACAGATTCCGCCCAGTATGTCTAAAAATAGAAGTCCATCTATTTTTTCCGACTTGACCAACCATCCACAAATAGCATCCTGCAACTCATAGAACATGATCCATATGTCTAAAAATAGACTTTGCGCCAAAAATAGCCTGCGGGCCCACTTAGTGAAGGCGACTTCTTTCCACTAACCTCCTCATCTTGTTGCAATCTCAACACCCACTCCATGATCCTCATCTTGTGGTTGCTTCACATCCTGAGGTTCACTCTTACCTGCATGCAAATCCAACTCCCTCTCAAGGGTCAATTGCATGGCTTTCTCACACTTCCAAACAGTAGGAAGCTCTATAGAAATCCCATCGACATCAAGTATATAGAGATTCTTAACTCAAATCCCAACCTTCTTGGCTTGCCCTGCTGCTTTGTGTCGCAAGAAAACTTTTCGTTCACTAAAGACAACATCATAGCCTCTATCCTCTAACATTGCGACTGAGACTAATTTTTTCTTCAAATCTGGTACATGCATTGCATCTTTTAAATGAAAGATTTTACCTGACGCCCTTTGAAAGGTAATGGTACCAATCCCAGTCGCACTGTACATCCCGTCGTCACCCAACTCAATATGCATCTGGAGATATTTCTCCTCCAAGTCACTGAAAAGTTTCTTATCTCCCGTCATGTGAAAGGAAGCACCACTATCCAAGTACCACCATGATCCCAATTCACTTGACACCATGCATGCGATCGATGAGAAGTCAAGCTCAAATTGCGAGGCAAGAGCCTCAGCAGCTGCAGCTCCAACAACCATCTTGTTCTTCTTCTTTTGTGGACAATTTGTGGCAATATGTACATACTCGTGATAATGAAAACACTTCACTTTGGACATGTTGTGCTCCTCATCTTCACTGGCCTCAGATTTAGAATGGAATTTCTTCCCCTTCCCCTTATTCTCCTTGGTAGCCAAAGCATAATCCTCTTCATCATCATGCTTTGATGAAGAGAAATCTTTGAAGTTCTGCCTGAACTCCTCCTGCACTAGATCCGACCACAGTTGTTCCCAATCTGGTAATTTTTCTCGTCCGTTGACAGAGTCTTCATAACTGTGCCAACTCTTAGGAAGTCCCAAGAGAGCCAAGCTCACCAAATCATCATCAGCAACACTTATTCCTACACTCCCAAGTTCATCCTGACATTGGAAAAACTTTGTTAAGCATATCAGAATAGTGTCATTCTTTTCCATCTTGATCTTCCTGAGTTTATCTTTGAGCGCCAATTTCCTATGGTCACTGCTGCTTTGGAATAGATCCGTCAAATCCTTCCACATATCATATGGTGTGGCTTTCCCATAGAGGCTTGATACAATGTGGTCTCGTACTCCCTCCAACAGAATCCTCCTCGCCTTTTCCACTTTCTTTCGCCATGCATCAAGATTTGCAGCATCTGCAACATCCGTCTTAGGAACATATTTTCAATGAATTCCTTCAAGCCATTATCTTCGAGTACTGCCTCCATCCTGTACTTCCAAGAAATGTAGTTCGAGTTGCCCTCGAGTGCATACTCTAACCTCAAGCCATTGAAAACCATTTTGATGTTAACTCAGCTGTAGCACCAAGAAATTCTTTCCACCGACAAACTCAGCTCGTGCTTCAAAATTGAAATCTTTTGTGCTCTGATACCATGTAGAAATTTAATACATGATATTTATTGCCTATATTCTTCTGATCTAACAATTATATGCCAATGTTAAATATAGAATCGCTTCTACAAAATATTTGCGGAATTTAAAACACAATCGCCAATAGCAACATCATGAAGAAAGATCAATCACACATAACAAAGATACTTTATAGGGAAATCATAAAGCTAAAAACCCCACTATATTCTATTATGTATTATATCATGGATCATGAAACACACAAATCTCTAATCACAAGAGCTCTCAGTACATCAACTAATTGTCTCACACTATCATACAAAAACTTACAAGTTCTTTAGCCAATTTACTGTCTCCAGACAGCCTGCCTCCACTGCGCAATCCTTGATGGTCAAGAAGCTCTGAATGATTGATTCTTGCCTGCCTTGAATGAAAAATCCTCATAGGCACAACCAATGTGTGTGTGGTTTCATGTGTGCAATCGATAATGTCACAAATGATAGTCAATCTGTCCCTTTCACCTACATATCAACTGGGTCTCCACTGGATCTGACATGCACGTAGTTAATAGTAGTAAATATTCAGTTGCCTGTGAGACCACTGATTGTGAATTAATTAATAATTAATTCACTTGATCTCTCACTAGTGTATCTTCAGTTACAACTAGCACAACTGAGTTTAACTCACTTAATTGAGTTAAACTACTTTACAACTTTCATAACTGCAGTTCCAACTCTATTACAACTAGAATCACTCTGTTACAACTCAATTCAACTTGCATGTCCCACCAACCAACCTCTTAACTCAAAATTCACTTAGCTAACTAATTTTCCACTTCAGTTAACTATTTCCAAGTGCTCATTGAGAATATATTATTGTTTATTGTCCAACTAATATTAAGGGATAATAATAGTCGACATGCATCTATAAATAGACATGCAATATATAAATATAATTTGCACATACATCTATAAATAGACCTCATCTATAAATATAATTTTCTCATGCATCCATAAATAGACATCCACCTAAAAATAACCTGTGTGGGTCCCACCTAGTGTAGGTGCTTAATTTTCACTAGGATCAAGGATGTTCTTTCCGGATGCCAATTTCACTGTTTCTTGTTGCAAACTTCAACAAAACCAAATAAAAAAGAATGGAAAATGGGAACTTGTACCTCATACAAAGGATAAGAATGTCATAGGAACCAAGTGGGTTTTCAAGAACAAAATGAATGAGGATGGAAAAATCATTAGAAACAAAGCAATATTGGTGTGAAAGGATCCCACTCTAATTGAAGGATTTAATTTGAAGAAATTTTCACTCAAATTTCTAGACTAGAGGCCATAATGATGTTTTTAGCATTTACATGTTAAAAAGGGTTCAAGGTCTATCATATGGATGTAAAACCATCCTTTATAAATGGTAACCTAAAAGAATAAGTATACATGGAACAAATAGAAGGGTTTGACTTTTCAGAAAAGAAAGACTTCGTGCAAATTGAAGAAGGCCTTATATGGATGAAAACAATCTCCAAGAGCTTGGTATGCTAGACTTGATCAATATTGTCAACAACAATGATTTAAAATAGGAGTTGTAGGAAGAAATATTTACATGAAGATGGAAGAAGATAATCTACTAATCACACTGGTATACGTGGATGATCTAATTTTTGGTAGTAACAATGATGAAATGAGTCACCAATTCGCTCGAGAAATGTCAAAATAATTTGAAATTTCAATGATTGGAGAGTTTTCTTTATTTCTTGTATTTCAAGTAACTCAAAGTAATGCTAGAATGTTTATATTATAAAAAATTTATCTCAAGGATATTTTTAATCGGTTTGGGATGGAAGAATGTGTTGTTTCAAGAACACCTATGATTGCATGTTTCAAACTAAGTAAGGATGATGAATCTCCTACAATGGATGCAACTCTCTACATATCAATGATTGGAGGTATTTTATATCTGACAACTTCACGACCAGACATTATGTAGGAAAAGGGTATGGTGGCAAGGTTCTAGTTAGCCCCTAAGGAATATCACATGAAAGCCATAAAAAGGATATTTAGATATCTAGATGGATCCATTGATTTTGGACTATGGTATCCTAAGAGAAAAAATATTACCTTGATAGTATACACCGATGCATACTAGGAAAGAAGCATTAATGACCGAAAAAGCACCAGTGGAAATGATTTTTTCTTAGGATATTTTCTTGTATCTTGATTGAGCAAGAAGCAATCATCCATATCTCTTTACACAACTGAATCCAAATATATTGATGCAACAAACTATTGTACATGAATATTTTGGATGAAGGAAGCTTTGAAGGATGTCAAAGTAGAACTAAATCAACCCATCACTATCTTCTATGACAATACCAGTGCAATCAGTCTTCCAAAAATCTAGTCATGCACTAAAAAATGAAACATATTCCAATCAAGTACCACTTTATTTAAGAAGAGGTTTCTGATCAAAAAATCGAAATGGAATATGTTAGCGCTAAGGAACAAATTGCAGACTTCTTCACTAAACCTCTGCCTCAAGAAGCATTGAATATGTTCATCAAAAGATGGGTGTTATGTCTCTTCCATCCCAGTAATGTATCCCTTTGTTATAAATGCCAAAGGGGGAGTAGTAGGAAGTAAGGGGGAGCAACACAACAATAGGGGGAGTAGCATAAAAATCAAAACTTGAGGAATGTTTCTATCAATAAAAAAAGGGGAGATTGTTGGAAAATTAATTGTTATTGATGTCAAAGGATGTCCTGCTGAAGAGGAGAGTGGAATAGAATTAAATATAATTTTAATCCCTTTCCAATGAGCTATAACATTGCCCCTAAATCCTCTCCATTGAGGAAAAATGGATTTTCTGAGTCAAAATATCTTATCCTATGATAAGTCATCCCTACTTGAGGACAAGTCGATTGATTTTGGGGTGACTTGATCTATATAAATAAGAGTGTCCTGCCCCTCATTCAATCATCAACTCGGTGAAGCAACCAAGGGAATATTCAAACCTGCGATGAAGATTGAAGAGGTTCATATCTCATGAACTTAAAAGCAATTTTAAGGAGTATTTCTTGAAATTTATCTGTATTTTGGATTAAAGTTTTTGGATCATATTTTTGAGTAGGACTCAACCTCCTTGTAGCAAAAAATTCGGTCTCTTTAACATAGATTTTGGTCCACATTTGTGAATAGAACTTGACCCATGGAAAGAAGAAAACCTTGACCTCTTGTAACTTTGTCTAGACTCGAAATCCTAAGGACAAATCTCATCCCCCGCAACTCGGATTATCTTACCTCAAACACAACCCTATAGTGAATCTGGAGAACTCAACTCCTTATGTGGAAAATTCAACCTTGTGGAACTTGGCCTCTTCTAAGGACTTGTTCAGACTTGTGATAAGAGAAAAAACTTAGGCCTATTTAGGGACAAAAAATGGACTTGTATTGGAACAAATTTCAGTCTTCTTTGACCTCTGTATTTCAGCCTCTCATTGACTCAAGTTTCAACGTAGTGGGTGATTATATTTTGAGTTTGTTCTGATCTAATTTGAAGGGTCCTGAGACCATATTTGAAGAATAAATTTAGAGTAGTCTTTGGAGCAGTCATTGAAGAATTGTGAATTAGTCTTTGGAGTGTCCTTTGAAGTGATTTTGGAGTAATCTCTAGAAGTGATCTTGGAGCAACCTTGAAGACATTTTTGAACACTTCTTGAAGACATTTTTGAACACTTCTTGTAGAAATTTTTGAACACTTCTTGAATACATTTTTGAATAGTTCTTGAAGACATCTTAGAGAAAAAAATTGATCAATATTTTGAAATCTATATGAAGTATTTGTAAAGTCTGAATACTCAGAGTATTGATGTCCTCATATACATGAAGATGGTTCTTGGATTATCTTAAGAGGATTGGTCTTGATACAAGATCTTTTGTTTGGTGATGTTAGCAGAATTGCATGAAAGAGCATGTAAAACCATAATTGCAAACACTTAAGAAGAAGCAACATAAAATATACCATAAAGACGATGCACCCAATGTCCGATAACAAATGTCACCCATTGTGGGCTAAAGATCCAGGCCTAACTACAAAATGGAGAGGCCTCTTCATTCTTTTCAGCAAAAAGAAAGGAAAGTAAATGTCAAAATACATCATTATACCTCTAATTTTGGGAGTGACCTAAAAATGGGCTACTCAAATCGCTATTCTGATTGCACCAGTGAAATACTTTCAAAACTGAGTAAAATGTGTATAAAATTAGCTATATTCCACCACTGTCAACTCTGGACCCCCCAGAGAATCTTCAAGGTTCCATAGTAGAATATTTTGGAAAATATTCTAGGGAATATTCCCTTGGAATATACCCTCGATATACACACCCACACGAGGTTCCGTCTGTGTCAGGTTTCCACACTACATTGGGGTTCCCTCCCACTTGGTTCCTATTCTTGTCGGCCCTCCATTCGGTTTCCGTTCAAAATTTCCTTGGTGCGGTTTAAATAAAATGTGTTGGTAGACTTTACAAAGCCACCCAAATGGGCACACCGATCATCATACTTGGTTTAGAATGTTGGAAGTTGGTCTGATGGGTTGCAGGGTCAAACCCCGTGGAACCGATTTTTTACAACTGTTATATATATATATATATATATATATATATATATATATATATATATATATATATATATATATATAGATAACAATGCATTTTGTTATATTAAAAATTGTAGCCATTTAATATTAATTGTTATTTATATATATCATTTTTATAACATTTGAAACTGCCAATAATTTGAACCCTTCGCTGCCTTGGTCGGTCAAGGGGGCCAATTCGGCTACCAGTTGGATGCCATGTGGACCCATTTGATTGGGCCATGTGACCCCATACTATTGGACCACAGATTTCCTCCAAGTTTAGCGGATGCCTCTAGAATTGGCGGTTCAACAAAATTTAAACCCAAATAAACCTTTCACCAAATTTATCACAGTTCCACTAAATTTGGCTGCTATTTTGGATGGAATGAAAGTTTGGTGATGCTCCTATTTATCCGGCGCCAACTAAATTTTTAATTTTTCTAGGTTTAACTATAAATTTTACTGGGCATAGCTTTCACATTTAAACTCATATTGACGTGTTGTTTGTGTTTTTGGATTCCTTGCGACAAGATCTTTGATTTGGTCATGGTTTCACTGAGTTTCAAGGACTTTGATTTTTGGGCCTTTAGGGATCCTCCTGGATCTTTCCTCTCCATTGAGAATATTTTGGTCCTACAAAAGCATAAATAGGTACTACAATTTGATGTACTCCCCCATTTCTTGATATGTATAACAAATGTATCTGACATGACACCCTTTCTGCTCCCTCACCTTTTTACTTCAGAACAAAAATAATGAATCTGACACTTATATCCATATTCATATATGTAGCTGACCAAGCATGTTCAACTTGGATGATTACAAGCAAGAAATTACTTTCCAAGAGTTTATAAAACACTTATGGTCATGTTTTACAACATAACCCATACTTTTTGCTATCCAACTAAAGGCCAGAATATCACTATCTTTCACACTCAAGTGATGTTATACACTTCATCATTTTTACATGTTTTTTCCTATCTACGGGGTCTTTAAAAGTGGCAATACTCAAAACGTTAAAAAGGATTTCGATCTCTTACCTAACCGGGCTAATGGGCTTCCTTCCTATAGTTGGATTCCTTGCTGAACTTCTTCATTGATGAATTCCTTCACATGTGCTTTCATATGCTCCTAGTCCTTATTTTGGTGTAGCTATGGATGGAGCTTCCAACATGTGGCTTTCTGATGTCCACCCTTGTTGCAATGGATTTAATGATTTTTCTTCCTCCAGAATTTTTTGACCTTCTTTTATGTCGCCTTCCTAGGTGATATAACCTTCCTTGAATGACTGTCTTTGGTGCAGCTCAAGTGAGGCGAGCTTGAATTAATTCTTACTTTGAAATGCTCACTATCACTGGAAGGTTGTGATGTGCTCTTAGCATCCTGCACTGACTCAAACTTTTTTCTTGAATATTCTCTTGTCTCCGTGGGTTTGGAGTGTCTTTCAAATGCACCAAAATCATCATCATAATGAGAACATAAAAATAAAGAATCATTGACACTATTTACCTCAGTTGCTGATTCTAAAGTGGCTGATGATGGCTTTGCTAAGCCTTCATTTCACTTCAAATTTTCCAAGGCCTCTTCTTTGGCTTGTAGCTGAAGGTGCAATCCCTTCTTCTCCTCCTCTTATTATTGTAGCGGTCTTCTTAGTTAAACATTCTTTTCTTGAATGCTATAGTTCATCTCCTCAAGTTCTTGGAGCCTTGAATGATGAGAATGTGATGAAGAAGAAAAAAATTCACTAGAATATGGAGATGGAGGTTTAGGAGGTTCACCTCCATTTCTTTGATTTATTGAAGCATTATCCTCCGTTTTATATTTCTTCTTCATTTCCTTCTTTACTACTCTCTTCTCATAATATGCAAACAATTTATCTACCATGTTTGCTATCATGTAGAAATATTTATGGAAAGGTTTTTCATTCTCGGTGAAAACATCATCATTCTCCATTTTCCTTCTTCATGTTGGACATTAAATCTCAGGGTCAAAATACTTGAGTTTTCCTTCACCCTCTTTGAGTTTGGACCCAGTTATCATCCACACTCACAATTCACATCAACAAGAAGACCGCTTTGACACCAACATGATCCGAGATATTTTCTTCGGTGATTTTAGTAGAATTGCATAAAAGAGCATGTAAAACATTAATTGCAAAAAATTAAAGAAGAATTAACATAAAAGAGACCATAACGACAATGCACCTAATGTTTGATAACCAAGTTCACCCAATGTGGGCTACGTCTCTGGGTACAACTGCAAAATGGAGAGGCCTCTTCATTCTTCTAAGAAAAAAGAAACAAAAGTACATGGAAAAATACATCATTGTAGCTCCAATTATGGGAGTGACTTGAAAATGGGTTTCTCAAATCCCTGATCTGGCCACACCAGTGACATCCTTGCGAAATTATGAGTAAAATGAGTATAAACTCCACGATATTCCTCCACCATGAACTCTTTATCCCCCAGATAATCTCGAAGATACAATAATAGAATCTTTGGGAATATTCTCTAGAAACATACATTCAATATTCATGCCCGTGTGAGGTTCCATCTGCGTCAAGGTTCCACACTACGTCGAGGTTCCCTCCCGCTTTCAATTCCTCCTCCACTTGGCCCTTCGTTTGGTCACTGTTTTGAATGACCTATGGTGCGGTTTAAATAAAATGCTCAATAGAGAGTACAACAAGCCAATACAAAATTGAACATAAAAATTCCACCAAACTATTGAGAAATCAAAGGAGGTGGCAATTAATCGATTTCTCTTATTATGAAATTATCTTGTGATGTTTACGTTATTATTAAGTGTTATTTCGGTTTATATTTTCTTATCATCAAGACTAATTCCAAACAACGAATAGAAGAGGACACAAGATGTAGGCACACTTCTAGGGAAAAGCCTTACTCTTTGGGGAAAAACCTAGTCAAAATTCTTCCTTTAGTAAATTCAAGATGAGATGACCAAGACCCTAGACTAAAGACTACCTCCATCAAGTCACCCTGTCATTACAATCAACCTTCTTCACACTTGTATCTTTGAAGAGATCATATCTGCATTCAATTTGAGCTTCTTCATTCACTGTAGTAGCACTTGGAGAGTTGAGGTCACTTGGAGATCATTTAACTTGATCATTGTGAGAGGATTGAATATTAAACCACTGTAATAGAACCGAATCTCTGCAATTAATCTGAAATGTGGGGACACCAAAACTGTGAGAGCAATGAGGTTATCTTCTGTGACAATACTAAAGTTAAGATCATATCTATACCCTTATCCGATATCTCTGTACCTTTATCTGAGTTCCTGCAATGAACATACGAACTTGTCTCTGCAATCCTATCCAATATTCCGAGGTGGAGAAATGTGAAGACCGTAGCCTTGTATATATGGTGGTTCATCCATATAAATGAGATGACATGTGCTTCTTGAAGTGGTGTGCCACTTTTTTTATTCCGACATGATAATATTGAGGAAAACAACTTGAATATTAATTTGTTTGAGGCCGAATTGAGGAAGCTGACTTAATGAAGTCTTTGATGAAGAGGCTGACTTGATGGAGAATTATTTTGACCAAAAAAAAGCCTAATTACATGATTAAAAGGCCCATAATGGGTCAATTTAAATCTGTAATGAATATATAATCCTATAATTCCATAATGGGTACTTGATCTAAATCATATGACCCAAGCATGAAACCCACACTTTAATAAGTCATTTAATAATAATAAATTCTTTTTGAAAAATATATTAATAATGAAGACCAAACCTAGTTACATTCTTCAAAAATCCCTCTTAAATAGGGAGGTATTCATATATAATTAAATAGTTACATGGAAGATCTTACTTTATTTATGAAGAAGTTTAGGCACCGCAATGCCATGGAATAGATTCTTGACCAGGGAAATCTATCCATTTGGTCTCTCAACAGTTTAGGCACCGCAATGCCACATACTAGATTCCTGACCAAGGAAATATATCCGAGTGGGACTCAGATGGACTAAATATTTCAGCCTCTATAGGTACCATTAGGCTTACTTACTAACTATCAACACAAGGAACTAGGTGCACATCCACCCAATGCCACCCTCCCTACCAGACATCAAAACAAAGTGCCGAACCATTGTCTTTCCAAGAAATGCTTCACTTACAAAGCCTCAACAACAAATATCTCCCGATCAAACTGACCAGTAACCATCATACTTATCAAATATTCAAGAGATTTATCTGTACAAACACAACCCCAATCAATAAAACAATTTCAAATATACATCATTAAAAAAAAACCTTCGGGGTCTCGATGCTTCTCTTCAACTTATCTTAGTAATACTATGAATTGAATCTTTGAGAGATGATTCCTCAAACTACCAATTGAATATTTGAGAGAATATTACTCAATCATTCACTTTCCTTCCCTACTTTACATGTAGCAACATATCCTTCAGAATGTATTCTCCAATCAAGACTATGTTATGCCCTCCCTCTTAACCAGGGAGACATCTTATATCCGGGATCCCTCTTAATGTAGAGAGATTATCTTCTTCCTTCAGTGTTGGAGAATATTTCGTGGCTTCCATCATTATCATAATGATTAAAATATGGTATTGTCTTATGGACATCTTCACGAACTTTAATATGATGTACCTGCACAACTTAGACAACAAGTGCAACCAGATCTATAGAAGCATGAAGTTAGTCATAACAAAATATTATAGTAGTGAAAGCACTAGAATTTACAAACATAATCATCAAGAGGCTATAAATCAATACTTCAACTTATAGCCCAGGTTTGTTACACACCCTAAATCACATCAGCAACTCAATCAAGGTGACAGAGGATTATTTCTGTCATATAACGATCCCTAGAAATAAGTCAAAAGAAAAGAAAAGTATCTAATACTTTTCAAAAGTCATATATATTAGACTTCATACATGAGCTATAACAGTCAAACATAGCTTAATCAACAAGAGTAGCTTCTACTAGGGTTTGATGTAAACCCTAGATTTCCCATCATTATCCTAGAAATTCTATCTTTGACTAGGGCTTGTTTAAAAACCCTAGGACTTATGACCATTATTAATTTGGTCAACACACATATCTAGGAGATTACCATCATGCATAAGCATATCATATGTCAGACAATATTAATATATATCGACCTAGACTAAGCTAGGGTTTCAACCAAATGAACACATACCTAGGGCTTCATTCATAGGACTTTAAGTACATAACAAGGATTTTTGCTTGTAGACCTAACCAAAACCTAGGGTTTCGGTTCATATCAAAGAAAACCCTTATTATATCAAAACTTCAAAGGTTCGAGATTTAAAACAACACCATTTCAACCCTAATAAGTTAGAGCTTCCATGATCATATCAAAACCCCAAATGTGACATCATCAATATATCAATCATAATAAAAATTTCTTCATTAATAAACCTAAGTAGGTTTAGGGTTTAAAACATTATATCATACCCTTAGGTTAGGGTTTTTCCAAAGAACCTATCGAGGGTTATTTTATATAAAAAATTAGAGATATAAAGTGGGTAGATTTATTAGATTATGAATCACCATAAACAAGAATCTTTTAGGTTCAAGAGAGCTAGACATAATGGTGTTAGTAACACAAATTTAAAAAAAAAATATGAAGAGATTTTTATAGGATGTATGGTTCAAGGAATACTTAGAGATGTTTCTTGAAAAACCTTGTAGGAATTCCTTGAAGTGTAAGCCATGGTCTTCTATACCTGTAATACATACTTTCAAGAAAAACACGTGATACCATGAACATGATTTAATTTGTCAAGTTAGATATCCTTCATAATCATGGAGGATGGGATCCTATAAAAGTTACTTCTTTTTTCAATCAAGGACTTCTACTAGACATCCTAGATTACTTGTAAACCCTAGAAGATAATGATGTTTGTTGTCTAGGTATTACAATCTTTACCCTAGACTAGCTACAAGCAAGGATTATTAGATATATCACAAATCTATAAATTCATGAACATATGTTCCTTGCAGTTACATGATGTGATTTGATAACTTATTGGACTTGGTACATCTTGACAATACTTACTTAAAACTTCAGATTCTTATGTGGAGATGGCATTTTCCTTGGTCACGGGTAATAATATTGAGTTCCTTTCCTTCAAACAAACTTGTATTATTACTGCTTTGAACTCATATTCAACATTTAATGCTTTAACATATTCTTAAGCTCGAATGAGACTATGGTTGGTACCATCAATGTGATGGGCACCAAGACTATGATAGACATGACTGAAGTTTTTACTAACACTGATTCACTGTAATAGGCATCATGTTAGGTCCCTATATTACTAGTGTAGTCCCTTATTGTTGTTAGTGTAGCCCCCTTATTGTTATTTTTGTACCCCTATAGTCCCCATATTGTTATTATTGTGCCCCATAAAATCCCACTATTGTTATTGTTGTTCCCTTACATTATTATTGTTAGGTCGACTAGGATTATATTGTGACCCCATGGACTCTTATATATAGAAAGGAGGGTTTTTCATTTGTATCATCCAATAATTGTTTATCTATGTAATGTAAAGGAGGTTTCTCCCACAAAGTGGCTGATTTCTAAGGCGATGATCTCTCTTTTCTTCTATTTTGGGAGCTGGTTTCATAACATTTGGTATTAGAGCTTTGGATTCTAGAGTTTCGCTGCTTCAAACAGGTCATCTTGGAATTTTCTCTATAATTTTTTTTCTAAGAAGTTTCAGAAGCTAAAAAAAAAACCCATTTACGAAGAAATTTTGAGGAACTTCATGTAAATATTTTATATCTTGGTTCGCAATATTTTATGAGATATGATTTGTGGAATTTAGGGTTTTTGCAGGCTCCCGAATTTCATCTCAAAGAGGTGACCTTGGGAAATTCATCATAACTCTCTCTCTAATCATCAGATGGGAATTTTGTTAAAATTGGCCTAAAGTACACAGAATTTGGTTTCCTTTGTATCAATTTCAGAGCCAAGGGAGGAAAAAATGACACGTGACACTTCGTACAAGTTTTCTCTACTGAACCAGTCCATAATTAGGTCATTGCAGGAGATTGGGAATAAATTTTCCTTGAAGAATCAAAATTAGGTCAAACCTGTGGCACTGGAAAGAATATTCATAGGGATACTAAAGGACTAAAGATAAAATTTTTGGGATTTTAAATTACAGAGATACGCCAGTTTCAATATCAAGCTCCTCAAAAGCAAGAAAAAGGTTTGTATTTTTTTTTCAAATTGCATAAGTCTTGTTTGAAAAATCAGTTTGAAGTGATTCCAAGGGAATATTGAAGCATAAATATTAGTATTGGGTTCTAAAATGGCCCCTAAAAATAATTCAACACCCATTAAGCCCTCAAAAGGCTCTACTATGACTCATGAAGAGGAAGAAGTGAAACATGATATATCAAAATTATAAGACCAAGTGCACCAAATTTCGCTCTCGCAAGGAGTAACAAAAAATGAAATGGAAGTTTTGAAGAAAGGCATGGCGGCTAAGATGGATGGTTTGAAGAAAGGTGTGGAAGCTAAGATGGATGGTTTGAGGAATGGTATGGAAGCTACGATGGATGGAATGGAAGCTAATATGGATGGCAGGGAAGCTAAGATGGATGGCATGGAAGCTAAGATTGATGAAAAAATGAAAGAAAACATGGAAGACATGAAGAATGATCTAAAAGCAGACATGGAAGGTTTGAAGGAAGGTTTTACAAAGTTGATACAAGAAATTGTTCCTAATGGCGAAAAGGTAGTAGAGGAAACTCATGATGAGAACAAAATAAATGTTAAGTGTGATTTCATAAACTCTAATGTTGGATTGAAGACCCACCATATTCCAAAGATAGATATGAGGAAGTTTGATGGTAAGGATCCTGTAACATGGATACTACAGATGGAGAAATATTTTGATCTCCATAATATTAAAAACACACAAAAGGTACGCATTGCAACTTTATATTTAGAACAAAATACATTTGTATGGTATCGATGGCTTTAGTCTCATAAAAAATGTCACTTGGTAAATTTTTACGGAGGTAATGATAGAACATTGTGAGGATACAAAGAGCAACAACTTCTTTAGCCAATTGATAAATATCAAACAAAAGGGTTCAATGGTGGAGCACATTGAGGACTTCCAAAAATTAAATATAAGGGTAACTGATATTCCAGAGGAAAAGAGGGTTGATGTCTTCATAGGGACTTTAAAGGATAACATCCAACATGAGGTTAACCTTTGGGAACCTGATTCATTGGAGAAGGAATTCAGGTTTTGTCAAGAAAAATTGACAGTAAAATTATGGCGACAAGGAAGCCTACCACTCACATCTATAAATATGGAAGTGTTGCTACTCCTAAACTTCCACAACCTATAAGGTTGACACCACAAAAATTAGAAAATAAAAAATAGCAAAAGGGTTCTGCTACAGTTGTGATAGAAAATACACTAAAGGTCATAAGTGTGCTGAGAATAAATTATTTTACATAGATTGTGAAGAGGAGGAAGAAAATGAACAAGAAACTTTAAAAGAAGAGGATATACACCAGGAACCAACCCTAGAGAAAGAAGAAATGAGTCTGACCATATCTTGTAATGCATTGGAAGGAATTACCACTCCTCAAACTCTCAAGATAGAAGGACATATCAAGAAGAAAAATGTAATAGTGTTGATTGATTTGGGTAGTACCCATAATTTTATTCATTGTAAGGTAGCCAAGGAATTGAATTTATTCCCATACCCAACACCAGAGTGTCAAGGGATGGTTGCAAATGGAGGAACTATAAATTTCTTTGGAAAATTCCAGAATATCAAGATAGCCATGGGGGAATATGTATTGAATAGTCAAATGCTTTCGATTCCAATGGGAGGTGCTGATGTTGTACTAGTAGTACAATGGTTACAATCTTTGGGGACAATAGCTTTTAATTTTCACGAACTTTTCTTGAATTTTTTTTCTCGGAAGGAAAGAAAGTTTTATTATGGGGTATTGCAGGGAAGCCGAGAAATATAATAAGCTCTAATGTCACGACAAAGCTTTTGAAGAAAGAACAACAAGGTGTAATTACACAATTATGCTCACTAGAAGTTACAACATCAAAATCATCTATTTCTCGAGATATCCAAAAAGTCTTGGAAAATTATTCCAAGGTGTTTGAAACTCCCAAAGAAATCCCACCTATTCGTGATCATGATCATTCTATTCATTTTAATTCAGGAAGTGTTCCTCCAAACACCAGGCCTTACAGATATCCTTATGTCCAAAAGAGCGGAATTGAACGTATGGTTGCAGAAATGTTAGAGGCTAGTATAATTCAACCTAGTCAAAGTTCTTTCTCTGCTCTAGTAGTATGAGTTCACAAGAAGGATGGATCATGGTGCATGTTGCCAGATTATAGGGAGGGAGATCAATAAGATCACTATTAAAGATAAATTTCCCATTCCTGTGATTGATGAATATCTGGATGAATTACATGGAGAAATTTATTTTACCAAGTTGGACCTCCGTTCAGGATATCATCAAATTGGAATGAAGACTGAAGATATTCTGAAAACAAAATTTCAAACTCATGAGGGTCATTATGAATTTTTGGTCATGCCTTTTTGCCTTACCAATGCACTTTCTACATTTCAAGGGTTGATGAATTCCATTTTCAATCCCTCTCACAGGCCATCACCGTCTCTAACCAGACCTCCTCAAAGTCATCCATAAAACCTCGAGCAGGCATACCCTCGGTCAAGCGGTCCACTTGACCTCGGAAGTCCTCAAGAGAAGTCACCTGAGCCATACATACTACAATGTGCGCCTCAGCCGCATCTGCACGAGCTCGCTCTGCCGCAACCTCTGCTGCAGTCGAGCTGCTGCCCTCACCAGAAGGGCCAGTGCCATCTCCACCAGGTCCACCGGCACCACCACCCGGTCCACTTGCATCACCTCCTCCTTGACCACCTCGAGGTCGTAGCAGAGGGTCGTTACCCACCAGTCGGGCCACTGGGCGACCTACCTTGCCAACATCTGCATGAGTAACCAAAATAATGTCAGTGTCAAGAAAAAAACACATAAGCACATAAATACTCAAACAAATGCAGAAAAATATAACACATACTTGCAGGCCCCCAAACATAACCAAAAGGGAGACCCATGTCTGGGTCACCCTGGAAGTCCATCCCCAGATACAGGTATGGCAAGAACATCTGTGGGTTGGCCTCAAACCAGGCCTCTGTAGTGGTGTTCTAGTAACGCCCCACCCTACCACCACCACCTCGCGACATCACCCGAGCCCACCTCCTCATCCGTGGCCCCCCAATGGGCACCGCCACCACTGGCCTCTGCATCACCACCCTCTCGTATATAATGCTACACATGATGCTAGTGTACGCAAATGACTTAGATCCACGTTGGAACTTGTTCAATTGCGACACCATCCCATAAAAAAAAAAGCGGGCGAAATCGAAAAAGTGCCCGCCCCACAGTCGGCGTAAAACTCCAACCTGCGGGCTAGATGCCCGATGTGGAGAAAACGACCCCGCCAGTCGCACAATAACTGCCAGAGCACATCGTTCTGCCACATTTGTCAATGATGCAATGTTGATGCACCCCTCAGTAAGAGGTTCACCACCGCAATGCTGCCTCCGGAATCTGTCTAGGTTCACTCTCCCAGCAAAGAGTGGGTACCTCAGAGCCTCACCCTGAGGTAGTAACCCGGTCACAAAGTAAATATCTGTCTCAGAATGGATCACCAAGTTTGTCCCCTGTAGTATGGACATATTGCACATCCGACGCCAATGCTGTATAATGTAACACAGTAGTCGGTCGTGAGACCGAAGGAACTCATTCTCAACAAACTTCAGAAGGCCCCATGCGGCCAACTGACGGCGCACCCCAGCATCAGTAGCTAGAGCGGTACGGATCTCGGGCCAATCCCGCTCTCTCCACACTAACCTGCCAAGCAACATAGGCACCCATCAGTACAAAGAAAAACATCAAAAATAGACAAGA
Organism: Pinus albicaulis; assembly: GCA_034641835.2. NCBI lineage: Eukaryota > Viridiplantae > Streptophyta > Pinopsida > Pinales > Pinaceae > Pinus > Pinus albicaulis. The sequence continues at coordinate 346,664,680 of CM076581.1, read as the reverse complement.
AACCAAAATTTCCTATCACCATGGCCTTTGCACACTTGTCCCTCAGACAGGCGCGCCCCCACACACCTATCTTCTTCACAGGCGCACCTTTGCGTGCAAAAAGTAGGGAATAGCGCACCCTCGTGCGCCTGTCCCTCAGAATTGTGCGCATGCAAGTCACTCTTTTGTCTAGATCGCCCGTGCAATCTAGGCAAAAATTTGCTCAGAGGCCATACAAACCTAATTTGTATGGCCCCCGGCACCATCAGACTGAAGAAATTACAATGCAGGACGTCATGAAAGTTACCTCGGCATAGTATCGCTAATCCCTGGTACACGGGCTGACCACAATGACAAGAAAGGCTTTGCAAGCACCTCTAATCTCCCAAAACTCAGCAAGTACAAATGAATAGGATTAGGGCCATAATCCCATATTTATCGCCCTTTTCTAGAACTTTAGAGGTCCATAACAGGAGATCAGAAGGTCCATTCAACAAATCGTAAGTTGCACCATCATCAATATGCCATGATGAACGCAAGTGATGCCACACATTCACTTTCCAAGAAAAATAAATTTTCAGCGTCGGCATGTATGCCCTCTCCCATCTTCTTTTTTCAAACTCCTGTCTTTCAAATAATATTTGATGAAAAGAAGATGCTTTCACTGGAGGTAGTTGTTTTTGTAGGAAGAACCCGCAAACTGCTTATAACACCATCCACTGGAAATACCGGAGCAGGTATCATTCTACCCCCAGCATAATAGAGTCCTAGAAAAGTCTGCATATCCTGACATCATTTCTCCATCAGAAATAAACCATAGGGTCCTCATACCCGACCGCGTTTATCATCACCTTACCCTGCACATGATAAACGTTCGCGTTGGTCGGTAGAGCCTCCCCTCCATGGCGCTGGCCCATAGTAGACCATATATCACATCACAAGTGATGCCATGGCCATACCATTTCAGTCTGGGAAGCACCTCATGCCCATCCATTCATCATGCATAAGGTCAAGTTTACAATTCAAACTAAAATACCCCCTTCCCAGACGATTAGGTTGTACAAGCAGATTGAAAGTGCACCTCCACGGATCACATTTGGCCCACCATACCTCCATCAACATAATCCCATCTGCAACACTTCTTCATCTGCTTCATCAACCCCACACATGAGACCAACCAATGGGACCCCCACCCCCAGAAAACTCCGTCCTCACACCTTCAGTGATTGAACCCTTTCATGTTTTGGGGTACCCATCTCTGTGCTTTTTACAAACCAAACCTCATTATTTTATTCTTTTGGTAAGTGTACAAATACCGCCAACGATGCCCTTCGCCTCTTCGCCCTCATATGTCAAGTTTTCCCCCATGGAAGCAATCCCTCATTCCCCTTGATTGGAGTATTTCACCCCCACGCATGCACCATCATGACATTCATAGCCAGATCACAATCGTCTTGGAAGTCCTACCGACTCCAGGGATTTTCCCTTCAGAAATACCTATGACTACTGCCAAGCTGCTGAAGTATACTCTGACCTTGAGCCACTGAATCCCCATCATCCGTTTTCAGTCACCTCTCACCAACATGCCTATGTTAAAGCCATCACATCTAAGTCCCCGACCCTCAGGTCGGTGATCCATGATTCGGTTAAGGCTTCCTTTTTGTCGACCTCGACAAATTATTTTCCAAAAAGGAAGTGGTACATTGGATCACCCCTCCCCATGAAAAGGGGTATCCGCGGGTGGCACTGTGGGAGACATCATTGTCCACAAATGTCATCGATCCTCCTGACATTCGACTATAGCAAAAGCTTTCATGTCACGATGGTATTGTACCTTACAACCATTGTACTTTGATCAGATCCGTCAAAGACCCGTGCCTCCATAAGCGTCTCTGTCAACAATGCTTACACGGGAAGGTCCCAGTCAGTACATATGCATATATTGCGCAGCTTGATGCCATACCAAGTTTACGCATATGGGTACCACATTCCACCTGTCATCAAAGAAAAACGCCCCTGAGGGCGTCAACATTCGTCGTCAACAACCGCCAGCATCACTACCACAGTAGTGACACAGACAACACATGTATCTGTCAATTTTGTTTAACTATCCATAGCATCACGAGCATGGGACATGCCCGCCTCGTTGAAATTTTGTATATATGTTGTATATTTTATTTTCTTGCAGGGGTCCCTTAGGCCATGGTCACCTCGGAAATGGTGCAAGGTGTTGTCAATTCCAAGATTCACGCAGGCCTCTCTCTCTCTGCACACGATACAGAGAAGAAACTATAATGTATTTCAGCTATACAGTTCTTCCTAGACCTCACACATTAGGGGGCAACTATTAACACTGGAAAATCATACAATAGAAGATGACATTAATTAATGTCAAGTCTAAGGATTTACAGGGCAGGAATACATTATGGAATCAAGAAGTATTTAAAATCTCTAAGGTTTTGAGAAAATTAGATTTGAACTAGTCTTAAATGCTGAAATGCGCACTTAATCCTTTGAGAAGAGCACCTTCTGCGCGCCTTTTTTCGCAATAAGCATGCATTCCAGGAAATGGAAAAATGTTGCTTTCCAGGACCACACCAAGCAAATGAAAGTTACTCTTTATATGAAGCCGCCTAAGGACAACCACCAACGCCTCCTTAGACACTATGTGAGCACACAAAGGAATATTTGAGCACACAATGGAATCATACCTATCCCTTGGGTCACCATCCATCATGTACCAAGGGAGGGAAGGAGGATTTGAAACTCCCCTATATAAAGCCACCAAGAGATGAAGAAATGGTGATCACATTGTTATGCTGGCCAAAGTTGCCCAAGAAACACCAGCAGTGTGTGATCCGAAGCTGGAGTTGAAGAGGAATCGATCGTTGGCCACCCAAAAATCCTTATCCACCACCGCAGAGAGAGAGGGAGGCTGCATCAGAGGTAGAGCTTGGAAGGCAACATCCTTGCGTTGGGACCTAGAGCCATTGCCTAGGTGCCCTTTGGCAAGTGGGTAAAATTTCTTCTCCATTTCAAACGTTTAATAAGAAGAGGCCTTTGAGCCGTCGTTGGTATTATTATCGTTTTGAATCTCTTTGATAACTTTTGTATATTTGTGTTTTAATTTTAGTTTACTTAGAGCACACATTCGCATACTTTTTTCACTGAATTATGTGCTTTTGAGCTCCACCACTTTCTACCTATTACCAATCGTTTAAAGAGTAGACCACACTCTTTAAGCTGGTGTGATTTCGTACACCCATGTGACTAATCCACCACAACACATGGGAGATAGTCCCAAGACTGGTCGACAAATCAATGGTTGGATCGAGATGGATCTACAAGGTAAAGCAAGCTGATGATGGGAGTGTGGAGAAATACAAGGCCATATTTGTGGCCCGGGGATTCTCACAGATTGAGGGGATAGATTATGATAAGACTTTTGCACATGTTGCAAGGAACTCTTCCATAAGATCCATCCTTGCACTCTCAGCGTAGATGGGCTGGAGCTTTCATCAGATGGATGTGAAAACTGCATTTCTGAATGGGATCATTGAGGAAGAGGTGTACATAGAGTAGCCTGAAGGTTTGAAGATATTCAATAGTGAGTCGCATTTGTGTCGGATCACAAGAGCACTGTATGGGCTGAAGCAAGCACCCCGTGCTTCGTACACTCGGATAGACAACTATTTCACCGGACTGAGCAAGTGAAGCAGATGCAAACCTGTACCAGATTGTGGTTGAGGGTAAGCTATTGATCATTGTTCTTTATGTTGATGATCTAATTTTGACTGGTGATGAGTAGCAGAGGATCTTGCAAGGGAGTTCAAAATGAAGGACATGGGAATCATTCATTATTTCCTTGGATTGGAAATATGGCAGTGGGATGGTGAAATTTTTGTGTCTCAAGGAAAGTATGCAAAGGAGATAATGGGTAAGTTTAACATGGAGAGCTTCAAACCCATAGATACTCCTCTTCCAAGAAATTGGAGGGAAGAGGATGCTACTTCTGGAAAGGTAGTGGATGCTAATGTCTACAGGTAGTTAGTGGGTTCACTAATGTATTTGGTGAACACGAGACCAGACATTTGCTACGCAGTTAACTAGCTGAGTCAAGCTATGGTTAAGCCTACCAAGCTCTTTTGAAAGGCGGGGAAGCATGTCCTGAGATACCCGAGGAGCACATCAAAGTATGGTCTATGGTACATACGGACAAAGGGAATGAAGCTTCAAGGCTTCATGGATACCATCAGACAGAAATATCAAATCAGGAGGGATCTTTAGCATAGGATCGACAACAGTTTCCTGGTACAATAGGAAACAATGATCTGTGGCAGTCAGTTTAGCGGAAGTAGAATACATGGAAGCAAGTCAAGCTGCATGTGAGGCTATCTGGATGAGAAAGATATTGGTTGGTTTGTTTGGTTCTCATATGGATCCGACAATGATTCATTGTGATAATCAGAGTTGCATTAAACTCTCGATTAATCCTATGTTTCATGATAGGTCTACGCATATAGATATCTGGTGCCATCATCTCAGAGATTGTGTGCAGAGAAGGATAATTTTGCTTCAGTACATTCCCACGGAAGATTAGGATGCAGATATTTTGACGAAGGCACTCACCAGGAGAAAATTCGAATAGCATAGAGACAGGATCGGGGTGAAGGCTAATCCGTTTCTTGTTGAGAGGGAGTGTTGAGATTCAACAAGAAAATTTCAACACCCACACCTAGTTTCATTAAGCACCCAGACTAGGGTGGGGCCCACAATTCTATTTTTGGGTGCATGTCTATTTTGGTTATCCCTTAATTAAGATGGACATTAAACTGTAATATATTTTCAATGATGACTTGAAACAATTAACTGAAAGCGACAAATTTAGTTGGTTAGTGGATTTCGAGTTAGAGGTGGTTGGTGAGGCATGTAGAGTAATTCTAGTTGTAACAGAGTTCGAAGTGTAGTGGTGCATGAGTTAATGCAAGTTGTAAACAATTTAACTCAGTTAAGTGAGTTAAACTCAGTTGTGCTAGTTGTAATTGAAGATACACTAGTGATGGATCAAGTGAATTAAATATTAACTAATTCACAATCAGTGATCTCACATGCAAATGAATATTTGCTATTATTAGCTGCATGCATGTGAGATCTAGTGAAGACCCAATTGAGTTCTAGGTGAAAGGGAAGTTGACTATCAGTTGTGGGATTATTGGCTTCCACACATGCAACCAAACACCCATTGGAGTGCCCATGATACTTGCACAGTCAAGGAAGGCAAGCATTCCTATCTTTTAGGAATTGCATTCATGAGGGATTGCTCAAGCAAGGCAGACTGTCTGGAGGTTGAGAATTGGCTATGTGTTGGTCAGTTTTTCATACGACAATGTGAGACAATTAGCTGAGTACTGGAGGGGCTCTTGTGAGAAGAGTTTTTTATGTAATTGTTTCATGATCCATGCTTAATATACAATAGAATATAGTGGGGTTTTTAGCTGTAAGATTTCCCCGGGAAATTATCTGTGTTGTATGTGATTGATATTTCTTCATGTTCATGTGATTAGCGATTGTGTTTTTTATTCTGCAAAATATTTGTAGAAGCGATTCAGTATTTAACTTTAGTACATTTTTAGATCAGGTGAATCCAAGATATACATGCATGTTGTATAATTTCTACAAATTTCAACACTCCCTCTCATCTAGGAAGGAATTTCCATCAACATCATAAGAATCATCTAGGATGTATCATCATGACGAATCTCAAGTGAACATATCTCAATCATAAGGAAGGGAGACAACTGAATCAACGATAGTACCCATCTAATAGGAAAGAAGAGAAATCAATAAACAATGGTAGGGGAGATTAGTCCTCCAAAACCTACTAGTCCTGAAGACATATCCCACAACTATATCAATAAAATATCCATCTCATCACATCTCGTCCATTGATCATCAATTGAACAATATCAATATAAAGACGAAGAAGAATCATCATAGGGGAGTCCATATCAACCACATCATCGTCATAAGGTAGCATCCGACTTCCACCCTATATCTAATAATCAATACAATGATTCATTATCATCATAAGGACATATCTTGTATCAAAACATCTCCATTTGTTGAATAATATCGAATCTAAAGAAGAAGAAGAATATGACATCATCGGGGAGCCCAACTCAACCAACAACAACATAGAGAGCTAAGATCAATCCATAAAAACATCAGGGATCCTTGCTCAAATTGGAACCACACTGGGAAGCTAAATATACCACCCTTTATCCATCAGGGAGCCACTACAGTCACCCAGATTCATCGTCATGAGGGAGCCACCTACCACCTAGATTCATCGTCATTGGGAAGCCATTGCTATCACCTAGAATCTATAGACAATAGGAGGCATTACACTTACCTTATGAGGTAAGGATCACACCTATCCTACTACCTAGAAATAATAAGAGGGATACTACTTGCCATTAATGATAATGATCATGCCTATCCTATTATCTGTTAATATTACCAACATGACCCTAAAGAGTCAAGTGGTAGAACACCTACATCATAATATGAGATTAGGTGAAATACCCGACTTACCAAAGGTAAGGATCACACACCCCCGAGCCTCCTCAACCTGTTGGCCAGATAGGGAGGGACAATCCCAATAGGTTTGTGCGTATGATTCCAAATGGGGTATACTCTTTTAGACCAAGATAGGGGGATATACCTGACTTGTTAAAAAGGATAGGGATCATGCACACCCTAAGGGTGACAATAGGGGAGATAATCAGCCTACTACAAGAGTAGGGATCACACACACATATTTTCCAAAGTTTCCTCAACATCAAGAGCTATTCAACTCAATTCGTCACCCTGAGAGCTTAGACAAGGGGGAAGAGCTAGCCCAATGTCCTTTATCAACCTAAACCCTTGCCGAAGAGGGTCACATTCATCAATCCATGCTTCTCTCTGAAGATAAAAAGACATATCAAAGTGCTCGAATTCAGTAATGACTAAAACAACTTACTGAGGAGTTCAATCACACTGCCTTATACATTACCAAGAGAAATAATTATTTATTTTCCTATTCATATAGGAAATCAAATGTTAGATAAAATATATATCCTAAAGAAAAGAATACCTTATTCATTCCTTCTCCCTCTCTTATAGGGAGGCAGCAATCGAAATATTAAGCTTGTCTCATACAACAACATTCTCTCAATCCATGAAGATGTATATGTTCCAGCTATATACGACCAAACTTTGTCTAACTTAGAGTACATACAAGGATCCATCAAATCCAATAACAATAATACATCAATGCAATCCAATATGCCATCAAAATTCTTCTATACGAGAGGTGGATCCTGGTGCTGCATGGGATAAATCAGTGCTGCCAACGAAGAAATATTAGCTCATAATAAAAAATAACATCAAATGTTCATTGTTTCATTCTGCAATCATGGGAATTCTAATCATATACCACAAATAAATAGTAGGTGTTGGGATCTCATCAAGGATCTCTCCCTATGAATGGTAAGCTTCTTCCCTCATCATTAATCAAGACATCAACCTATCTAACATATGTGTTAACAAAACTATCAGATCACAAAGTCAAACTATATCAGGTTCTCATATATACATATATGTATATCTATCACAATCATGACAAGTCATCATTAGTTGTTTCACTATCACATATGAACATGTCATCAAACATTCATCAAGGGTTAGTGTCATACAATTAGGGAGGCTGACAAGTGTATCACAACATTTACACAAACATCTTTTTTCATAGTACTAACACCATCAAGTTAGGGAATCCATTTGTTACATTGACAATACGTTGTTAAGGCATCATAGCAGTTTCAACTTACCAAAATATGATCAAGAACAACAAGAAGAAGATCTTGAGTATTCATCTTCCAACTACCTATTAATATTAGGGTTACCTTACTTGTCAATAGTATCAAATTATCGTATATCAAAAATCTATGTTTTTGGCCTTGCTTTATCTTAGACAAAATCATGATATCCAACAAGGTCACATGACATGTTAGATGCTTGCCAAATATTAGGGGGATCATATTAGTTGTTACTATAAAATGCACCAATATATCACATGTACTGGAAACCAAACTTACTTTCATATGCATGTGACTGGCATGCATGAATCAAGCCATCTATGAGTGTGACATTCTTGTCATACCTCAAGGCTTAACTTGCCATCCAACATTGCAGCTAAAATGAAACAATACACTATACATACCTCGTAATGTTTAGATAACTTTATCAACTTGTAGCATTTAGATATCATATATGATTTGTCATTAGCAGTAGTAGAGCTTGCATATTTCTCTAGCTTCCTCTTTCCTGCACCAACCTCTTCTTCCTGCAACAACTAGCATCCAAATGATCCTTAAGAAGGATCTTCTTATACATATTAATCAAGAAGTTAGAAGTATACAACTACTCAAGTGTTCATGCAATAAAAACAAATAGAATGATAAACCTAAACAAGAGCGGTGTCATAGAGAAATAGGACTAGAATATATTTATCTTTAATGAGGGTTGAAGGAAGAGCTCAATTCCCTCTTGATCTTATCCCCCTCTTATCCAAAGGAATTATTGAACATTCATCACATATAAAGATGCCTCATTATGAATATTACCTGTAACCTTTGTCAAGTCCAATCAATGTATGCTTAATATTCAACATGCCCATCTCCTAGGGTTTCCACTGAATCTATCACAGATGTTGGATCAATTTCTCATAGATCACACTAGGGTTTCAAAACCTAAAGAAAACCCTTCATTTCAAGAAAAATTCAGGGATTTCATCCAAAACACAACCTATGATATTCATCAAACCCTATTTCTTCTTGCTATAACAAAGGTGCCTAGGGTTTCCTTCAAACCCTAGTATAATTTTAGGTCTCTGCCATATATTTCACTTATACACAGGTGTCCTTACAAGGGTGATCTCAATATATTTTCTTTATCCCAACTATGATATCATGTTAATTTTATTAGGTCTTGATTTTTATTTTCTTTTATAATTGCATTACATTTTTTACACATTGAATTCACCTCACAACATTATTACATCTTATGCAATTACGTAGAAAGAAAAAAATCATCAGTAATACATCAAAATAGTAAAAGGAATATCAAAAGAAAAACATGCATACAAAGAGACACCAAGATTGGTCAGAGACCAAAAAAAACCCAAAAAAATAAAACCCAAAAATTGATTCTTTTCTTCTATTATATATTCATGAATTGTTCAATTGAGATAAAGTACAATGATATATATCAACTTAATATCCAACCCAAATCAGTTCACAACTACGTTTGCGAATTGACATATGATAATCCAAGGAAAATTCTATATCAAATAAATCCCATGTTTCCAAGGAGATGAACCATCGATCACTTTGAATTAAAGTCATATTCATATCATACCAAGAAAGTAACTGAGATAGACCAAACCTTATCTTCCCATGCTACTAATATACACATATAAAAGGAGTCTATTATATGAATCACAAACATCTACATATCATGTCATACATACCATGTCTGCTATGCAATATATATGTCCAATGTGTCTGCCATGATCAGTTATGTCTTCCATGAGATATACTATCATACTATGCCACTCTTGTCTTCCTTGACATATACATGTATACCATGATGAGTTATGTCTTCCATGCATATACTGTCATACCATGCCCACTGTGTTTTCCATACAACATAGGGTAACATAGGAACAATGTATAACTTAGAGAATCCAAACATATGATGATGTTCATAAAAAATATGATGCCAATAATGAAACATATGATGCCAATATGTATCGCAGAGAATCAATAAAGAGATATGCCATTATGCCAGAATGTCCATCAATTGTGGTATACAAATGACATCAACTGTGGTATACAAATTTTCAAGAAGAAAGTCACAAATCCTGTGGTTTTTGTGACCTCAGAATATGCCCTGAAAAATTCCATACGGATCTCAGAACCGAACCGTGATCAATTGATGGATTTTAGACTTATATTTATACTTTTTATAATTTGTAGAAGGCCGCTTCCATTGGGGTAGGCTGACCTGAAATTAGGGAGGCCGGCTTAGGTAAGATATTAATTGATTTTATTAATGAATCCAACATAACCAAATTCGAAAAATTCTCTCTTTGAATCTTGAGGGAAATTAAAATTAGCATGATAATATATTTTCCCATTTTCCACATCAAATCAATTCCATTTATTTATTATTGTTTTCTCTTAAACGATTTGTATGAAATGAAAATAATGATTCTTTTGAGGCAAGGAGGGTTACTTCTTGGGGCTTAGGGTTACTAAGGGAAATTAATTCCTTGGTTGCCCTAAATTTTCAACAACACCCATACTTTGATTTTTGCATTGTATACATATTTGTGATTTATATCACACAAATTGAATATCAATATGAATTTTTTTTTCTGAAATCATTATCATTTAAATTTTTGGCTAGGATAGTGGTTGGCTGAATCTCAATGAATTACATACAAATGATACCATGTATCTCACAACAACTAATATATAGAGAATTACACTAAGTAGGTATATATCACTATATTCCATACACCAACACCTGACCAAGACCAATCATGGACATGAAAATCTTGGCCTATATACTCTATTATGGCTTGGATTCTTTTTTTTATTCTAGTTATCCACGAGACATAAATTTTATATTTACCTAACCTTTTTATGTGAAAATTGACCACTTGCATTTTCTTAGTAAGGTTCCTTCTTAACCCCCCTCCCCCCTTCCATTTAACATATCACAAGTCTACGATTGTTACCCTTCGTTACCCATTCAAAGAGTTCTAGTTTTGAATCTCACTTTGAACCATGGCCCAACTTATTCTATATATCCCACCCTTTTGAATTTCTAAAAATTGGATTTTTCTTTACATAAATAATATGTAATACGATCATGTTTATGGTATCCAATTGTTAATTTACCCTACCTACCTATAGTCTATCCCATTATGGGGACCCATTTTTGTAGTATGTTTAATGAATGGATATGGAAGTATGGAAATATCTCCTTAATGGTGGAATTTTGAATTGAGTGAAGGCACATTGGATCTCGATTATGAAAAGATGTTGGTCCTAGTTGTGCTATAAGGAAAACAACCTTTACTACTTATTGAGCTTCTAAAAATGATTATTAAACAATATAAGGGGATCCATATCAACATATTTAAGTAATATGTAATTGGACCAAAAAATTTGAGAGATAACCAAACTAAGGGATACCTCCATAATGGTTCATCCAAAGTTGAATTTTCTCATGACATTGATTTTCCTAGAGTTGGATGCCCTCATGAAGGAACTATAATTAATACTATATGAACATATGCATATTAATAATAGAGTTGCATGTGTGTTCTCATGATGCTTAACCATTTAATAGTCATTTACATAAACTTGTGTCACTATTATTTTATGTAGAAATTTATTAATATTGATGTATTACCAGATTCTCTTGATCTAACAATATTTATCTTCTTGCTAAATATAGAATCCTTCCACTGTTAATCTTGCGGAAATTAAGACTCAATTGCAAACACATGTGAAGAAAATCAATCGCACATAAACACAGTTGTTTAACGGGAAAGCTTAAAGCTAAGAACCCCAACTATCATATATTATGTATATCAATGGATCATGTAATAATCTCATACAGAGCTTAGTACATCAAGCTATCAGTACAGTCAACAATCATTACACATTGTCATGCAGAAATTTGCATATCTATGCACCAATTTCTTGCCTGCTAATAGCCTGCCTCCACTGCGCAATCCCTGTTGAAGAAGACCCCTAAATGAATTCGAATTTGCCTTGCCTTGACTGCACAATCCTCATTGGCATCTCTAATGTGTGTCAGATGCATTGAATGCATCACTATAGTCACAACAGATAGTCCATCTCACATTTTCACCTATCTCTCCATTGGGTCTCCACTGGAACTGACATGCAAGTAGTTAACTGTTGTATTTGTTTAGTTGTTAGTGAGTTATTAGTTGTGAATTAATTAACTAATTAATTCACTAAAATCTCACTAGTGTATCTTTCAGTTAGACTAGATACAACTAGCTCAACTGAGTTTAACTCACTTAACTGAGTTAAACTAAATAACAACTCCCATAACTACTCTTCCAACTCTATCATAACTTTGCCACTTCAGTTCTAACTGAGTCCTCCATGCATGAGCCACCAATAACCCTAAGAATTGCGTAATTCCTTCAGCCCACTGATTTGCCAAATCTGTTCACTGAAATAAAGTGCTCCAAGATAATAAGTTGATATTTATTGTCAGATTATTATTAAGGGATAATAATAATCGACATGCATCTATATTTAGATTGACAAACTATAAATAGACTTCGGCCAATATTCTAAAAAATAGAATTTCATCTATTTTTCACATTTGACCAACCATCTACAAATAACATCCTGCAACTTATAGAATATGCTCACCATGTCTAAAAATAGACATTCACCTAAAAATAGCCTGTGGGCCCCACTTAGTGAAGGTGCTTACTTTTCACTAAGCTCATCATCTTGTTGAATCTCAAAACTCCCTCTCAACAAGATAGGGATTATCCTTCACCCCGATCCTGCTTATATGGTATTGGAATTTTCTCCTGTTGAGCGCCTTCATCAAAATATCTGCATGCTGATCTTTCGTAGGAATGTATTGAAGCAACATGATCTTCCGCTACACATAATCTCTGATATGATGATACCGGATATCAATATGTTTAGATCTATCATGAAACACATGATTAATCGAGAGTTTAATGCAACTTTGATTATCACAATGTATCACTCTAGGAACTAAATGAGAACCGAACAAACCGACCAGGATCTTCCTCATCCAAATAGCCTCGCATGCAGCTTGACTTGCTACCATGTATTATGCTTCCGTTGAACTGAGTGCCATGGATCTTTGTTTCTTGTTGTGCCAAGAAATTTCTGTAGATCCGATACTGAAAACCCGTCCTGATGTGCTCTTTCTGTCCGTTGGGCTTCCTGCCCAATCTGCATCCGCGAAGCCATGCAACTTCACCTCATCCATATGTCTGTACCATAATCCATACTCAGATGTGCCCCTGAGATACCTCAGGACATGCTTGGCTACCTTCCAAAAGAGCTTGGTAGGCTTAACCATCGCTTGACTAAGCTGGTTCACCGCATAGCATATGTCCGATATTGTATTAACTAAATACATGAGAGAACCCACCAACTGTCGATAAACAGTGGCATCCACTACCTCAGCCGATGTACCATCCTCTTTCCTCCAATTTCCTGGAATAGAAGTATCCATGGGCTTGCAATCCTCCATGTGAAACTTACCAAGTATCTCCTGAGCATATTTTCCTTGAGACACAAATAGTTCACCTTCTCACTACCATATTTCCAATCTAAGGAAATAATGAAGGATGCCCAAATCCTTCATCTCAAACTCCTTTGCAAGATCTTCCTTGCAAGAGTGTATCAAATGCTCATCACCTGTTAGTATTAAATCATCAACATAAAGAACAATGATTAAAATCTTACCCTCCACCACAATTTGGCATAGGTTTGCATCCGCCTCACTCTTGGTGAAGCCAAGTCCAGTGAAATAGCTGTCGATCTGTGTGTACCAAGCACGAGGTGCTTGCTTAAGCCCATACAACGCTCTTTTGAGTCTGCACACATGCGACTCGCTGCTGAAGATCTCAAATCCTTCAGGCTGCTCAATGTACACCTCTTCCTCAATGATCCCATTAAGGAACGAAGTCTTCACATCCATCTGATGAATGTGCCAACCCATCTGCCCTGAGAGAGCAAGGATGGTCCTTATGGAAGAATACCATGCGACAGGTGCAAAGGTTTCTTCATAATCAATCGCCTCGATCTGTGAGAAGCCCCGGGAAAAAAATCTTGCCTTATACATCTCGAAACTCCCATCAACAACTTGATTTACCTTGTAGATCCATCTTGAACCTACCACTGATTTACCAACCGGCCTTGGAAGAATCTCCCAAGCATTGTTTCTCACAATGGAGTCATACTACCCATGTGGGCTCCTACACTGCTTCTTCAAAAGAATAGCTCTGTCATGATACACTTGCTCATAAGAGCCATGTATCTAGTAAATCGGTTAGGTGATTGTCTCTGTCTGCGTTGTGATGTAGGGACTCCTACATTCTGAGCCGCATCAAGCTTCAGTCTCTCAGCTTCTGTGGTACACTTTCTGCCTGTTATGATGTTTGGGTCTGCATGAATGTATTCCTCCACTCCACAAATCTCCTCCTGTGGTTGATCCACATCTAGAGGCTCATATTTGGGAACAAGAAGTTCCTCCTCTGCATGTAAGTGTAGCTCCCTCTCAAGTGACAAATTCATGGCTTTCACCTCATTGAATTTTATATCCCGTTGCACCACAGTCATTCGACTGTTTGGAAACTACACACGATAATTATGGGGTGTTTATGTGTACCCACAAATATCCCAACTTCTGCAGTCAGCTCCAGCTTCTTCCTGGCATCCTTTGTCACATGAATGTAAACAGATGAACCAAAAATCTTCAAATGAGAAATATCAGGCTTCTTACCAGTAAAGGCTTCTTCAGGTGTACTCATTCCAAGTACTCTATGAGGACAACGGTTTTGCACATAAACCGCAATGTTGCATGCTTCCGCCCACAAGTGCCTTGGTAGGCCCTGGTCATGCAACATAGCTCGTGCAACACCCACGGTCGTTCTATTCTTCCTCTCCATGACCCCATTCTGCTGTGGGTTATGAGGCGCTATGAGTTCTCTTCAAATTCCTTCTTTGCTATAGAAGTATTTGAATTTTTTCGAGATATATTCACCACCATTATCGCTCTGTAGAGCCTTCACTTGCTTCCTCGACTCCTTCTCCACCAATGCTTTAAACTCATAAAACTTTTAGAATGTTTCGCTCTTCTTCAGCATGAAGAAGATCCATCATCTACGAGAATAGTCATCAAAAAATATAACATAATACCTGTGTTTTTCTGTTGAAGCAACCGAGAAAGGTCCACACATGTCTGTGTGAATTCTCTCAAGGATCACCGAAGCATGGTTCTCCTTCTCATGAAAGGTGGTCTTCACAAACTTACCCATAGTACATCCCTTGCACTGATATGACTGCGCAAGAGTACCCTTGGGAAGTCCAGTAGAAATTTGCTACAAAATCTTCAAGGCGCCATGGTGAAGATGGCCCAATATCCTGTGCCATAATTCGCCCTCATCTCGGCTCACCGCTTCTTCTGCTTTTCCCATCATTGCAGCGCAACCATCTACCTCCAGCTTGTAGAGATTATTAACTCAAATCCCTATCCTCTTGGTTTGACCCATTTTTTTATGTCACAGGAAGGATTTTCCCTCGCTGAAAACAACGTCATAACCTTTGTCCTCCAACATAGCGATTGAGACCAAGTTATTCTTCAGACTTAGAACATGCATAACATATTTCAACAAAAATGGTTGACCTGACTCCCTCTCAAAGGAAATGGTTCCAATGCCAGTCACACTGTATCTACCATTTTCGCCCATCTCTATATGCATTTGGAGATCCTTCTCCTCCAAGCCACTAAACAACTCCATGTCTCCCTTCATATGGAAGGAAGCACCACTATCAAGATACCACACCGATCCCATTGAGCTTGAAACAAAGCATGTGATCAAAGAGAAATAAAGTTCAAATTGTGAGGCTAAGGCCTCACCCACTGTAGCTCCAGCAGCCTCTTTGTTCCTCTTTTTCTGTTGGCAGTTAGTGGCGATATGCCCATGTTCGTGACAATGAAAACACTTCACTTTGGACAAATCCAAATTCTTGCCTTTAGCCTCGGATTTTGGAGGGAATTTCTTCCCCTTCCCTCTCCTTGCTTTGACAACCAAAGCACAATTCTCTTCATCATCATTCTTCGATGAAGAACCATACCTGGTATTCCGCCTTATCTCCTCCTGCACAGGATCCGACCAAAGTTGCTCCCAATCCGACATTTTCTCCCGTCCATTGAAAGAGTCTTCATAGATGTGCCAACTCTTCGGAAGCCCAAGGAGATACAATCTCACCAAGTAATCATCTGTAACTATAATTCCCACACTCCCCAGCTCATCGCTGCATTGGAAAAACTTCGTGAGATATTTTGGAATACTGTTGCCCTTCTCCATTTTGATTTTTCTGAGCTTCTCTTTCAGCGCCAACTTCCTATGGTCGCTGCTGCTTTGGAAAAGATCTGTCAAAGCCTTCTACATTGAAAATGGAGTGGCTTTCCCATGAAGGCTTGACACAATATGGTCTTTCACACCTTCCAACATAATTCTTCTTGTCTTGGCTACCTTCTTTTGCCATGCGTCAAGTATTGCAACATTGGTAGAAGTAGGCTTAGGAACATCGCTATCGATGAACTCCTTCAGTCCATTATCTTCAAACACCGCATCCATCCTATCCTTCCAGGCTATTTAATTCAAGCTACCCTCAAGGGAATACTCCAATCACAAACCATTGAAAGACATTTCAATGAATACTCAACTGTTGCACCAAGAAATTTTTGCAGCAAATTCGAATTGTCCACCATCACAAAACTCAACACCTCTTCACAATTGCAATATCCAGTGATTAACACTGCTCTGATACCATGTAGAAATTTATTAATACTGATGTATTACTGGATTCTCCTGATCTAACAATATTTATCTTCTTTCTAAATATAGAATCCTTCCACTTTTAATCTTGCGGAAATTAAAACTCAATTGCAAACACGTGAAGAAATCAATCGCACATAAACACAGTTGTTTAACGGGAAAGCTTAAAGCTAAAAAACCCAACTATCATATATTATGTATTTCAATGGATCATGTAATGATCTCATACAAATATTAGTACATCAATTTCTCAGTACAATCAACAATCATAACACACTGTCATGCAGAAATTTGCATATCTATGCACCAATTTCTTGCCTCCTAACAGCCTGCCTCCACTGCACAATCCATGCTGAAGAAGATCCCTGAATGAATTCGAATTGGCCTTGCCTTGAATGCGCAATCCTCATTAGCATCTCCAATGTGTGTCAGATGCATTGAATGCATCACTATAGTCACAACAGATAGTCCATCTGACCCTTTCACCTATCTCTCCACTGGGTCTCCACTGGAACTAACATGAAATTAGTTAACTACTATATTTGTTCAGTTGTTAGTGAGTTATTATTTGTGAATTAATTAACTAATTAATTCACTAAACTCTTACTAGTGTATCTTTCATTTAGAATAGATACAACTAGCTCAACTGAGTTTTAACTCACTTAACTGAGTTAAACTAAATAACAACTCCCGTAACTACTCTTCCAACTCTGTCATAACTTTGTCACTTCAATTATAACTGAGTCCTCCATGCATGAGCCACCAATAATCCTAGGAATTGTGTACTTCCTTCAACCCACTGATTTTCCAAATATGTTCACTCAAATAAAGTGCTCCAAGAGAATAATTTGATATTTATTGTCGGATTATTATTAAGGGCTAATAATAATTGACATGCATCTATATTTAGATTGACGATATATAAATAGACTTTGCCCAATATTCTAAAAAAATAATTTCATCTATTTTTCACATTTGACCAACCATCTACAAATAGCATCCTGCAACTTATAGAATATGCTCACCATGTCTAAAAATAGACATACACCGAAAAATAGCCTATGGGCCCCACTTAGTGAAGGTGCTTACTTTTCACTAAGCTCATCATCTTGTTGAATCATGCCTTGGGTACTATATCTGGCCTTGGGGATCCAATCTTCACATCTTCATCATGTACAATAAGAAGGAATCTCATTTTTTGTTGTTGTATTGTTATCAAGTGAAGATTTTTTTAAAGTGCATCTCTATTGAAAACATTATTAATGCATATGGAGGTTTGCACTTTCTCCTATCTCTCATTGCCCATCTTGATACTTTCCAATATTTTGAATACCCTTTTTAGGTACCATCAAATATTTTAGCATGTTTATTTGAAAATTTACTATATTAGGTGTAGAGTCTATATCTTCAAAGAGTTGAACACGAGAACATGTGAATCCTCCAACTTGTGAGAAGACCACAGATGCAAATGTGCTATTATCCTATCTATGTGCCCCTCCTCTATACATATTTGGCCTATATATAGATAGGGAGTTTTTTGGAAAATGTTTCAAGTAGGGATATTGTATTGTATCACAAATTGATCAATAGAAAATATTCAAGATTACTCTATTGTACCGTCCACATAATGATTTTATTAGGCCAAATGAGAAGGTATATAGGGGGGAAAATCAATGAGTTGGAAAGAAGATGAACCTCGATCTAAAATCTAGTTGGAAATCATGAATTGCATATTCTTTGAGAAGGTGGGGTATATAAAAGGCCAACAATTTATACATGGTTGTACTATTTCTAGCATAGTTACTTGTGAATTTCCCATAGCCAAGTATGCTCGAACAATCTGGGTAAAATTTTGTCTGATATAGGTGGAGGACCCATAGTAGATTGGTATTTCCAAGTTTGACTAGATTTTTTCTTTCTATTATAAGAGGAACTATCCATCCATTGTATTTATTGGGTTGAAATACATTATTCAAAAGATGAATTATACCTAATTCAACATGTTCTAGGTTGGAAATAGATTAATCCCCCCCATTATTTATGATGGAGGGTAAGGATGAAAAAAAACACTTGACTAAAGGTAGAGGAGATTTACCCTTGCCAACATAACAATTTTGACTTATAGTATTATTGAATTCCATTGTTCCACCACTTGTAATTTATCCCTGTTATGAAACCAACTCCAAAAATAGAAGAAAAGAGAGATCCTGCACGCCTTAGAAATCAACCACTTCAAGGGGGCAACCTCCAATACATTACATAAATGAACAATTCTAGGATGATACAAATGACCAAAACCTCCTTCTATATATATGAGTCCACGGGTCCACAATATAATCCTATCCAACCTAAAAATAACAATGTAAGGGCACAATAATAACAATATTGGGGTTACAGGGGTACAACAATAATAATAAGGGGGCTACACTAATAACAAAAAGGGACTAAACTAGTAATATAGGGACCTAACATGCCCCTCTCCTCAAAAAAAGTGTTGTCCTCAACGCTTGAGTAGCTCTGGGTGATTCTGTATAAAATTATCATCCTCCCATGTAGAATCTTCAGCGGGTAAGTTCTTCCACTTGATGAGATACTCTGAAATTGATCGATTTCGTAGCTGTCTAGTTCTTGTTTCTTTGAACGCTTCAGGTTCCAATATGATTTTTCCTTCCTCATCAAGTTCTGGCAATATTGTTTGAACTGGAAGATTTTCACCTATAGCCTTCTTTAAGCATGAAACATGGAAAACTGGATGCACTCGTGAAGGAGCAGGAAGCTCCAATTTGATGCCATAGTACCAATCTTTTGCAACACCTTGTAAGGACCATAGTAATTTGGCAATAATTTATTATCCTTCTTAGCTTGCTTGAGGGACATTTGTTTGTATGGTTGTAGCCGTAAAAATACCCAGTCTCCTACATCAAAACTTCTCTCGCTGCGATGTTGATCTGCATGTTGTTTCATTCGATTTATTTCCAAATTTAGGTTATTCTTTAAGAGTTGGAGAACTTCTTGTTGATGCTCGATGTGATATTCCACTGCTTGAACCTTAGATTTTTCTCTTAAAGTTGATGTGATGGTTGGTGGATGATATCCATAAAGTACCATAAATGGGGTCATTTTTGCTGCAGTATGGAAGGAAGTCTTATACCACCATTCAGCGAGAGGTAATCACTTGACCCATTGTGTTTGTTTATCAGATACAAAAAAACTAAGATATCCTTCCAAACATTTATTCACTATCTCAGTTTGACCATCGGATTGAGGATGATAAGATAAGCTATGAGCTAATTGAGTACCCAAACAAGAAAATAACTCCGTCCAAAAGTTTCCATTAAAAATGGGATCTCTATCACTCACAATAACCTTTGGGTTTCCATGTAGATTTTAAATTGTGTCCATAAATGTAGTAGCAACTGTACTTGCTTTAAATGGATGAGATAATGCAAAAAAATGCGCATACTTGGTAAGTCTGTCAACTACCACCATGATGACACTCTTTCCTTCGAAATTAGGTAAACCTATGATAAAATCCATTGAAATATCCTCCCAATGTTGACTTGGAATGGATAAAGGTTATAGAAGACCCGGGGTCTTAATTGTCTCAACTTTATGTTGTTGGCAAACCAAACGTTCCGCCACAAATTTTGAATATAATATTTAAGGCCATCCAAAAAAATATATTTCTTCACCTTGTGGTAAGTTTTTAAAAATCCTGAGTGTCCTCTATTGGGTGCAGGAATTACACTTAAGAAAACTCCTCAACACTTAATTTTTAACCCCGGGGGATTCGTAAACTTAGAGACGAAGCACAGGCAATGCCAGAGATGGTATGAATCTTCCTAATGTAAATCCCTACTTTCTTTAAAGGAAAGATTGCATAATCAAATCAAAAGAGAAAAAGGCAACTTGAACCATCAAGAATAATCTAAGACTGGAATGAGGAAGTATGCATTTGCAAGAGAGAATTAAAGATAAAAGGCAATCACTCCGACTAATGATTGTTTAATCTACTGAGTGTGTGCTTTCCTATAGTAGAGACACTTTAGCAGTCTTGTTAGATGGGCCCTTAAAACTGCTTCTTTAGAGATTTCCTTCTTGCATTAATATGTCTTGCATTAGTGCAAGATCAGAGATTTATGTAGAAGGTATAAATAGTGTCTTTACTGAAGGATTTTTACTTCATGCAAGGGCTCGAAATTTTCAAGGTTCAGAGCACTCAGATCTTGTGGCAAGAAAATAGTTCTTGCACCGGATCAGAGCTTCCTACACTTAGCATTTAATCCTTAAAATGAGTGTTCAATTATTGCAAGTACTGGTTTACTATCAAATCAAATTGCACACATAAAAGTGAATGTTTATGATCTTAACAAAATGCAGAAATAAAGAAACAATCATTTATCCTGTCATAATAATTTAAATAAAGAAAAAAGATTGCGGAAAGTAGACTAAGAAAGCTTGCTGCATCACACCAACATGCACTGGTGCAGGTTCATTTCTCTTGCTTAGACCAGGCGGAAAAACCAATTAAACAGAATTGCAGGAAAATGAAATATCACACCAACGTGCACTGGTGCAGGTTTGTTTCTCCTGCTTGTACTAGGCAGAGGAAAACCAATCTGAAATCAAGTGCAGGAAAGTAAATTGCAGGGAAAGAAAATGTATCTATTTCACACAACAGATCCATTTTCACTGAGACAGGAATGCATGTGCTGAAAGTTAAATCACACTTTGACAATATAAACACAAATTACAAGAAACAAAAAATAGGGGTAAAAATGTTGGGTTGGTTGGGCCCTAGCCAACCAATGCGTTTCCCTTTTAAGTTAAAACGTTGCTTAGTAAATTAGTCAATTCATTAGCTTAAATACAGAAACACAATTTCTAAAATATGAGGTGGAGCTCCCTTTTATTAATTCATTGAGGCGAATACATGCGTTAATACAATGTCTAGCCAAGATTCGGGCGATAACAAAACAACCTGTTACCGCCTATCAAACTTCGCTCTAAAACTCTCCTCCAAAAAATCTTCTTCGTAAGTCCTATTTACATTTTACATTATATAGATATTTTGGCCAAAGGACGAAACAGATCGTTCAATTGATTACATAACCATCGCAGAATTTAGCATTCGACCTTCAAAATTAGGCAACTAACAAAACCGGCCGTAGCTAATCTCTAGCTTTTCGCCCTTCAAGGATTTGGTCTTGGATGCCTTTGGATCAATCGTGCTGTCGTGGCTAAAGCTGCTCAAGACAAGGAGGTGATCGAGGAGGTTCGGATCTGCCATGAAGATCTGTTGTGCTGGAAATGGTGCAAGATCCGATCCTGCACTAAGATCAGCGGTCATGGTAAGCACTCTAACTATCAAATAACCATTGGAGATATCGATAAGTTACAAAAGTGATTTAAAAGTAAGAAATCATGTAATAAATATTTAATTAATGCTAAATTGAATTAAAACATGAAGAATAAAGGTTTATACGAAATATGTCATCGTGCTTGGACTGGTGCAAGATGAGGGTGCATAAAAGAGGTGAAATAGAGGTAAATGGTTATAATTTAGGAAGGGGAAAATGGTAAAAAGAGAGAGAATTAGAGGGATAACATCCTCCCATCCCTAATCTGTTGTGTTTCCTCACATAACTCTTTACCTCTGCAAAAAACCTTTAAAAATTTGAGTGTTCCAACTCACTCCTGCTCTGTCATATTAGCATCAACCTGCAATGTTTCAGACTTCTTCTTTTTTATTTTCTTCAGTTTCTTTGTCACCTTTCTAAGTCGCTTGAAACACTGCGCAGCTCGATATTTCCACACTATGACTTCTCCTTTCTTTTTCTGGATTTCCACCGTTAATTCTTCTTTATTTTGTTCTTTTTCCTCCTGTGCTTTAGCTACGAACTGCTCTAAGTTCTACACTTGAAGCTCTAGCTCAACTATCTGAGCAGCAGGAGCTACCGAGTCTTCTTCCTCTTCTGTCCTAACAAGGGTTGTATCTTCTTCAGGGACCTCAGTATCCCTCGGGGTTTCAGTAAACACTTCTTACTCTTCTTCTTCGTCTTCTTCTTCTTCTTCTTCTTCTGGCTCTTCTTCTTCTTGCACTTCTTCTTCTTGCACTGGTGCAGGAGGGGATTCAATGTTCTGTGGGGACTTTGGTTCTGCACTAGGTTCTTCATTCTTTTTCTGTACCGTTTTAATGAAATCGGCCAACAGAGCGTCATCCTCGACCTCTACATATTTTTCTACGTCCGCAAGGAATGACAACAAATCGTCTTCTTCGGGGGTCTGTTCATGTACTGGTGGCGTTAGAGAAGTTTCTTCAACAGGTGTACTGGTTGTCTTCATTTTCATTGGAGATGGGCCCTTTTCTTCTGTTGATTTCTGGGGTCGTTTCCTTTTTGCACTAGTGCAAGAAGGACTTCCCTTTACACTCGGACCCTTGCTTGTGCTGGCGAGGGTCTCTGTCTTCTTTCCAGTAGCTATATTCTTATGCAGCTGATTTAGCAGTGCCTCCCAAGTCATACCTTTAATTTCCAATTGCTTCTGAACCAAGATTTTGATCAGGCCATGGTGATATAATTTCTTATCGGCCTGTTCTACCTGTGTGCCCTGCACACTCTTGGCCATCTTTTCCAAAATGTCAAGCAAAAAATAAGTGAAATCCATCCTCCACCGGACGTGCTGGTTGGGTTCGAAGTGTTGCAGCATCCTGAAATGATACACAAAGGTGAGGGAGTACCTCCCCTCACAAGTCACGAATTTCTGGAGGATAAAAAGGAGGTCCTGTCACTGTCCCAGCAGGGCGCTATGCAGAACTCCTTTCTTCCAGTCTACCTTCATGTCCTTATCAACGATGAAACGCTGCCAGCGCTTCCTCTTGAGCTTTTGATTTTTGAAGTACTGCACACCAGTGTTTTGCAAGCCCGTCGCTGCTGCTATCGATTCTTTCGTGACCTTAAATTTCAGGGGCCCAATTTTTACATGGCCATTTTTAAAACTCTTTGCAAACTGTAGGGCCACTTCACTGTTGTGCCCGTCAAATTTCTGCAAAAACTGAAGAAATCCTGAGTCTCTCAATAGTGCAAGACTATTTTGAAACTCAGCGGTTTGATCTACCTCACTGAGAGACGAAGGTTGACATCGAACATGCGACATCACTACTTAATAGTTATGAACAGTCCAAAAATTGCATGCAATACCAGAAAATTTGGCTCTTTATAGATAGAGATCCAACCGTCCACCATCCCTTCTATCTTATCACCGATCCATTCCACCAAAATAGCTGTGGATGCGCGACATGTTTAAAATCGTGCGAGTTTGGTACTTACGGCGGCGTTTTTAACGGCTAGGTGAGACAATCATTATAAGTGAAGGAAGTTTAGGATCATGGCGGAAAGGGTAATTATATCCAAGAAATGGTTAAACATTTCCGCACTCCTTCATAATTCAAAAAAAGAACTTTAGCATTTATTAAAAAATGATCATGATTCTTAACTAAAAACACCTTGCACTTTAAATAATTGTCTCCTAGTTAATATGATAGCACAAGTACTCCTTATAAGTGAAAAGGCTTCTTATAAGCTTTCATGATGACCAATTTCCTATGACATATACTTATGAAAAGAACAAATTGTACTCTGCTTCTGTCAAGGTGCATGCTTGCATCGATCTATTTATTCTGCTGTTCTGTTGGTACCATTCTGCTTGTATTATTATATAGGACGATATGCTTTCACTAGTGCAAGCATATTGTTTGAAAAAATAACATGGAATTTAAGTGAAATATAGGCTAGAATTATAACATGGCTTCCTCAGCTGATACTGGAAATTTGCTTCACCCTTTCTTGATGCTTCAGAGCATCTTTTTTCTCTTTGTGTATGAGATCCTGCAATGAATTCATGAGGGAACAAAGAAGTGGGAAAGGGAAAAATTTCAGTATGGGAAGGAATTTTGTTACAGGGATTCCAGGAATAGTACCACAAGAGGGGATAAACAAAAGTGGGATAGGGAAAAAAATTCAAGGGTAAAGTGAGATTTTTACGAAGCGGGTAGGGTCAGAAGAATGTAGGAAGGTTAATCATTCTGGGATTTAAAGAAGAAAACTGAGGGAATATTACGAAATGAGATATGAAGAAAGGCATGAAATTTTCTGGAAGGTCTGCCTGCACTGGTGCAAGAAAAATAACTGTAGCGAGAATTAAGTGTTACTTGAATAAAAATATCCATGTTAATTACCCTAATGTATAAAGGTTTGTCCTGCTGAACCTGCTTTTACTTGGTGGTCACTAGCATATCTAAAGATCAAGCAACATTCTCTTTTTATTAGAAATTTTTGTTCTTCCTACCAGCAAGCTGGATTTTAGGTTGACCCTTATGCAATCATGTCAGCGAACTGATTTTCACAATTACAGGAAAATAAATTTTTTTCTTTACTTTTTTTTTATTAAATTTTTTTTTTCTTGTATTTATTTTTTATTATATTTTTTTTTTTAAGAGAAAGAAGGATTCATGTATTCAAAATGTTGGTATTACCATTCACCATTACTGTACCGAATTTCTGTTGGACTTGCTGTGTAAAATATTTCTTGGCAAGTGGCTGAAAATACTTCTTTAATCTATGTCCATTTACCAAGAATACTGAATATTGTCCATCAATAGTTTTAACTTCTACTGCTCCATTCTCAAATACTCGGATCACTTCATAAGGTACCATCCAACGTGTATGGAACTTCCCTTTAAAAATTGTAAATCTAGAATCATAAAGGAGTACCCAATCACCTGGTTGGAACTTCTTTTTCTGAATAGACTTGTCATACCACCTTTTTCGTTGCTGCTGAATTAGTATGTTCTGCTGAACAACATCTCTACGAAATTCATCTAATTCATTTAATTGGAGAAGACGCTATTGTTTTTCCTCAGAGAGATCTAATCCTAACTGAACTACAGTTCTGAAAGTTTTGATCTGGAATTCAATTGGTAACAGAACCTGTTTACCATATACCAGCTCATATGGTGTATGTCCCGTACTGTTTCTCCAAGTGGTTTTGTATGCCCACAAAGCTTTTGGTAATCTTTCAACCCAGTATTTCCGATGCATATTGACTGTCTTTGTAAGAATGGATTCGATCACTTTGTTTGTAGATTCCACCTGGCCATTTGCTTGTGGGTGATACGACGTGGATTTCCTATGCTGGATCTTATATTGCTCCATCACACCCTGTACCAGATTAGAAATAAACTGCGGACCATTGTTAGAAACAATTTCTCTAGGCACACCAAATCTAGTAAAGATTTTAGTAAAATGAAAATCAACAACTTTTTCTGTAGCAAAAGAAATAGCTTTAGCTTCTACCCATTTTGTAATGAAATCGGTATAAACAAAAATATTCTTTTTACTTAATGATGTTGGATTTATTGGCCCTATAAAATCAATAGCCCATTTTTCAAATGGCTCAATCATAATTTGGGGGCATAAAGGCATTTCATTGGTTTGATTAGGCTGGCCCATTCGTTGACAACTATCACATCGCCTAACATACTGTTTGGCATCCTTAAAGAAGGAAGGCCAAAAGTAACCAGCATGCAATACTTTATATGCAGTCTGCTTATTAGCGAAGTCGCCTCCATAAGGTTCATCATGAGCAGATTTCAATAGGTCAAACACTTCCTCCTATCTTACACATCTATGGATAATCAGATCTAGACCAGTGTAAAAGAGATCTCCTTGAATCCAAGAATATGCAGCACTTTTCTGAATAATATTCTACTTATTTTCCCAGTAAGTAGAAAAGTGGGGTGGTGTTTTCCTAGTAAGTGGAAAATTGGGGTGGTGTTTTCCCAGTAACCAAGTAATTAGCAATGTCAGAAAACCACGGAGAATCTGTTGACATAGAAAAAAGATGTTCATATGGAAAATCATCATTATTAGGAGTTGCTTCACCAAGATTATCTAATCTAGAAAGAAAGTCTGCTACAACATTAGATTTCCATGGTCTATCAACAATAGTAACATTAAAATCCTGCAACAATAGCAACCACCTAGTCACTCTACCGCTTGTCAATGGTTTGTTCATCAAATATTTAATCGGGAAATGATCAGTATGTACAGATACTTCATATCCTGTAATATAGTGCCTGAACTTATTAATTGCAAAAATTACAGCTAAAAACTCTTTCTCTGTAACTGTATAATTCAATTCAGCGGAAGATAAATTCTTACTAATATAATAAATAACATAGGATTTCTTATTTTCCTCTTGTCCCAAAGCTGCGCCAATATCCAAATCTGAAACATCAAAGGAAATGTGAAAAGGTAGGGACCAGTTAGGACCTCGCAAAACTGGCGCCTGTACCAAATTTTCCTTCAATGTTTCAAAATACTGTTGGCAAGCTGTGGACCAAGAAAATTCACTATCCTTAGCTAGAAGTTGAAAAAGAGGAGCATCTATCTTTGAAAAATTTTCAATGAATCTTCTATAATAACCATCATGTCCTAAAAAACCTCTTACTTCCCTTTGAGTTTTGGGTGCAGGAAGATGAAAAATAATTCCAATCTTTGCTGGATCAACCTGGATACCTTTATCAGAAAACAAATGACCAAGTACCACTCCCGCTTTGCACATTAATCTACATTTATTTTCACTCAAAGCGAGATGGGCTTCTTGACAACGAAGAAGTACTTTCTCCAGATTTTTGAGAGCTTCCTAAAAAGAATCACCAAACATAGAAAAGTCATCCATATAAATTTCTACAAATTCCA
Organism: Pinus albicaulis; assembly: GCA_034641835.2. Taxonomy (NCBI): domain Eukaryota; kingdom Viridiplantae; phylum Streptophyta; class Pinopsida; order Pinales; family Pinaceae; genus Pinus; species Pinus albicaulis. The sequence goes on along the minus strand of CM076581.1, from coordinate 346,637,224 downwards.
GATAAGCGAAAATGGCCAGGAATGCCCTTTGAAAGGTAGCTGGGGCATTACATAAACCAAAGGGAAGCACTTTATAAGCAAAGTTACCCGATGGACATGTAAAAGTAGTTTTATCCTGATCTTTGGGTGCAATCTGTATCTGGTTATAACCATTGAAGCCATCCAAAAAGGAAAAATATTTCATTCCTGCAAGGGTATCAAGCACCTGATCAATAAAGGGAGAGGGAAGTAATATTTAAGAGTGGATTTATTCAATTCTCGATAATCAATACACAATCAATACAAATACGCCATCTTCCATATTTCTTAGGTACAAGCACTAATGGAGAGACCCATTGACTGTCAAAAATAGGATAGATAAACCAACATCGAAGAGTTTATGCATTTCTTCCTTCACAATATCTCTTAGAGCTAGATTCATTCGCCTTTGGGGTTGTCAGATAGGTTGGGTTCCTTCCTGAATATAGATATGATGCATACAAGTTTCAGGGGGGATACCCTTCATATCTTCATAGCCCCAATAAAAGGCACTTAGATGGTTTTGCAACAAATTCCAAATATGAACTGATATGCAAGGATTTACCAGGGCTAATCTCAACAAGAGTAGTGTCGGGCTCAAGATTACTCAAGGGAGTGGTTAAATGAAGTGGTACAGAAGAATGAGAATCATGATTTTCTTGAAAATCTAGGCTGAAAATCCAGCTCAATGGCTCAAATTTAGGCATAGTGTCTATATTATTTAGAAAATCTTGAATCTCATCTTCTTGTGAAGACCCAGTATAATGATGGATAAGGGAAATAGACTGAGTCTCCTCAACACTGATTTGATCTAACCATAAAGTATCTTGAAGGTTTTGAATGGATCTGGTAGGGGGGTATAAGGTAACTTTCTTCCTAAAATCTCCATGTGAAATATACATATCACCAAAATGACATCCAATATATGCATCGGCCGTAGCAAGCCATGGTCGACCCAAGATCAAGGGATGTCATCCTACTGGGTTCTTTGGCTGAAGCACAATGAAATCAACAGGATATTCCCAAGAATCTAATGAGATGATCACATCGTCCAATACTCCTTCTGGCTTAGTTTTAGATCTATCTGCTAATTCAAGCACAGTGGGAGTAGGGCGAAGATGAGATAACCGAAGTTGATCCATGGTTTTCTTAGTCATGACATTAATGGCTGCCCCCAGTTCTATAAGAACATTAGAGACAAGGACATTACCAATTTGAACTGAGACAACAGGGTTTTCGGGATCAGTATATTTTTCCATAGACACACAACCCATCATCAACTTTGTTGCCCTACTAACAAATTGAATGGTTTGGGGTTCCAATCTCTTCCTCCCGGGTTTCTTGAGACAGAGTTCCTTAATAATATTGGTACAAATGGGGATCTCTTAGATGGCTTGAAGCAAGGGTATCTTAATGAAAAGATTCTGAAGCTCAGATGCCAAACTAGTCTCAGAAATAGGCTCACTCCTTTCCATTACTAGCCTCTCCGGGAAGGGAGGCTGGTTGGAAGAATATGGCAAGGATTCAGAGGGTAAGGGCTACTTAGTGACAACTTTCGGAGAATGGTTAAGAGTTTCCTCTTCTCCTTTCTCTTCAATGATCACCATAGGTTAGTTCTGATTTTCTGATGTTATAGTCCTTCCCGATCTTAATTGAATATCATGAGCCCAAACTGGAATAGACTGGTATTCGAATGATAAAGGTGGGTTTGTTACATAGATCATTTGCACTGCTTTATTATTATTAGGATTAGGCATAGGTTGAGCAGGCAACTAAGGAGGTTGAAAGGGTGGAGGTAAAGGCAATGGTGGGGTGGACTGACTCGGAAGTTGAGGCATTGAATAAGGTGTATGCATAGATGGATATGACTGCATAGGTGGCTAGTAGGAATATGGAGAATGAGTTTTCCCTCTACAACGTTTTGGCCATGGTTGAGAAGGTTGCCCATGTTGATATTAATTCCCATACTGCCACTGCTGATGAAAGTTAGGATAAGAATATGCATGTGAATTATAACCAAAATAGTGTGGAGAAAATTCAGAAGTCATACCTGTACCTACCTGAGGCCAGTTCCTTCTTTCTCCCATAGCATACAAGTATTCAGCTTCAGGCTGTTCCCCTGTAAATACAGCTTTAAATCCTGGTATAGAGGGACATTTTTCTGTGATATGGTATTCTGCACAAATAGCACACTTATTAGTTTCTTTCAAATTAAGAGGACACTCTTTAGGAGGATGCTTGTCTCTACATTTAGGATAGAAAATACATAATGAATCTTGTTCCTTCATGAGTTTCTGCTGAAATTTTAAGGAGTCTAACTGTTTGGTAACAGTGTTCATTATATCAATTTTCATGTTTTCCATTTTATTTTCTAGTCCAATAATCATAGCATCAGTAGATTCAGTTTTTATATTTCTATTTCGAGTTCATCTACTGAATCTATACTGGTTTCTTGAAAATTTCCTGTATAATTCACAAATTTGATCAAAAGTTTGCTGAGAAATATCCCCTTGTCCTAATAGATTCAAATTATTTCTAGCATTATCAGTAAGTCCTCTTAAGAACAAGGTTCTAATAGTGTTGGGATCAAGATTAAGTTTTGACCTTTGTAAAATATACAAAAATCTTTCTAGATAATCTTCAAGAATTTCATCATCATCTTGTATGATTGTAAAAATTTCATCCTACATGTTCCGAGTTTTGCAATATTATTGATATTTAGACAAAAACACTCTATTCATCTGATCCCAAGAGGTTATAGTATTTCCTCCTAACCCCATAAACCAGCGTAAAGCTGAGTCCTTGAGGGTAACAGGAAATAATCTTAACTTCTGAGCATTAGTTGCATAATCATAAATTCTACACAGAATATCAAAGTCGAATAGAAAAGAGTTAGGATCTTCATGAACTTTACCATGGAAATGAGGGAGCGCTGATGGTGGAATATTCTTCATTTACGCCACACTATCAAGATCCACAATTGGAAACACAAAAGTGGATTTTTCTTCACTTACCTGGTTGTCATTAGTCCCTTCCAAATGATCTTCTTGGTCCACCATTGTTCCCCTTTTACTTGTACCGCTCTCAACAAGCTGATCCACACCTGAGCTGTTATCACCAGAATCCAGGTGGATTGTTCATGCGTGATGGGTTTGAATTGGATTGGCCTTCCTACTTACAGAAGGAGACCCAATACGAAAATTGTTTTCAGAATTATTTTGGCCCTTAGTGGGCTTTGAACCCTTGCCTTTTCTAGGCATTCATTTCAAAAGGACAGAAAAAAGAAAAATAACAAACAACTTCTAAAAAATGATGTCAGAAATCAATTAACACCAGTAAAATTCCTTCAATTTTTTTTTCCAAACTGTTGGTCCCCCGTGTTTTGACAGTTTGGCAAATCAAAAGACAAGGCAACATCAGAACCAATCTTTAGAGTTCCAGGATCTAGTCCTCCTGTTCTCAGAGAGGGATCTCTCAAATGTTTGATCGAAAATGTTTATCTTGTGTGCTTTGAGTATGATTTTAGACTAGTTATTAAGTGCAGGTTTTTGTTTATTTGGTTGGATTGAGTTGATACAGCAGAACATGGAAGGTCTAGGAAAGATAGACAGAAAGAGGAAATATCTAGTTCATTGGGTGATGGAGTCAAAATAAGGTTATGACAAACTCATCAATGGATATGGGATATCAAAGGGAAAATCTAACTTGGCCACATGATCCTTTTGTTTTGGAATGAGATGAACATTAATGATTTGGAAAGAGAAGTTTAATTCTCAACAAAGGGAACTTGAAGAACATAACTCAACAATAAAGATATATTTGATAGACAGGGCTAACCATAAATCCTACAAACATTCTTTAAGCAAATAATGATTTCAAGACAACTTTTAAAATGAAATCTAAGATTTTGGGAACTCCCTATTTCCTCAAATATTTTATTTTAAAGGATTTAGAAAACATAAAAGATTCACTAATAATTGCAGTCATAGAAGAGGGAACACCTAAATAACATCTATGCTTACAACTATAACGACCTTCAAAACAACTGTTCAAGCAATGGCAAAGGGCAAGATCAAGACCGACCTCTTTGATTAACTCAAAACAATGGTACTTCAAAGGGAGACTTCAATAACAGCTTTCAAGTGATAGTAGACAAGCAGGGAAAACCATAAATCATGCTAAAACCAACTATTTGAGCTATTAAGGAAATAAACAAGCATGAAGACTAAAGAGAAGCTTTAAAGCCTCTAAAATACTTCAGCAGAAGAAAACATAAAACAGTGAAGGGTGAACAGGTCTAAGGTGCTTCCAGGAGTCATTTCTTAGCCTAAAAATTTTAGCCTACTGTAGTAAGAAATTATGGAGCATAATGAAAACAGGAGAAAACATTTAACAGTTAGAATACTTCACCAACAACCAAGCTCATGAATCCAATGATAGAGCCTTCTCAGGAACGGGCATGCAACAACATCATCAAGACATCCAAGACTTCAATTTGTTCTTCAACTTCAACAGACTATGTATTTATTTCAAAGAGTTTCAGTATTAGAGCTTGTGATCAACAACAACCAACAACTTCTCATCTTATGCAGAAGTACTTATAGGAAGATGAGGAGGTGAGATTTTAACAAAATATCTCAAGGACAATTAATGCAGAGTGAAGACTTCTCGGCCCTTTGAGAGGCTCGAGGGAGAAATTTACAGGTGGATCACTACATTAACTGTTTCACAATAAATATCAAAGCTTGGTGGAAGCTTTGTTTGACTTTGAGGCTCTGTGTATGTTTTGGAGTAACTCTGCAGATATTTATGCATTGGTTTCCTTGCAGAAATAACTTCTTGGCAATGCTGGAGGCAGATATTTCTTTGAGCAATAACTTCGGCCTCTGTTCTGAATGGTTTGAGGCGACAGGTGGCTCTTTGTAGTAGCTGAGGAATCAATTCGCCTCAGTTGAAGCGGTGGAAACCTTTCTGTCAGCGAAACACTTATGATTTTCTTAAATAGTGTCTTAATTCGGGGAATTAGGTTTTTATAAGCATTCTTAGCCATAATCCCCCAAATCTGTCTTAAATCTTCTGTCCTTCCGCGCTCTGTTCTTTAAAACTTATACTCTTTTAAAATCGCGTTAAAACGCAGTGTCTTGTCAATGTGCAGAGCCGCACCGGGCCTTTCATGGTATCGACGCCCATGGAACGTCGATCAAATGCCCAAAGGGAACTCTGCAAATGGTTTTTTCCATAGGCCGAAGGCATGGGAATCGTCATTCCCAACTCCCGGCCTTTCTTCAATAAACGACGGAGACCCTTTAAAACCTGCACAAAACATAAAATAAATATAGAAATCCTGCGTTTTTAGGTTTTAATTTGCTTCAGATGGCGGGGGAGGAGCGTAGCCATCGGATAAAAATATCTAACGGTGGAGATCTGCGCAGAACAGGTAAAGGAGAGCGGGGAGAAAAAATGAGGCGGGGTGGTTTTGGACCGTCCGATGTAGACACTTGGACGGTCCAGATCTAATCGAAGGATTTTAATCAGAGGGGAGAAACAAAAGGAGCGATTGGAAAATGCCGATGCGATTGCGCAATCGGGGGACTAGTGCGATCAAGTGATAACCGTTGATCTCGGGTTCAGATCAACGGCGGGGATGTAATCGGAGGGGCGGTGCGATTTACGCTGAGCCGTTGGATCGACTGGGAGATGGACGGCTGCGATTAAATCGGGAGGTGACATAATCGGGGATCGGAAGGCAGGACTTGCGATTGCGATCGGGAGGGGGAATGCGATTGAGCGCTGGCCGTCAGATCGCGGGAAGGATGAATGGTCGGGATGCAATCGGGGGATCACGATCGGGGGCAGGGAGATAGGACTTGCGATCGGGAGTTGCGATGACCGTTCGATCTGCGGAAGGACGGACGGCCAGGATTAAGTCAGGAGATCGCAATCGGAGCACAGAGAAGAAGGCATGCGATTGAGCTATGCGATTGCGAAGGAGCGATTGGCGCAAGGCCGTTGGATCGGCGGGACAGATCAACGGTCAAGAATAAATCGGAGGGAGAGTAGGATCGGAAGATCGGAGGTATGGGCTGCGATTGATCGGAGGGCACACTTGAAGCATTGCGATTGCGATCGGGCGGGGGGCTGCGATTAGCGCTCCACCGTCAGATCTCCGCGGAAGATCAACGGTGCGGAACGCATCGCCAGACTTATCGTTATAAATAAATCGCATCGGAGTTTCGACTATTACAAAGGATTTGTGCACCCGCCCGACTTCATATTGCAATTAGCACTTGGGACTTAAGCGCTTGGTCCCAGCGCCGGGGCATGTGGGGGAAGTGGTTTAGTACTTAGCCCAAGGGGCTTAGGTCCAAAAACTTGTTTTTAATGAAAATTTTCAAGGTTTTTAAATGGATTTGGGGGTTTCGGCTTAGCTTAAAAAATAGTTTTAAACCATGTCAGGAGGATTTTTCATGAATGGAAGGGGAAACTTATGAAAAATTAGAGGAATAATATGGAGAAAAAGGGGGAGAAAATGAAGGTTAGCTATGAGTGGGAGAAAGGGAAAAGATGATGGTTTCTTTGGCAGTTTCTTACATGAAATCAACAGAATTAAGAGGACCAGTAATGAGGATTTTGGACAGAGGCATGAGGCCTACAAGCAGTCTTCAAGAGCCAACAGTGTTTTAGAAATGAAAAATTGTTCCTTGAAGGCTCAAAACAGATTTAGCCACCTTTTGGTATAAAAAAATATTATAGGTGGCTAACACAAACAATACTGCAAAAAATAAAGGAAAAATTACCTCTATTTGTATAATCAGAAAATTCTTACGAAATCAAATCACCTCCCCGGCAATGGCGCCAAAATGTTGGGTGCAGGAATTACAGTTAAGCAAACTCATCAACACTTAATTTGTCAACCCAGGGGATTCGTAAACTTAGAGATGAAGCACAGGCAATGCCAGAGATGGTATGAATCTTCCTAATGTAAATCCATACTTTCTTTAAGGGAAAGATTGCAGAAACAAATCAAAAGAGAAAAAGGCAACTTGCACCATAAAAAATAATCTAAGACTGGAATGAGGAAGTATGCATTTGCAAGAGAGAATTAAAGATAAAAGGCAATCACTCCCACTAATGGTTGTTTAATCTACTGAGTGTGTGTTTTCCTTTAGCAGAGACACTTTAGCAGTCTCGTTAGATGGGCCCTTAAACCCGCTTCTTTAGAGATTTCCTTCTTGCATTAATCTGTCCTACACTAGTGCAGGATCAGAGATTTATGTAGAAGGTATAATAGTGTCTTTACTGAAGGCTTTTTACTTCATGCAAGGGCTCAAACTTTTCAAGGTTCAGAGCACTCAGATCTTGTGGCAAGAAACTAGTTCTTGCATCGGATCAGAGCTTTCTGCACTTAACATTTAATCCTTAAAATTAGTGTTCAATTATTGCAAGTGCTGGTTTACTATCAAATCAAATTGCACACATAAAAGTGAATGTTTCTGATCTTAACAAAATGCAGAAATAAAGAAACAATAATTTATCCTGTCATAAGCATTTAAAGAAAGAAATAAGATTGTGGAAAGTAGACTAAGAAAGCTTGCTACATCACACAAACACGCACTGGTGCAAGTTCATTTCTCCTGCTTGGACCAGGTGGAAAAACCAATTAAACAGAATTGCAGGAAAATGAAATATCACACCAACGTGCACTGGTGCAGGTTTGTTTCTCCTGCTTGTACTAGGCGGAGGAAAACCAATATGAAATCAAGTGCAGGAAATTAAATTGCAGGGAAAGAAAATGTATCTACTTCACACAACGGATCCGTTTTCACTTAGACAGGAATGCATGTGATGAAATTTAAATCACACTTTGACAATATAAACACAAATTACAAGAAACAGAAAATGGGGTAAACGTGCTGGGTTGGCTGGGCCCTAACCAACCAGCATGTTTCCCTTTTAAGTTAAAACACTTCTCAGTAAATTAGTGAATTCATCAGCTTAAAGACAATTTTTTTTTTTCTAAAACATGAGGGGGAGCTCCCTTTTATTAATTCATTGAGGCGAATACATGTGTTAATACAATGTCCAACCCAGATTCGGGCGATAACAAAACAACCTGTTACCGCCTATCAAAATTTGCTCTAAAATTCTTCTCCAAAAACTCTTCTCCTTAAGTCCTATTTACCATTTACATTATATAGATCTGCTGGCCAAAGGCTGAAATGGATCGTTCAACTGATTACATAACCATCGCAGAATTTAGCATTCGACCTTCAAAATTAGGCAGCTATCAAAAACGGTCGTAGCTAATCTCTAGCTTTTCGCCCTTCAAGGATTTGGTCTTGGCCTCCTTTGGATAAATCGTGCTGTCGTGGCTGAAGCTGCTCAAGACAAGGCAGTGATCGAGGAGGTTCGGATCTGCCGTGAAGATCTATTGTGCTGGCAATGGTGCAAGATCCGATCTTGCACTAAGATCAGCGGTCACGGTAAGCACTCTAACTATCAAATAACCATTGGAGATATTGATAAGTTACAAAAGTGATTTAAAAGTAACAAATCATGTAATAAATATTTAGTTAATGCTAAATTGAATTAAAACATGAAGAATAAAGGTTTATTCGAAATATGTCACCGTGCTTGGACTGGTGCAAGATGAGGGTGCATAAAAGTGGTGAAACAGAGGTAAAGGGTTATAATTTAGGAAGGGAAAAATGGTAAAAAGAGAGAAAATTAGAGGGCTAACATCCTCCTAAAGGAGAAGTGTGCAATTCCAAAAGAATATTTTGTTTTAGTTGGGAATTCTTACAAATATATGCGATCTTTGTACCATAAGGAATCATTTTTCCAACTAAATGTATCAGATGCACTAGGATCTTGCTGCAACTTTTGAATGAGTTTCCACACTTCTTCGTCCTTCTTCCATTCATCCCTTGCTTCGGTTATCCAATCTGGTTGGATAATAGAAATGGCACAAAGAAATGCTTCCACCTCTTCATTCTTTCTTGAGAGTGCATCTGCAACAACATTAAGCTTTCCTTTTTTGTAGATTATTTCAAAGTCATAACCCAACATCTTTGTGACTCATTTTTGCTGCTCTTCTGATGATAGTCTTTGTTCCAAAAAGTGTTTAAGACTATCATGATCAGTTTTTACCTTGAAGTGTCTTCCCATTAGGTAAGTTCGCCATTTCTTTAGTGCATGCAGTATTGCTAATATTTCCTTCTCATAAATAGGTTTCTGTAAATACTTTCCTTTGATTGGACGACTTTCAAAAGCAATGGGTCTTCCTTCCTGCATTAAAACTGCACCAATTCCATTTCCTGAGGCATCACATTACACAATAAAGGTTTTTGTGAAGTCTGGTGTAGCTAAGACCGGTGCTAGGCACATTGCCTCTTTAAGACGTTCAAAGGCCTTAGTTGCTTCAGGAGTCCATGAAAATGTATCTTTCTTCAATAATGTTGTTAGAGGTGCTGCTATTCTCCCATAATTCTTAACAAACTTGCGATAATACCCTGTTAACCCGAGAAATCCTCGCAACTGCTTTATGGTTGTGGGGACTTTCCATTCCTTAATGGCTTTAATTTTTTAGGGTCTACTTTAACACCCTCGTGAGATACAATATGACCCAGATATTCCACCTCTTGTACTCCAAAGAAACATTTGGATGTTTTTGCATATAATTGTTTCTCCCGCAATAGTTTGAGCACCCTGTCAACATGTTGAACATGATCCTTCCAAGACCTGTTGTAGATTAATACATCATCGAAAAAAACTAGCACAAATTTTCTAAGGAAGGGTTTGAAAATGGAACTCATCAACCCTTGAAATGCAGAAGGTGCATTGGTAAGGCCAAAAGGCATGACCAAAAATTCATAATGACCGTCATGAGTTTGAAATGTTGTTTTTGGAATATCTTCAGTCTTCATTCTAATTTGATGATATCCTAAACGAAGATCCAACTTGGTAAAATAAATTGCTCCATGTAATTCATCCAATAATTTATCAATCACAGGAATGGGAAATTTGTCTTTAATGGTGAGCTTATTGAGCTCCCTATAATCCGGAAACATTCGCCATGATCCATCCTTCTTGTGTACCAATACTACAGGAGCAGAGAAAGAACTTTGACTAGGTTGAATTATACCCGCCTCCAACATTTCTGCAATCATACGTTCAATTTCGCTCTTTTGGAAGTAAGGATATCTATAAGGCCGGATGTTTGGAGGAACACTTCCTGGAATCAAATGAATAGCATGATCATGATCACGAATAGGTGGGAGTTCTTTGGGAGTTTCAAACACCTTGGAATGATTGTCCAAGACTTGTTGGAGATCTGCAGAAATAGATGATTTTGATGTTGGAACTTCTAGTGAGCATAATTGTGCAATTACGCTTCGCTGTTCTTTCTTTAGAAGCTTTGTCATGACATTAGAGCTTATTATCCTTCCTGGCTTCCCTGCAATACCCCGTAATTCGACTTCCTTTCCTTCTGAGAAAAATTTCAAGAAAAGTTCTTGAAAATTAAAAGCTACCGTCCCCAAAGATTGTAACCATTGTACTCCTAGTACAACATCAGCACCTCCCATAGGAATGGAAAGCATTGGACTAGTCAACACATATTCCCCCATGGTTAGCTTGATATAATGGCATTTTCCAGAGCAATTTATAGTTCCTCCATTTGCAACCATCACTTGACATTCTGGTGCTGGGTATAGGAAACAATTTAATTCCTTGGCTACCTTACAATGAATAAAATTATGGGTGCTACCTGAATCAATCAACACTATTACCTTTTTCTTCTTGATTTGTCCTTGTATCTCGAGAGTTTGAGGAGTGGTAATTCCTGCCAGTGCATTACACGATATGGTCGTATCGTTTCTTCCCCAAGGTTGATCTTCGTGTATATCCTCTTTCTTATCAAGATTGTTATTCATTTTATTCTTCTCTTACAATTTTGTAAAATAATTTCTTCTCAAGACACTTATGACCTTTAGTGTATTTTCTATCACAATTGTAGCAAAGCCTCTTTGCTCTTTTTTTCTTCAATTTGTTGTGGTGTCAACCTTGTAGGTCAGGTCTAGGAGAAACACTTCATCTTTATATATGTGAGTGGTAAGTGTCTTATTGGTGGTCACCTCCGCCACTCTACAACTGGTCCCCACCATCACTTTTGAGTTTTTTAGCTTTGGCACAGCTTACTATTTTTAGCAGTTTTTCGGGTCCTTAACTTCCAGAGTTGTTTTGAGGCCCTAAACGACGTTTTTTGGAAAAACCGGGAGTAAAATCGGTCCATGGATTGATGTTGCTCACTCAAAATTTGTATTCCTCGGATATATATTTCTAACGAGGTATGTTTTGCGTCAAACGGAGATCGTATGCCAAAGTTACGTCCCCGGGAAGTTGAAACACCAATTTACCCAAACGGGGCCCATAGTTTTGGCGCTTCATCTCCTAGGGTTAGGGTTTTGGATGTTTAGGGTTTTCCATTGTTTCTAAATAATAAATAGGCCCTCAAGCCTCATTGTAACTCAGTTCAGTATTCGTAGTCTCCACATCTCTTTCAAAGATAGTCACAGCGCCCAGCTATTTTATTTCCATTCAATCGTAAGAAAATTTCATTACATTAATGAAATGAAGTGTTATTTCCGCCGCATCTTATATTTATGGTTACAGTGAGTATTCCCATTATGCCCCCGCATAAATCCCATCGTGGTATCATACGGCTCTGCCGATCCTTTGCATGTCCCCAACGAGGTCGGGGTATAAGGAGCTAGGGCTCGATCTGGTGGAACCTTTGCAAGATCAGCCTCGCAAACCTCGACGGACGCCCATGGGGGATGAAAAGAAATATGAGGGAGCAGGAGATCCTATCAAAATATTGCTCGAGGAGGCCCTCGAAAGACAAAGGAACGTGATGATGGATAACTTTGCTCAGATCCTTCAACGGCTACCCACCGGCGGCGCATCTGCATCCAGCAGCCACTCTGGAGGCGCGACTCCTTTTAAGCTACAAGTAAATTTTGACATTCCCATATTTGAGGGTCAAATAGATGCAGATGCTGTAGATAGATGGTTGAATCTGTTAGAAGGATATTTCTCGGTTCATGACTTTTCAGACCGGGAGAATATTATTTTTGCACTCCTCAAAGCTACCCCCCATGTTAAGGACTGGTGGGAAACCTACTGTGAGAACAAGGACCAGACAGAACCCTCTCTGTTCTCGGCCGTACCAACTTGGAATTCTTTCCGAGACACCATCAAGGAACAATACTATCCCGTGGGGAGCTATGAGGACAAGTACATACAATGGACCACGCTGCGACAACAAAGGGATCAAGATGTGCATGAGCTGACGAATCTGTTCCATACCCTGCGCACAAAGTTGGGTATCAAAGATTCAGAGAAACATCTGGTGCTAAAGTATCGCAGTTGTCTGCACATATACATTCAAGAGGAAATGGAGTTCCTCGACATCTCCTCGCTTGGTACGGCATACCGGTATGCTGCCAAGATTGAGCAGAAATTCAAACAGAAGAAGCGAGACTTTGGATCTGCGAATCAAAAGCAAGAAAAAGGTGCTTCCAAACCGCAGAACAAAGGATAGAGCCAAGGCATGGCGGCTAAAGACAACCCGTCAAAGCCACAAGAAAAGAACAACACCGTAAAGCCAAAGAAGGACACGGGAAAGTGGTGTGAGTTCCATAAGAGCTCCAATCACAACACAAGTGAGTGTCGGGCCAAGCAGTCGCTAGTGGCCGAGATGAGGGCTTCTGAGTCAGATGCATGCTCCGACTCCGAATCAGAACCTGAAAAGGGGAATGAAAAAGGGAAATAGATTATTGATGCGGAGCCCAACGCCACTGTTACCACTACAAAGGTCCAGAAGGAGGAACCAGAAGATCCAGAGGAGGAGGAACGTCTCTTCCACTCCCAGATGTGGGTAAAGGGCTCCCCTGTACAGTTCATTGTCGACAATGGGAGCCAAAAGAACCTCATTTCAGCAGACGCCGTGAAGCGGTTGGGCTTGCTGACCACAACTCACCCACATCCATACACCATCGGGTGGCTTCACCAAGGACGAGATCTCCGCGTCAGCCAGCAGTGCCGCCTTCCCTATAGCATCAAGCCCTTCGCGGATGAGGTATTATGTGACGTTGCTCCTATTGATGTTTCTGATGTATTATTAGGACAACCATACTTGTGGAAGCGTCATGCTGTGTATGAGTCTCGACCTCGTGTTGTTATTGTTAATTTGGGAAATAAGTTGTACAGGATACCAGAGGTACCACCTCCTGCTGCTATCTCTTTGGTTACTGCAAAACAATGCAGTAAGCTCATTTCCCAAACCAGGAAATTCGTTTTCCTGATGATCCGCCCCCAGGGCAAGAAGAATACTGTGGCCACGACCTCCAGATAGGGCTCCTCTACACAACAACAACAAATGGATAAGGTTGTGGAGGAGTACGGGGACATATTCACCTCACGCACAGGGGTTCCGGCTCAACCGTTAGGGCCGGGCACTCAACGATATGACCCTGTGTGTGCCGCTACCTAATGGACCGATCTATTGGCGCTCTGTTATGGAGAACGATGAAATCAAGAGGAAAATTTAAGAGCTGCTATAGAAAGTTCACATCCGACCAAGTTCAGCGCCTTGTGGGAGCCCGATCGTGTTGGCATGTACATGATGAGACGGAGACTCTCTCGTATTGACTATTTTCTGGTGAACAAGATCACTGTCTGGAATAGGTACCCGATCCCATGTATTGATGACCTTGTGGACTAACTCAAAGGGGTGAAATATTTTAGCAAGATCGACTTGAAGTTTGTGTATCATCAGGTACCAATCGAACCCTCCGATGTGCGGAAGACTGCCTTCAAAGCCAAGGAAGGCCTTTTCGCATGGTTGGTCATGCCTTTTGGGTTGACGAATGCTACCACAAACTTCATGAGGTTGATGGACAACATCTTGCGGCCATTGACCAACTTGTTTATAGTGGTGTGCTTGGATGACATTTTTATCTTCAGCCAAACTTGGGAAGAGCACCTCCACCACATCCGACAAGTCCTCCAAACACTGTGGCAACACAAGTTGTGTGCCAATTTGGAGAAGTGCACTTTTGGCATGAACCGTGCTCCAGCATCTTGGGATACATGATCCAACCAAGATCCAAGTCATTCGGGATTGGCCAGCCCCAACCACTATAATAGAGCTTTGCAACTTTCTGGGTCTTGTTAATTTCTACCGTAGGTTCGTGTTGGGATTCTCTCATATCACTTGGCCCTTGAGTCAAGTCACCAAGGGAGGAGTGAGAGAAAAATTCTTTTGGTCGGAATCTCAACAGAAGTCATTTACGGAATTGAAAAATTTCCTCTGTTCTACCCCAGTGCTCACATTACCAAACTTGCAACAGCCATTTGACATCGAGACATATGCCCCTGACTATGCTATTGGGGTGGTTCTTACTCAACAAGGACATCCAATGGCATATCACAGTGAGACATTGTCTGACACAGTTCACAAGTATCCCACTTATGACAAAGAAATGTATTCCATTGTGCAAGCTTGTCGACAATGGAAGCATTACATTTTGGGGAAGGAAGCAATCATCCACACAGACCACCGGCCCCTGCAGTTCATACAGACACAAGGGAAGTTGCAGAATGATCGCCATCAGAAGTGGTCCACATATCTGCAACAGTTTCATTTGAACATCAAGCACAAGAAGGGTAGCACCAATAATGTTGCAGACTGCCTCAGCCGACCACCGATCGTGGCGCTCACCACCGTGCTCAACTCTTGTGGGCACGAGACTTCTGATTGGCCGCTTCTCTATGAGAGTGACCCAGAATTCGGCCACACTTACAAGGCACTCTTGGGGGGCACGCAAGTTCCAAATTCTCACCTCCAAGATGCACTTTTATGTCACCTGGGACACCTTTGTGTTCCTTCAAGCGAGCGTGCCAAGATGATATGGGAAGCACACTACAGTCGAGTCGCTGGGCATTTCGGGGTCGAGAAAACAGTAGCAATCCTGCAGAAGTATTTCTATTGGCCGAACCTTCGAAAGGATGTCGGGAAGCACATCAGATCCTGCACTGCTTGTGCCATTGCCAAACCGACCATCAAGAAGCAAGGCCTATATACTCCGATACCTACCCCTAGTCGACCTTGGGAATCCATCTCCATGGATTACATGTCGGGCCTGCCTTCTACTAAGCAGGGAAATGACTGTGTTTTTGTGGTCGTCGACAGATTCTCGAAGATGGCCATTATGGCGGCCTGCAAGAAGAATATCACAGCAGAAGCCACTGCTAAACTCTTCTTCGAACGAGTGTGGGTGCACTTTGGGATCCCACAGTCTATCATATCAGATCGGGATAGTAGGTTCCTCAGCACATTTTGGTCCAGCCTCTGGTCAATGTTGGATACCAAGCTCACCAAGTCCACAGCTTTCCATCCCCAAACAGATGGCCAGATAGAGGTCGTCAACAGAATGATTGTACACATTCTGCGCATGTACAATTCAAAGCATCCACGCACATGGGACGAGAGCCTCCCTTATGTACAACATAGTTATAATCGGGCTCTCCACAGTTGAATCGGCCATAGCCCCTTTCAGGTGGGCTTGGGATTCCAACCACTATGTCACATTGACGTAGCCACACCTTTATGGGATACTCAAGCCGATTCGTGGCCCTCCAAATACCGAAGTTGGACATGGAAAATAGTGCCTTGTGGCATTTATACATCCTCCAACAAAGTCTGTTGACATATTGGACAGATTCAATGCTAAGTACAATCAACGCCATGATCAACATCGGGTGCCACACAACTTCCAGGTGAGCGACAAAGTGTTGCTACATTTGCAGAAGGAGCGCCTCACTGGATCCCATCGCAAGCTTTGCCCGCTCCGATACGGGTCGTACGCCATCACCAAGGTTATAGGGAACAATGCCTTTGAGCTCAGTATTCTACCATTCCTTGGTTTGCACCCAGTATTTAATGTGGACTGCCTTCGTCCTTACTTCCCACCTCTACTGGACACCTCTGACATTGCAGAACAACTCACACCAATGAAAGAATCTGGGATCGCATGGAACATACACATGTTGCATTGTTGGACATGCAAATCAAGAAAACTTTCCAATAGAATATCCAACCTGGACACACAAGTTACTAACTCCCCGTACCAAGGAAAGTGGTTCACCAGACCAAGTTCCACAGACGAAGCTCTCTATCTCATGGAGGAACTTAACACAATGGGGACCATTGCTTCCTAAGGGTGAGGAATGATCCAATTTCCAATTGATGGTCACCTTCCCCATTCCACTCGGGGCCTCCACCAACAGCCTCCTTTCGTTTTTCGCCTTTGGCACAACTTACTATTTTTAGCAGTTTTTCGGGTCCTGAACTTCTGGAGCCGTTTTGAGGCCCTAAACAACATTTTTTGGGAAAACCGGGAGCACCATGGGTCTATGGATTGATTTTTCTCACGCAAAATTTGTAGTCCTCGGATAGATCTTTCTAACGAGGTATGGTTCGCATCAAACGGAGATCGTATGCGAAAGTTACGTCCCCGGGAAGTTGAAACACCAATTTACCCAAACGAGGCCCATAGTTTTGGCGCTTCATCTCCTAGGTTAGGTTTTGGGATGTTTAGGGTTTTCCATTGTTTCTGTAACAATAAATAGCCCTTTGTTTCATTATAAATTAGTTCATAAAGCTTTGTAGCCACCACATCTCTTCTCAGAGATAACTACCAGTGCCCTAGCTAGTTTATTTCCATTCTGCCTGTAAGCAAATTTCAGTTCTTCATATTAATGAAATGAAGTGTTATTTCCGCTGCATCTTTGTATTTATGGTTATATGTTTATTATATTATGTTCCTGCATAAATCCAGATTAGGCTTCCTTGTCTCCATAATTTTACATTCAATTTTTCTTGCCAAACTAAATGACTTTTCTAATGAATCAGGTTCCCAGATGCGAACTTCATGTTGGATGTTATCCTTTAAAGTCCCTATGAAGACATCAATCCTTTGTTCCTCTGGAATATCAATTACCCTTATATTCATTTTTTGGAAGCCCTCAATGTGCTCCACCACTGAACCCTTTTGTTTGAGATTTATCAATTGGCTGAAGAAGGTGTTGCTTTTTGTATCCTCATAATGTGCTATCATTTCCTCTGTAAAAATTGACCAAGTGACAATTTTTTTATGGGAGAAAAGCCATCGATACCATAAAAATGTATTTCGTTCTAAATTTAAAGTTTCAATGTGTACCTTTTGTTTGTTTTTCACATTATTGAGATCAAAATATTGCTCCATCTGTAGTATCCATGTTATGGGATCCTTGCCATCAAACTTCCTCATATCCATCTTTGGAATATGGTGGTTCTTCCATCTAACATTAGAGTTTATGAAATCACGATTAACATTTATTTTTTTCTCATCATGAGTTTCCTCTACTATCTTTTCGCCATTAGGAAACATTTATTGTATTAACTTTTCCAAACCGCCGATGTCTACTTTTATATCATTCTTCATGTTTTCCATGTTGTCTTTCATTTTTTCATCGATCTTAGCTTCCATGTCATCCATCTTAGATTCCATGCCTACTTCCATGCCATCCATATTAGCTTCCATACCATTCATCTTAGCTTCCATGCCTTTCTTCAAACCATCCATCTTCGTTTCCATGCCTTTCTTCAAAACTTCCATTTCATTTTTTGTTGCTCTTTGCGATAGCGAAATTTGATGCACTCGCTCTTGTAATTTTGATATCTCATGTTGTGTTTTTTTGTCTTCATGAGTCATAGTAGAGCCTTTTGAAGGCTTAATGGGTATTGAATTCTTTTTAGGGGGAATTTTATAATCCAATACTGATATCTATTCTTCAATATGCCCTTGGACTAAATTCAAACTATTTTTTTTTCAAACGAGACTTATGTAATTCAAAAAAAAATACACACCTTTTTCTTGCTTTTGAGGAGCTCGATATTGAAAATGAATTATCTATGTGATTTTGGATCTTCAATATCTAAAATATTGCCCTGAAGTAGCCCTCTAAATATTCTTTCGAATGGCATAGGTCTGACCTAATTTGGATTCTTCAAGACAAAGTTATCCCCAATCTCCCACGATGACCTAATTATGGACTAGTTTAGTAGAGCAAACTTGTAAGACTTTCTACGTGTCATTGTTTCCTCCTTCGGCTCTGAAATTGATATACTGAAAACTAAATTCTGTGTACTTGCATCTACTTTTTACAGAATCCCAATTTGACACTCAGAGAGAGAGTCATGACGTTTTTCCCACGACCACCTCTTTGAGATGAAATTCAGGAGCTTGAAACAATCCTAACTTCCATAGATCATATCTCCAAAAATATTGTGAACCAAGATCCGAAATATTTACAGGGGGTTCCTCAGGATTTTGGATTCGCAATGTAAAAGTTTAAACTTCTGAAACTTCGTATACGAAAAGTTATAGAAAGTATTCCACGATGACCTATTTTAGTTGAAATTCAGGAGCCTGAAAAAAACCTAAGTTCCCCAGATCATATTTTCGAAATTATTGCGAACCAAGACCTGAAATTTTTACAGGAGGTTCCTCAGGATTTCGCCTTCACGTTGTAGAAATTTTAGCTTCTGAACCTTTGTAGAAAAATAATTTAGTATGAAAATTTCACGATGACCTATTTGGAGCAGCGAAACCCTAGAATCCAAAGCTTTGATACCAAATGTTATGAAACCAACTCCAAAAATAGAAGAAAAGAGAGATCAACACCTTATAAATCAGCCACTTTGGGGGGGAAACCTTCAATACATTACATAAATGAACAATTCTTGGATGATACAAATGACCAAAACCTCCTTCTAGATATAGGAGTCTATGGGCCCACAATATAATCCTAGCCGACCTAATTATAACAATGTAAAAGAATAGTAATAATAATATTGGGGTTACAGGGGTACAACAATAACAATAAGGGGGCTACACTAATAAAAATAAGGGACTAAACTAGTAATATAGGGACTTAAAAATCACACCTTCCTCCCACATCCTTAGCTCAACCATCAATCTCAGAGTGAAAAAGGCCCTATAGAAATGGATTGAGAATTGACCATAAAACCTTAGAAGACCAAGTGAGTTTCCTTTGCCTCTATTTCCTATGATTTTGGGTTGGGAAATTATTAGTATGCCATTAGCCTTGCAATAGAATTTTCTATTGAAGATGATTAAATACACTGGTAGGTTTGTCCATTCTTTTGCAATAGCACACACATCCCTAGGGACAGGAGCATGATTCACATCACTGGCCCAAAAGAACATGATTTACCAACCAAGGATGATAATTTATCATCAAAATATTTGTTCTTTATATTGGCTACAATGTTTCACCATTCAAGAATTTCAATTTACCCCGTTTCATTCTCATAGGGGGAAAGGCCATCCAATGTGAATGCATAGATGGGGTTTTTTTTTTAATTGCATGTCCCATGTTGGGTAGACATATTTATCCCTCTATCTATTAGGATATTAATTTGATAAAAAATATGTAAACAACATATTATGGGTCAATTGGAAGGAATTGGTACATCAATTTTTTCTAAAGTGGGTCCACCACCACAACTAATCTTGCACCCATCTCTATCTGTGTTTCTACTCCTAGAAAAAAAATCAAATTACTTCAAAAAATATTCTACATATTTGTTTGTGACTTGATGCGGCTCAGGACCCATGCCTTTCAAACACTCACTACCAGGTTATCAAAAGTATAGGAAAGCTACATAAAAATACCAAATGATGCAGTGGTAACTTGGTGTAAAAATTCCCCTATCTATGTATATTTGTCTATGAATTCATGCGGCTTAGGAACCATTACTTATACTGACCGCTCATGTTCAATCCTTTCCTTAAAGGCACGAAATTTCTGCTCCACACCCTATCTTTTCTTTATAATGAGCAAACTTGCTTTAGTAGCTTGGTTGTGGGTTGGTGATCCCTACAGTTTATTATTAAAGTACAAGCTTGACTAAGAGATATATGATGCAACAACTACTTTCTATCCAAAATGATTCCCTTTATTAGGAATTTGGGAGGCAATATATGGGCATCAAGTGAACGCCTAATATCATAATGTTTAGAAATCTAATTTGTCGAGATGCATTAATCTCATAATATAAAGACCATTTGTAGAACATGGATGCCCAATTAATACACACCCAATATGAAGAAGGAAAGGGAAACCAAAAATAAATTAACAATATCCATTATATTGGAGTGGGGAAAAACCTTCATATAATTTATGAAAATGGTGTTAGGAAAATATACCCCATTTTAGTAGATCAAGGAAAATTCACATTTATTTTCCTAGGATTGTAATGCAAATTTAAGAACTTGTCCTTGAATCTTCCAATTTGTGAGGAAATATATGGAGAGTTGTTATCATTCAACAATGTTAAGTCATAAATATCATGTAAAACCCTCGATTTTGTAATGAAATTGTACATAACCCTTATATAGGATGGTCATTATAGATTTTCATTATAAATAATGTACGTAAATAAAATAATAATATACATCATTGGTTGTATGGGGGCCATGAATCCATGAGAAGAGAACAAGAAGGGGGATAAAGGGGGTCAAAGGGGCCAAATTCATGAATAATAATATTTTTTTATTCAAGAATATATAATTTCCTTAATTGAAGAGAAGGGAAAACAACCTAGGGAATTATTCCACGCAGTTGGGATAAAACGTCTCTTTGTGCCCTATCTACAGCGATGGCATGCTATTTATATTTCTAGAATAATAATGCCCAAGGCTGGGAGGAACATCCCATGTTAATAGCCAATAGTGGATTTTGTTAACATAAGTGTTTTTTCTCTTTCCTATGGTTTAATGTGTTTAATTATGTGTGAGTTCTTTTTAAAATTGTTGTTGATATTTTAATGTGTATGTTGTGTTACATATTTCTATTAATTATGATTCAATTATGCACAATAATGCATCTTGTTAGGCCTACATTCTTGTGCGTATGCAAGGAATATTCATTATTTGGTGTCAAAGTTTACATTTATGGAGCTAAGATTCATATTGAGAGAAATTTTGATTGTATGCTATTAGAGGAAAATTAAGAGTGATGTCCCTTCGTTCGGTGGTTGAGGAACATTACAATATGGTATTGTATTGAGGTTATCACATAAGGCCTACATGGGATATCCATTGGTTAGGAAAAATTTTGTAGAGGATGTTGGCAATTTTATTTAAAATTTTCTAGGTGAAAATTTCAAGAGAAAATTTATGGAATTGAGTCCAAGGGGTTCAAAAACCCCAATTTTAACTATTATTGGGAAAAAACTAGATTTTTAATAGATAAATTAGAATTTTTTGTTGAAATTGGGAAAAACCCCCCAAATTTCCAAAACCAATTGCTCAATTTTGTGCCCAATAAGAAGTAAATTTCTTGGATTTTAAGCACATAAGTAAAATTTGATGTGTTTGGGGCCAAATTGGATTTGAATAAGTTTGACTCATGGATTCAATAGTGGCATGAGATTTTTTTTTTTTTGAATATGGGAACCTTTTTTGAATTAGGGAAAATTATAAAAGACATGAATTTTGAAATTTTTTGTACTTGGTGATGTGCCAGGGTGATTTGGAGGCCACACAGATTCAGTGTGTCATATGATGTGGCAATGACATGGTTATAGGTGGTAGGGTTATGTGGAAAGGCCATGGCGGTAGAGGTAGAGGTCATGTGGGTGTATAATGATGAATCAAGTACTAGTTCTTCGCCCCCGCATTAGTTATTTCTTTGCATGGGCATTAGAGGATGCTAGGAAATAATCTAAAGTCTGAAATTGTGGAATGCAGGACTAAGAGACTAGAGAATGCAACACTAAGGGATTGCAAAATGTAGTGTGTGGAATTTTGGGATGTGATACTACAATATGTAGAGTGAAAAGTGTAAGAGGAAATATCATGTGGGGATAAGGTTTGTGGGAGGTATTACTTTGATTTTGCATTAGCTATTTCTCCACATGGATGTGTCATAGGACTAGACCGATGTGATGGTAAGCCTTGCAATAATTTTCTACAAATAAAGATTGCAAAGCCTTTTTTGGATGCAAAAAAGGCATAAAATTGGTATTATAACAAGGATCTTGCATTTACATTGGTAGGGCCTAATTTATGGCTAAAGAAAAGGAGAGAAAAAGAAAAGAAGAGAGATATGAGGAAGGAGTGGAGAGGAGGGATAGTGAGAAGGATAGGGGAGAATATGAATGAGTAGGGTGGTGATAAGGTAGGCCAGGTGGGATTGGGTAGTGACATGGCATGATATCAGGGTACTAAGTGGACCCAAATTCAAAATAAGTACAACATCAATGTCACACCAACAAAGTAGCATACAAATTTTTTTAATGTTTTCTAGGTCATATACTTAAGAGCATTTTTGAGGCCCTGAATAATTTTTTTTATGCAAAAATATTAACACACAGTCATTTTTGGTTAAAATGAAAGAGCTCAACAAGAACTTTGCAACAAGATAATGTACGTGCAACATAGAGTTAATATGTGAAAGTTACACTTGAAACTATGTAGAAGATAAATAAAGCACAAGTTCACTTCTAGGATACATAACTACATAAAGCTTGGAAGTAGTACATGGAAATATATTAGATGGTAAAATCCATCCAAAGTATCATAGTGAGAATATATGAATTAGAATTCTTAGGGAATTATCAGAAAGATGCGTGTAGCGTTACACGCACAAATTGGACAAATTGACCAAACTTCAAAGGGCCATATCTCTTTTGTCAGAGCTTAGAATGGGGCATATGAGTAGTTAATGGAAAATTATTGAAGAGAATAATACATCTCTCCACCAGCTATAATTTTGAATTGGTTAGTTGGAATTATAAAAAACAAAGAAAATATGGATAATAGTGACCTTAAAGGATGGGAAAACATGTCATTACATATTTTTTAAAGTATTTATATCTAATAGAAATTTTTTCCTGCAAATTTTGTAGAACAATGAGGATTATAAGCATGAATTTCCCAAGGAACTCACAATCATGAGGAATAAGTGAGGGGCAAGAATGCCAACATGGTAAATGAGGATACAAATTCCAATGGATATAGGACATAATAGAGCCAATTGAGTTGATAGAGACTATGATAAGTTTGAGAATGGAGGTATAGAGACATAGGGAATATAACGAGTGACTAATTAGAGCTTAGGAGGAGAAAAATCACATTAAATATTAGCTACTACAAAGTTTGAATTGGATACAACAACAAGTTAAATTGGAACAAGCTTAAAGTAGGAATAAGAAGGGAAATCTTATGCAATAAGGGGAAGCTACAAACCAATTAGGAATTCAAGATGTGTTAGCAGGACTCAAATATCACATCACTCACTTGATTACTAAGTTAGAAGGGTTTATTCATCTAAGAAATCATACAATAGTCCAGACATATGTCCCGTTAGGAATTAAATATGAAGGCATGAGTTTGAAAATATGCAAGGATAACTAAGGAAACTCAAACATATAGTGTTTGATGGAGAAAATAAGAAAATAGAAGAAGTTGAGGCATGGTTACTTAGGATAAAAAAATACTTTCATCTCCATAACCATTTCTCCATCTTGGAAGCAAAGAAATTACCAATTACCATTTACAAGGAAATACTTCTATGTGGTGGGATCAACTCAGAAACTTCAAGCATTTGAATGAGAGGAAAATTAGAAGCAATTCAATGAGTACTTTTATAAAAAATATTTGTTTGAGCACTGTTATGACGAAAAGATGCAAGAATAATTTGAACTCAAGTTGTGCAACATGACTATGGATGGATATGCGGAGAAGTTACTGGAGCTACTTTTAGATATGTTGGTTTCATTAAAGATTAAAAAGTAAAGGTTCAAGTATTTTTGATTGGATTACCTACCTTCTATAAGGAGAAAATATGATTTTATGAGCCCAATATATTGGAAGAGACAATAAGGAAACATGACTAATTATATGAATAGAGTAAAAGCATAGCAACATTTCAGAGGTATTGAAAGGACAGGAAGATGGAAAAGTGGAGAAAAGGTCAAAACGATTCAAACCAAATTCATATTTTAGGAGTATTCATAACATACAATAACCAAGCCAAATAGATCAAGGTTAATTAAAGATATAATAATATTCAAATAAAACATCAAGAACACCAATTTGATGTTGGGGTTGTACAGGAAATAATTTGGTCAAGAATTTTCCTCATAAAGAGAAAATAATAAAGACTATCAATAACTTTCAGGAAGCCACTATAGTTGAAGACAAGGGGAGAACATTACAAGGATATAGGAAACCTTGGATGATCAACATGCTTAGCACAAACCACGCATGATTGAAGTGGAAGGTAAGATTTAAAATCAAATTGTTGCAATTTTAATTGATTTAGGGGCAAGTCATAGCTATATTGAAACTAAGATAGCTGATACATTTTATTTAGAAAGGAATAAGCTTGAGAGAGTAGGTTGTTCAAATAGCCATGGAAACTAAAAGAAAGATCAATGAAATTGTTAAGGGTCATCCCATAAATATTAATGGTATGGAAACCATTTCCAATTTAAATATCAATCATTTTGGTTCGATGGAATTCTCATTGGGATGAATTGGTTGGACAAGTATAATGTTGTATTAGATTGTTATAACAAGAAATTTACATGTCTTGAGGAAATCATAGCTTTACGAAGGGAATTCCAAGACCCATTTCCACTAGAGAAAAATTAACTTTAAAACTAAAAATATGATTCAAAAAAAGGTTTTGATTATTTGCATCCCATGTAGAGGAGCCAACCAAGATTGAGAGTCCAAATTTTGAATATTTTCTAGTACTGCAAGAATTGGAAGATGTGTTTCAGGAGATTATAGGTTTACCACCTAGAAGAGACATATATTTTGTTATTAATATAATTCCTAAAGTTTCTATGGTATCCAAAATACCTCATAGGATTAGTATACCATAGTTGAATGAGCTAAAAAAACTAGAGTAACTTGTAAAGAAGGGGTACATACATTCAAGTGTGTTATCCTAGGGAGCCCCAATGTTATTTTTCAAGAAGAAATATGGCACATTGAGGTTGAAAATAGATTTTATGTAGTTGAATAAGGTAAAAATGAATAGCAGAGATCCTTTTATTAGGTATATGACTTGATTAACTAAAATGAGTGAAGGTCTTATTGAACATTGACTTGAGATCATGATACCATTAGGTAAGAATTAAAGAAGATGACATTAATGAGACAAACTCTAGAAAAATATATGGACATTATGAGTTCATAGTGGTGCCATTTGGGTTATAAAATATGATATCTATCTTCATGTTCCTTATGGTGAAATTTTGAAGAATTATTTGGACAAGATTATCATAATATTTTTGGATGACATACTTGTTTATTCAAAGTATAAATAAGAGCACGAGAAACACTTTAGGATGGTGTTACAAGTGTTTAGGTATCACTAACTATATTCCAAGCTAAGAAAATGTTCATTCCACCAAAATAAAATTCATTATTTGGGCACATCATATCAGAGGAAGGCATGGAAGTGGACCTTGAAATGATAAAAACATTAGTGAATGGAAACACTAGGAAATGTTATAAAGTCTAGGCATTTCATGGGACTATCATAATATCATAGAATATTTATTGAAGGCTTATCAAAATGTTTTCATCCCTTCACTTCTATGTAAAAGAAAGGGATGAAATTGGTGCTGGGTAATTTAATTGACATGAAATTACTTCATTAATTCACAACCAAGGTTTGTGTATTTATGAAGTGTATGTGCACCATATATGCTACAAATTTTATCTTAGTATATTCTAAATGTGAAATTATTCTAAGTATGTGTAGAAATTATATAATATATGCATGTATATATCCAAATTCTCCCGATCTAACAATATTTATCTTCTTGCTAAATACAAAATCCTTCCACTGTTAATCTTTTGCGGAAATTTAAAAATCAATTGCAAAAACATGAAGCAATAAAAACAATCTCACATAACACAATTGTTTAACGGGAAATCCTGAAGCTGAAAACCAAAAATATCATATATTATGTATCATGGATATCATGTAACAATCTCATACAAAGCTTAGTACATCAAGCTCTCAGTACAATCAATCGTCACACACTAACATGAAGAAATCTACAAATCCATGCACTGATTTCTTGCTACCTGATAGCCTGCCTCCACTGCACAATCCCTACTGAAGAAGACCCCTGGATGAATTTGAATTAGCCTTGCCTTGACTGCGCAATCCTCATTGCCAACTCCAATGTGTGTGTGATGCAATCAATGCATCCCTATAGTCACAACAGATAGTCCACCTCACCCTTTCACCTAACTCTCCACTGGGTCTCCACTGGAACTGACATGCACTATAGTTAACTGTTGTATTTGTTCAGTTGATTAGTGAGTTATTATTTGTGAATTAATTAACTAATTAATTCACTTAACTCTCACTAGTGTATCTTTCAATTAGACTAGATACAACTAGCTCAACTGAGTTAAATTGAATAACAACTCCATGAACTACTCTTCCAACTCTGTCATAACTTTGCCACTTCAGTTCTAACTGAGTCCTCCATGCATGAGCCACCAATAAAACCTAGGAATTGCGTAATTCTTTCAGCTAAGTGATTTTTCAAATTTGTATACTGAAATAAAGTGCTCCAAGAGAATAAGTTGATGTTTATTGTCGGATTATTGTTAAGAGCTAATAATAATCGACATGCATCTATTTTTAGATCGACGA
Source organism: Pinus albicaulis (assembly GCA_034641835.2). NCBI lineage: Eukaryota > Viridiplantae > Streptophyta > Pinopsida > Pinales > Pinaceae > Pinus > Pinus albicaulis. The sequence continues at coordinate 346,610,380 of CM076581.1, read as the reverse complement.
TCTATAAATAGACTTCGCCCAATATTCTAAAAATATAATTTCATCTATTTTTCCAACTTGACCAACCATCCACAAATAGCAACCTGCAACTTCTGAAATATGATCACCATGTCTAAAAATAGACATAGTCTAAAAATAGACTTGCACCTAAAAATAGCCTGCGGGCCCACTTAGTGAAGGTGACTGATTTTCACTAAGCTTCATCATCTTGTTGAAGCTCAACAGTATGGAAACATGTTGAAATGAGTTTTAGAGAGTAATCATGCACAATTTATTTCTATTCAAAGTTACATCAAAACCCAAATACTTAACTAAATTGAAATCTATTGCTTGCAGGATTGAAAATATAATTTTAACTGCATAATTTAAAACAAATTTCTAATTGCATGAAGAAAATACTAACACTAGGTTGCAAGGGAAATTTTTTAATTCCACTTGCAAAAGTTGAAACACTAATTTGCAAAAAGGAACTTCTACACTAATTTCACAAAAATGAAATTGCGTAAACTTAATTTCTAATTGTAGAAAGAAAATAAGTTAACAACAATTGTAGAAAGGAATGCTAATGAAATTACTTGCATAATCCAGATCAAATGAGAACTTGTAACTCCAAAATATTACTGATGTTCACAATTATTATTAAAAGGATATTTCTTTCATCACCTACAAAATTAATTTAATAGTGAAACTAAATTGCTAGAAGGAAAATGCATATGAAAATAAAATATTTTTGGTATTTCTCATTTATGAGCGCTCTGAGTGTCAAAACAACAATTGATTAAAACATGATTGAAATGAACTATTCAAGGAGGAAAAACTCATGAAACTACCACACTATGAGTAAATTGAAATGGAAAAAAATTAATTATCCTTACAACTTGCTAGGGGGCCCTCCCATGAGTGTAATCCTTCTACTGATCAAATGATTTCTTAGCCATGCATTGAAAACAAATGATTATATTGTTTTAAAACAGAGTTTCATAAAACTATAAATGAACAACAACATACTTAAATTGAGAACTATATTTTTGGTTTTGCCTTATGGATTTTATACAATTCTTCGTTAAACTAATTCAAGCGTCTTATGGAGATAAGAAATGAAATTTTTCTGCCATCTAGGTGTTGAAGAATGTAGTGAGGTTCGATATTCATAAATTGTACTTGATTCAATACTTATTGTGCTTGTCAAAAGAATAAAGAAAATAATTTTATATTATTATTAAATGACTTATTAAAGCATGGGTTTCATGCTCGGGTCATATTTATTTTAGGTCAAAGTCCCTATTGTGGACTTCTAGGTTTTATTTTGAGTCTATAGGATTATTTCATATTTAAATTGATCCATATTGGGCTTTTGAATCATGGAAATAGGTCAAGTATTGAGTAAAATATGATTTATGAAGCCTCCACACAAAGTCAGCCTCAAGCCCAGGAATTCGAGCTCATCTCAAGCCTATATATATAGTGGAATCAAACTCACTTGGAACCATCTCAATGCAACACAAAAATTCAATCTGGAAACTAAAACAAGAGAAATTTACGAAGTGAAGGAGAAGGAATTTCTGGATTTGGTTTTGGGTAAACTTATAGAGTTGAAGAAAATAATTTTTTTTGCACCACTCTCTCTGCATTTCGAGCTATAGTTTGGGAGATCAAAGTTCTCAAAGTTTTACTACAACAGTTGCTGCATTAGGTGTTGCTACCAAGAGAAGAGGAAGTCGAAGTTTGTTTTGATGAATGTTGCTACTTGGAGAAGTTTTATTGAGACTAAATCAAAGTCTTTGAAGCTAGATCTAAGTCTCTACCTCAATATCGAAGTCTTAAGAAGCAAGATTGAAGTTCCGGGTCAAAGAAACCACATCATAGTGCCACTACTACTGCTACTTCTTCTAGATTAAGGAAGGATCACAAGAAAGTCTGACTTGGTGTGGAGGAAGTCTGGGTAAAGGTCTAGAGTCTCAAGAATCAAATTGACGAAAGAATTACTATTACTGACTGGATTTTTCCCAAGAATAGGGTTTTTCCCTAGCTGCTGACGTACATCTGGTGTCCTTGATCTATGTATATTTTCTTTGATATTCTCTTGATGAACTAATAATTAGAAAGATAAGAAGATCATAATAAGAACTAAGAATATCACAAGTAAATAATCAAGAAAAAGAGGACATTTCCGCCTTTCTGATTCTCTAACATGGTATCATAGCTTTGGTGAAAGAAAAAGGAAAAAGGAAATCTCAAGGAATTGATCAAGGAAGTTATAATAAGTTCACTAGAGGAAAGAAGTCTTCACTATAGTCAATAAAGATGTATAAAACTATCAAGGGAGAGAACAAGCTTGAAGGAGATACAAATTATGGGTCTTGGCAGAAAAGGATTGACATTATCCTTGAAAAGAATAAGGTCTTAGATTTAGTCAAAGGAAATATGAAATAGCCTCCATAAGAATCAAGTGATGTTGATATGGTGAAGTACAAAGAACTGGAATTAGTATCTATGGCTTTGATGGTGGAAGGCATAATGGACCATCTTGTCCCCTTCATAGAAAATATTGATCATGCTCAGGAAATGTATGAGACTTTCTCAAAACTATTCACCATCAAGAAAATTGGAAAAGTGGCAATTCTGAAGAATGAACTAAGAACTACTAATATGACAAAGGAGGATATTGTTTCCTCTTTCTTTGTGAGGATAGAAAGTATAAGGGATGATGATTCTTTCCATTGATGAAATAGTACCAGATAAATATCTAGTGATTACAACCGTTCTAGGACTACCACCTTTTTGGGGTTCCTTTGCTTCAACTCTCAACAACTGGAAAGAAACACCCACCTTTGGGGAGCTTTGGAAAACATGCATTCAAGAAGAATTAAGAGTCTCCATGATAACAAAAAATGAAGAAGTTTCAAATGCTTATGTTGCTCATCATAAAGTAAGATTCAATAAGAAGGCATCAAAGAAGAAGGTTGATCTGTCCAAAATTGAGTGTTATCATTGTCACAATATGGTACACTATAAGAGTGATTTCCTTGACAGCCCTAGGAGCAAGAAAAGAGACAAAGATCATGCTAACATGGATGAAGAAACATCATCCCCCAAGAAAGAAAAGCCCTAAGAAGATTTAAGGTACTTGAACTACTAAGCCCCTTCTCTCTTTTATTTCATTTGTATATTTTATGTAGTATATGTTTAACATTTTCTTGGAAATATATTTATTTGTTTTATAATTTTTAGGTTTTCCCTCAAGCTTGGGAGGGAGCCCCAAAAAAATCCTCAAGATAATTATCTCATTCCCTCTATTTGTATTCATATACCTATTTAATATTTTGATTATATTAAATACTAATCACTTGTCTACCTCTATTCCTTGTCTACGAATCAATCTGCTGGATGTTAAAGAATCATGGAGAAGGATTCAAGGATCAAATAAGAAGGCCACACAAGTAAAATTTTTTGTCAAAGAATTAAAGGTATGTATTAAAATATAAATTCTTGTTACTCTCTTTGAAATATCCATCTCTATGTTACAAACTATTGGTATGTCTAGCTCTATTGAATCCTAAAAGGATTATTGCTTGGGATGATTCATCACCTGATGAATCTACCCACCTTATACATCCATTATTGCTTACATAAATATAAATGTAAGGATGTTCTCTAGAAAACCGTAACCTAAGGGTATGTTGATAATGTGTGAAACCCTAAACCTATTTCGGGATATTTATGAAGAAGTTTCTATTTGATATTGTCGAGTTTGGGATTTTGATATGATCATGGAAGCTCTAGACTTGCTTGAGTTAAAATTATGTTGTTCAAGATCCCGAACCTCTAAAGTCTAATATAATAAGAGTTTTCTTTGACAATAAACCGAAATCCTAGGTTTTGGTTGGTCTAACAGGTAAAATCCTTATTATGAAAAGTCTTAGGAATGAAACCCTAGGTATATGTTCTCTTGATTAAAACACTAGCCTAGTGTAGGACAATATATATTTCTAATGTATTAATGTTGACTAACATATTATGTGCTTATAATGGTGATATCCTAGATATGTGTGTTGACCTATTTTCTGATGGTCCTAAAAATCTAGGGTTTGGAAACAAACCTTAGTCAAAGTTTGAAAGATATAGGATGATGATTGAAAAGTCTTGGGTATATAAATAAATCCTTATAATGATTAAATTCTCTAGTATATATGTTCATTTAAATATATATAATGTATTATGAGAATTTATAAATGGAATATCTAGGGTTTACATCGAACCCTAATAGAATTACTCATGATGTGTTTACTAAATTCTAGGATTTACATTAAACCCTAGTAGAATCTCTTCATGATATGTTTTGATAATTGATTTTAAATATACGGTAGGCAACTAACTCTATTGAAAGACAATGTTTGAGCTGTAATCAATCTTGATTGACTCTTTTGTACGAAATCTAGGATTTGTATGAATCCCTAGTGGAAAGTCTAACATGTGAATTCTAAAGGTTGTTAGATATCTTGTAAATCTATATTGGTTCTAGGGTTTACTAAATGTTGTAGAAAGGTATATTATAAATTTTAAAGAAACATTGAAACCCTAGATAGAATGAAAGACATTATGAAGTATTCTAGGGTTTATGATAAAATTCCCTAGTAAAAATGTTGAAGAGTATATCTCTCCTGTTTGGGTATCTAATATGTATAAAGTTGAAAAATGTTCTGTGATTCTAATATGGATAGCTTTATGCTTCTATAGTTTTGGTCATGCTTTCTATCTAAAGTTGTGCAGGCACATCATAAAGATGGGAAGCTGATAAGTATGATGAGAAGTATGGAAGCCATGAAAGATTCTCCAACACCTAAAATAAGAAGTTAATCTCCCTAGATTAAAAGGGATCCTGGATAAAAGAAGAAATGGTTATGGTTATCTACCTCATGTGTCATGCACTAGACTAGGACTAACAACCGTAAGTCTTAGGGAAGACCAAGAGTAAGAATAATAGTCATGGATGGAGAATGCTTTGCTACTGCTATAAGAAGGAAAGCAAGATCCGATTGAATAATATGTTGCTACATGAAAAGTAGGAAAGGAAAGTGTATGAGGAATATTCTCTCAAATATTCAACTGATATTCCTACCGAAATTAGATGAAGAGCAACATAGAAACCCCATAGGTTTTCTTTGATTATATACTTGAATATGTATTGTTGATTGGGGTTGTGTTTGTATAGGTGAACCTCTCGAAGGTTTTGATAGCATGCTACTTTCCGATCAGTTTGATTGGGAGAGATTGGTTATTATTGATATGTTGGATCAAGGTGTGATGAGGCTTTATGAGTGAAGCATTTCCTAGAAAGACATCGGGCTGACACTTTGTGTTGATGTCTGGTTGGGAGGGTGGCATCGGGTGGATGTGCACCTAGTTCCATGGGTTGATGGTTAGTAAGTAAGCCTGATGGTACCTATAGAGGCTGAAAACTTTAGTCCATATTAGTCCCACTTGGATAGATTTCCTTGGTTAAGAATCTAGTCCATGGCATTGCGGTGCCTAAACTGTTGAGTGACCAATGGATAGAGTTCCCTGCTTAGTAATTTAGTCCATGAAATTTAAGTGTCTAAATATTCTTCATAGTTCATATAGTTGAGATCTAACTTGTACTATTGAGTTATGAATACCTCCCTAGTTAAGAGAGAGTGTTAAGGAATGTAACTGGGTTCGGTCTTCATAAATTGTACTTGTCAAAATAATAAAGAAAGGAATTTTATATTATTATTAAACGAATTATTAAAACATGGGTTGCATGCTTGGGTCATATTTATTCTAGGTTAAATTCCCTATTGTGGACTTCTAGGTTTTATTTTGAGTCTACAGGATTATTGCAGATTTAAATTGATCCATATTGGGCTTTTGAATCATGCAAATAGGTCAAGTATTGAGTAAAATATGATTTATGAAGCCTCCACACCAAGTCGACCCCAAAATCACTTGGAACCATCTCACTACAACACAAAAATTCAATCTGGAAGTTGCAACAAGAGAAATTTGTGAAGTGAAGGAGAAGGAATTTCTGGATTCATTTTTGGGTACACTTATAGAGTTGAAGAAAATAAAAATTTTGGCACTGCTCTCTCTTAATTTCGAGCTATATTTTGGGAGATAAAAGTTCTCAAAGTTTTACTGCAATAGTTGCTACATCAGGTGCTGCTACCAAGAGAAGAGGAAGTCTAATTTTGTTTTGCTAAATTTTGCTGCTTGGAGAAGTTGTATTTGGCCTAAATCAAATACTTTGAAGCTAGAACTAAGTCTCTACCTCAAGATTGAAATATCAAGAAGAAAGGTCAAAGTTCCAAGTCAAAGAAACTACCTCATAGTGCTGCTACTGCTGCTACTACTTCCAAATTTAGGAAGGATCACAAGGAAGACTGAATTGGTGTGGAGGAAGTTTGGGTAGAGGTCTAGAGTCTCAAGAATCACTATTTAAGGAAGAATTACAGACTCATTTTTCCCCAAGGGTGGGGTTTTTTCCTGGCTGCTAACCTACATCTGGTGTCCTTGATATATGTTTATTTGCTTTGATATTTTATTGATGAACTAATAAGAAGAAGGATAAGAAGATCATAATAAGAACTAAATAATATCACAAGTAAATAATCAAGAACAAGAGGATCTTTCTACCTTTCTGATTCTCTAACACTAGGAAATAGATTTAAATTAGAAATTTATCTCCTCATGATTTGCTATTGAAAGAGAAAATCACGATGGATTCTTCTCGAATCATATCCTCATAATCAACAAGTCTTCTGCATGTTCTCCCGATGTCGCCATGATCTCTTGCTCAGCTTCACTTGACTGGTGCATTATCATACCCATAGTTTGAATTTGGGTTTGACTCTTAGATCTCCTGATCTTTGTATCCTGCCAATTCATGCCAATAGGTGGTCATCCATGTAGTGAAAATATACCATTTTCAGATACCTTTCATCCCTTTATTGGTGTTTTTCAATCTGTCTAATCATGGATATGGCCGCGAAATTCAACATTAACTTCAAAATGATCAATATTTTGTAATTGTATGAATGTTTTCATTATAATTCATAAAGAAACATAGATTCTAAAAAATGGATGAATAATACATTTTATAAGCTGAATTAACCTTGAGTATGGTGATACTACTACAAAAATGGTCACAAAAATATGAAAGAGATGGGAAAAGGTAGTAAAAAGTGAAACAATTTCAGACTTCAACATTCCCCTGCACTAAATGTTATCACCAAAAATTGGTCATCTAACCATTTCTAATTAGATGGATCGAAGTACACCATGTAAGACCAATTTTACCATAGTAAAATTTCTTTCACTATAAGAAATAATTTAATAAACCATATTTTATTAAGTTGTTTCTGGTTAAAACAAGAAACCCCTTGAGGAATAATTAATTAAACCATTGTTTAAATAATATTCTTGGTCATATTTAACCCAATTATGAGGAATAATTAGATAAATCATTATTTATCTTATTTTTCTCTAGGAATAATTAATTAAATCATTATTTAGTTATTATTCCTTGTTAAATTTGACTAAATCACCAAAGAATAATTAAACAAATTATTATTTTTATTATTATTATTTAACCACATTCGTGAAATGATAAATAAATAATTTATTTGTTTATTATTTCTAAATAAAGGTATTTAAACAATTTAAATAAATTTTCCCTCCAACAAAATATAATAAAATGTTCCTAGCGGTTAGATCTAGATTTTGGTTAATAATATTTTCTTATTCTCCATTATCGAGGATAACTCAATATTTTGTTATAAATAGGAGGGTTTTTTTATTCATTCTTCACTTTGATCATTCTCATTGTTGCTATTATTTTCTTTTGCCATTTAAGCTCACACTTGTGTTCAACACATGCTTTGGGTTTTCTACACCAATGAGAGAGAAACTTCTGAAGCTGAAGCATTGAGGACAACCAAGAACCCATCACATTGAGGGGGACTAGTAACATTTACTTGTTTCCTTCACTAGGTGTTACATAATATAAAATCATTAGTTTAATCTTGTCTTGTATGTTGGATACTTGGATTTAACTTTGCATCAGTCATTATTTATTTTTGTTGTTTAGCTACTTTTACTGCATCGATCTGGGTTTTTACAGGGTTTGTTCTAACTGTCTGTTGCAGATCTAAAGGGTTAAGAAACTATTTCCGTCATTAGGGATATTCATCACGCATAGCTAAAGTATGATATTTTCGTACACTTGCCGCTAATATTTTACACTAACAAATGGCGACTCCACTGGTGTTTTAATCACACATTGGCGTCAACAAATGGCGACTCCACTGTTGTAATTCAGATTCCTAGGTGACCATCAACTTCAACAACCAGGGTTTTTCTTCATCTTTTTTCAGTCTCTTGATGTTTTTTTTTAACTTTTTTGCCTTAATTTAGTCAAAATTCTAAATTTTGGATGTTTTCTGGTGTTTTTTGTAGGTAATAGGTAGCAACTGCACTAGAGACGACACTTTTTCCGCAACCTGCTGCCCGAGACCTAAGGAGCATAACTCACACTTTTCAGCCTAAAAAGTGCGATTTCCACCAGAAATCGCACTTATCTGCGTAAAAACTGTGATATCACCTCTAAACAGTTCAGAAACTGTGATCTAAAATATTTTTATGAGTTTTTTTTTAAATTGTTAGGGTTTTCCAAGAGCACTATTTTGGGTTGTCTAACCTCTGTTTCAACCCTTCGTAGGCTTGGATATGCTCTTTTTTCTACTTGAAGTAGAACCAAGCCCCCTAGGGTTTTGGTACACTTCCACCTTTTTAGGAGGAGTTGAGATGACTAGGTAGTCTAGATTTGCAACATTTTTAGCCATTGTTGCAGGGTCTAATCCATCATTTTTACAGATCCTTAACATACGTTATTGTTACATCCAAAACTCCCTCTTGAGTTTTTTTTAGAATTTACCCTTAGGGTCCCATTGTTTTCCCTAGGTTGTTTACCTTTAGCCCCATATTTTGAACCAACTTTCCCCTCTAGTTTCTTGTTGTTTTCTATGTCATTTCTAGCAGTACAGGGTCATTAGATCCCTATCCCTTCGACATTAGATCTCTTGGCCATTTTAGTGTGTTTTGAGTCAATTTCGCCCCATTTTCATCTGGTTGTTTTAAAGCCTTCTTTGGGTTGGGATTTATGTGTGATTAGTTGTTTATCTTATTGTCATTTCAGTTTCATTTACAATTTTTCAACATTTTGTCTTTTTCTTTAAATAACTGTATAGGCTTAATTAAAATAAACACACGACTTGCACACAATCACACCTAAAGCAAAGAGCGCTTGGTTTACACCGTCAAGCCAAGACATAAACATCATAATTAATTAATCTGCATCAAATATCCCTTGTTTATCACTCTTCAACCTTTTTGTGTCATTTGTGACTTTCCATCAATACACCCCCAAGGTGTTTATCGCGAAGACTCCAAGGTCTTCACCCCTAGTTTCCATTAGGACGTCTTACTCCACCCCGTAGGGTCCAAGTTATTCCTCCCCCAAGCCCCCATACTCACTCTGATTCTGGTTCATCAAGTTCTTCCTCTGATTCTAACCACGGTTCTCCTCACCCTCATATTGTCACCATGTCAGGTGCTAATGCAGGTGCAAGTCCTCAAGCCAATGGCGGCCCTAGCCCTAATGCTCGAGCCACTAAAAGCAGAATCATTACTGGAACCATCCTGACTACTCATTTTCTACCTTTTATGGCGAGTTTAAGCCTTCTTGATTTTAGCCAGTTAATCAACGACCACATAATCCACGATGTAGGTTTTCTAACTATGCCAACTAAGCTTCTTTCTGACATTCCTAAGTTTGAAGGAAACACTAGAGAGGACCCCACTAATCATGTCTGCTCCTTTCATATGTGGTGTTCATATAATTCCATCATCGATGACTCCATTCACCTTCGGTTGTTCCAACATATGCTCACTAGAGAAGCTGCAAAGTGGCATGTCGATAAGGCCGCTGCATCTCATACCGATTTTGCAACTCTTGTTAAAGCGTTTCTATCGTATTTCTAGTTACCCCTCCTTTATGATACTGGTAGCAATTTTTTGACCACATTCCGTCAATATTCTGCCACTCGCCTTTCTAACCATGTCCAAGAATGGCGTAGAAGAAGGAGCTTGTGTATAGCTCATAAATTCGACGACCATGTCTATATGGATTGGTTTCTTAGAAAAATCTTAGCCCCCATAGGTAAAGATGTTGCATCTCATTTTCCTCAGTCTGAGGAAGAAGCTCTTCAGGTTACTTTAAAATATGGCTTAATCTATGCCCAATCAGGTTATGTTTATACCATTTTACCAGATATTCTTAGACCTCGTGGTGTCAATGCATCAGGGGCATCTCATGCTGCCGACAATATCATTGTATCTCTTTCACATCCACATGCTCCTCCTCACATGAGTTATGGTTACCCCCAGGGGGGACTAGTTCCTCCAATACTTATCCCCCTCCAAGAAACTTGCATCCCAGTGAAAGCACACCTTATGAATTTTCCCAACCACATCAGTCGATGCCAGGGCCAGCTGTTGCTCAACTTGTTTACCCAAATTTTGCCCCATCTCCTTACTATCCTTATGCAGAACCCAACGCTCCAACCCCTCCGGAATCAATGCTCCTGCCTCCCGTGCCTTCTCAACCTCTGCCATAGTAGTCACTGCCTCCTCAAGGCCAAGTGTATGCTCAACAGAGCCTGAATAATACCCCTAATTCAAAGAAAAAGAATAAGGGGAAAGGAAACCAGAACCAACAAGTGCAGGGTAACCAGGGTCGCCAAGGTACTCAATCGAACACACCCTAAGGGAAGTAACCTAACACCGCAAACCAACAACAGGGCGATCAACCCAAGTAGAACAAGACCCTTTGTACAAACAAACCTTGTTCATGTTGTGGTGTACATGGCCATTATACTCATGATTTTCCCTTTTTACCCTAGATGCCCCAGTTGTGGGAAGCCTAAGAAATGTCCAGAGGACAACAACCCACCATGTCACTTCTTCCAAACACTGTGCCAGCTCAACTGGCTGTGTTCACCAATCCTTTCCCTCAGCAAGTATATGTTTTTTCCCAGCCACCTCAAGGTCAGGCCGCTCCTCAACCTCAGTATTTTGGCACCCTTGATTACCAGATTCTCATGATGAATGCTGACAAGGTCAATATCACCGATGTCAACCTTCAGACCCAGTCAAGCCAATATGACAAGTAACCCGCTATGTACGCAACCAAGTCCCAAAAAAAAGTATCCATAAAGTCAATTTCGACAAAAAATGTTTCCTTACAGATCCCTTAGCCTAAGGCATATGTCATTCCCAAGATCCTAAAAGGGCCATTACATCGAAATTTTGCTTTTGCCAAAGCCGCCCACACCTACAACATAGTAGATATGTTGGCGCAGTCTCCTACCGCCATGTCAACGTTGGAAGTCCTCTAGACGTTCCCATCACAAAAAAAATATCTACTATCTGCTTTGGGTGTTGTAGATCCTTCAGATGATCATTTGATCATGTTTAATGTTGACAAGTGAGAACATCCCCCTTTACCTTCATCCGTTGCCTTCCAAATACCAGTCAAGATCCGTAATTCCCATGTTCAAAAATGTATCATTGACGAGGGTGCATCCACCTGTGTGATGTCCACCTATGTTTGGAAGAAACTCAAATACCTAGATCTGTCGCAATCCACCATCACTTTACGGGCTTGGGACGGTCACCCTTCTCAGCCCCTTGGCATGTTCCCCAATTGTCCAATCACACTTGTTGGAAAGAACATTTGTATTGACATAGAAGTCATTGATTCCCACTTGTATTATAATATCCTCTTGGGTCATATCTACACCTATGTGATGATAGATGTTGCATCTGTGGTTCACTGTAATATGTGCTTCCCCCATAATGGAAATATCGTCATCATCGATCAATTGACATATTATGAACTGAAGTCTCAGACTTCCCCTGAGTACATCATCTCTTCGGTGGCCAATAACCAATCAACAACACCTCTCACCAGTGTCTGACCAAGATTCTATAAATATTCCACCTTACTGGTTTCATTCCCTGTCCCCCCCCCCCCCCCCCTCTTATCACTGAGCCCAACTCATCGAGTGTTTGCATGTTGCAAGTGTCTTAGGCTAGCCAAAAGCGTCTCGGTATGAATAGCCAGTAGCTAACACCTTCAGAACCTGCTGTTGTTCACTTGACATAGCCATCAAGACCATATCCTCAAGGAACTTCTCCTTCTGTTGGCGTCTCTCCAAATATTTTTCAACCAAGAAAAATTCCCCCAATTCTTAATCATCTTGGAGTCATTCCACCAGGCCATTACCCTTCAGGTCAGATACCGTTTTTAGCTCCCAAATTTGGATTCTTTTTTGGTTCCTGTTATTGCTACGTTGAGTTTACCCAGTTTGACCCTGGGGAGGCTAGTTTGGTATATTGATCCCACAATAAACATTCCACCTAGTCAACTTAAACCATATACCGCTTTGACTTGGGTTCAACCGGTTGCCATGACCCCTCCCTTTCCTTCAGTGCCACAACCACCTCAACAGGAACCCACTCCTTTTGTGAAAGCATCTTGTGAGGGGGGCAAAGCCAAAAAGAAGGAACATAAGGAAAAGGCTCCCCAAAAAACTCCAACTCCACCTAAGCCTCCAAAGCTAACACCTCCGTGCGCTTTGTGTGATGTTTTCGGGCATGCCACCCATAATTTTCCTGAACTTCCTCGTCTAAAACCTGTGGTCAACGAGACGTTTCCTAAATCTGACATCCCGAAGGTCCATGTTACCTTACCTGATTCAGCTAAGAAACTAAAATAATTGTGCACAAACCACCCCTGTGCTTAGTGAGACCTTTATGGCCACTATTCCCATCAATGTCCCCATCTCAATGAATTTCGCGATACCCTTTATGAAATTCACGAAATAGAGGTTGCTCGTATTAGATCATCTACTCCTCTACTTGTGAGTTCTGCTTCACCAGAACCGAAGGACCGTTCTGCACCCATTGTGATACCTCCCCTCGATGTCGATATGACAAAATATTCAGTCACTATTCTCTACCTTTCGTCATCCATGAGATAGATGGAGGAAGACACCTCATGGGCTTCCCATACTGTTCTTGATGAACCTCCTTCGTCGAACACCCTGGTCTCAACATCGGTAGATGTTTCATCTACTAGCTCTTTGTCTACCTAGAGTAGTGATGCGTATGTGAACCATATTTCTCATGATGATGCACCAGGTAGCTCCGCCACATCATGTGGTCTCCCTTCCTCTAGTCTTCCCATATTCAATTCATATGAATACATTATGGAAGGCATGAACACCCCTGATTTTCCTTGGGATGATATTCACCATTGTGCGTATTTCCTTCCGCAACAGACCCATGACCAAAATGTTGTGAAGTCCAAAGACTTCATCCATAGTGACGTTGATTGGTTCAATAACCCCTTAATTCAAACCCACACATTCAAACCACATACACCTTGTGGCCATTACATTAACACCCAATGTTTGGGTAAGGGGGCATCCATATTTGGGAGTCCAAGGGAAGCAATTCTCCCCAACCCTCCTAGTGTATCTGGTAGTGTCGACTCTAGTACCATTATTATTCCCCATTTAGAAGAACCTCTAGAGTCTCATATCACTTCAAATCACTTTAGGGATGATCCACTTAATCATTCCTTCATCTCACATCAATAACCCAGTCCCTTAGACATTATTATTTACCAACCTCTATGTTTTCTAGGTGAGCACCAATTCATTATCTCCAAAGCCACTCTTTGGTATCATGACACCATGTATGGGAACCCAGAAATTCATTCCAATTGATTCATATATGTGGTACCAAATGAGATTGGTAATCCACTATTTCCTTTCTCAAACTGTATCTATCCATTCTTCCCATAGGAAGATAACCATAACATAAACACATGACGAACCACATCATAAAAATGTGTTTAGATTCCACTATTATAAATACATTTTGCATGTCCATAGCATGCTTAGGGGCACCTATGCCCCTACATATTATCACCATCATCTTGAGGATTTAGTTCCTATGAGACTGAATGCTTGAATCCATCATTTGAGCACTTGGAACACCATGATGCTCCAAAAAATCCTATAGCTAGGGGCATTATTCCCACCTTTGTATACCATATTAGTCCCCTCCATCACAAATTATAGGGGGAAATATCCCATGCTTGGGGGCATGCCACCTTCTTACTTGGTTAACACAAGTCTCAGCCTAGACCCTAAAGATCTAGGTATGGTCGATTATCCTTCCATTCCTTGGATAGTTTGTCCTACCAACCTCTTTGGCGAGCCATATATTGTAGATGCTTGATACCATATCTTCAAATATTATACTTTATGTGATACCATAATTACCACTTGGTCCCCATGTTTGACTTGGTGGCCGGGGATGATTCTAGACCTTCTCTAGTAGTTCATTCCTGTATTCTTTTCTTACCTTGATTCTTCACCAGGAACCATCTTTCCAAGAAGCATTAATGCCACCTTTAGACAAGTAAGGTCCCCAACCTAAAAATCGTAGATCCTGTTCATCCGCTATGATCTCCACAAGATTTAGGGCCTTCTCCTCCTCTCCAAATTCACCACAACTCACTTAGAAAATGAATTAAATTGGAGGAAAAATGCCCTTTTATAAGGAAACCCCTGAATTTTACATCGCTAATTGTGACAAACCATAGCTCGGTTTGATGAACCATCAACACCATTGGAAATCTCTCATCGAGCACTAATATGGGTCTTTTTTTTTTTGTGATTTGACACTTCACCCAAAAGCCATTTTTCCACGAAGGGCCGATTCACCGCCTTTTTAAATTTACTTTCTTCATATGATTTTATTATGCTTGGGGCACCTCTTTGCCTTCACACTTGTCACCTCATGTGTTGATTTTCCTCATGAGTAACCATGTTTTTATCCTGTTTTTATGGTCCCCCGAGGACTACCCTATGTGGCAGCATCATTGAGTCACCCTTGTTCAGAGCATCTGAGTTGAGTCATCATCGCATTCATGGAGTCTATCCCAAGTCCCTTTATCTCTTGTTACAATGTTCCATCCATATTTGTGTCGTATTCATCACGTGTTTCCCATTTTGGCCTCCAGTCATACTGTCCCTCGTCCCCTATGAAGTCGAGTTAGTTGCTGCCAAGTCCACCATGCGTTTTATGCTCTGACAAGGGAAGTCATCCGTTTACTAATCAGTATCCCCTTCTTCCATCATCATCCTTGGTGTCAGTCGATAAATCAATTTACTATGATTCGTCATGCCTTAGTTGAGGATTCATCATTGCCTCACCTATGGCGGACCTTCTTCCGTCGACATCAACACATTTATTCCAGAAGACAGGTCTAGAGGGCAATGTACCTTGGTTCCAGCTTCCATTTTTGTTCGATGCCTCAGATTAAGAAAAGGGAATCATCATGTTAGGTCCCTATATTACTAGTTTAGTCCCTTATTTTTGTTAGTGTAGCCCCCTTATTGTTATTTTTTTACCCTTGTAACCCCCATATTGTTATTATTGTGCCCTTACATTATTATTGTTAGGTTGGCTAGGATTATATTGTGACCCCATGGACTCCTATATATAGGAGTTTTTTTCATTTATATCATCCAAGAATTGTTCATTTATGTAATGTAAAGGGAGGTTTCCCCCTCAAAGTGGCTTATTTCTAAGGTGTTTATCTCTCTTTTATTCTATTTTTGGAGCTAGTTTCATGACATTTGGTATCAGAGCTTTGGATTCTAGGGTTTCGTTGCTCCAAACAGGTCATCGTGGTATTTTCTCTATAAATTTTTTTCTATGAAGGTTCAGAATCTGAAATTTTTAACATGTGAAGAAAAAATCCAGAGGAACTTTGTGTAGAAATTTCAGATCTTGGTTCACAATATTTTCGGAGATATGATCTGTGGAAGTTAGGATTTTTCAGGCTCCTGAATTTCATATCAAAGTGGTGACTGTGGGAAACACATCATAACTATATCTATGAGCATCAGATTGGAATTCTATAAAAATTTGTTGGAAGTACACGGACTGTAGTTTCCTGTGTATCAATTTCAGAGCCTAAGGAGGAAACAATGACACATGGCATGTAGTACAAGTTCACTCTAATGAACCAGTCCATAATTTGGTCATTGTGAGAGATTGGGCATAAATTTTCCTTGAAGAATCCAAATCAGGTCAGACCTATGGGATTCGAAAGAAGATTTAGAGGGATACTACATGACCAAATTTCAGATATTGAGGATCCAAGATCACAAAGATAATTCAGTTTCAATATCCATCTCCTCAAAAGTAAGAAAAAGGTGTGTATTTTTTTTATTTTCAAATTGCATAAGCCTTGCTTGAAAAATCAGTTTGAAGTGATTCTAAGGGCATATTGAAGCATAGATATCAGTATTGGGCTATAAAATGCCCCCTAAAAATAATTCAACACCCATTAAGCCCTCAGAATACTCTACTATAACTCATGAAGATGAAGAAGTGCAACATGATATATCAAAATTACAAGAGCAAGTGCGCCAAATTTCTTTCTCGCGAAGAGAAACAAAAAATGAAATGGAAGCTTTGAAGAAATACGTGGAAGCTAAGATGGATGGTTTGAAGAAGGGTATGGAAGCTAATATGGATGGTTTGAAGAAAGGCGTGGGAGCTAACATGTATGGGTTGAAGAATGGCATGGAAGACATGGAAGAAAAAATGGAAGCTTTGAAGGAAGACATGGAAGCTTGAAGGAAGGTTTGACAAAGTTAATACAGGAAATGATTCCTAATGGTGAAAATACAGTAGAGGAAACTCATGATGAGAACAAAATAAATGTTAATCGTGATTTCATAAACTCAAATCATCTATTTCTAGAGATATCCAAAAAGTCTTGGACAATCATTCCAAGATGTTTAAAACTCCCAAAGGAATCCCACCTATTCGTGATCATGATCATGCTATTCATTTGATTCCAGGAAGTGTTCCTCCAAACATCAGGCCTTACAAATATTCTTATGTCCAAAAGAGAAAAATTGAACGTATGATTGCAGAAATATTAGAGGCTGGTATAATTCAACCTAGTCAAAGTTCTTTCTCTGCTCCTATAGCATTGGCGCATAAGAAGGATGGATCATGGCGCATGTGTCCAGATTATAGGGAGCTCAATAAGTTCACTATTAAAGATAAATTTCCCATTCCTATGATTGATGAATTATTGGATGAATTACATGGAGAAAATTATTTTACCAAGTTGGATCTTCGTTCAGGATATCATAAAATTAGAATGAATATTGAAGATATTCTGTAAACAACATTTCGAACTCATGAGGGTCATTATGAATTTTTGGTCATGCCTTTTGGCCTTACCAATGCACATTCTACATTTCAAGAGTTGATGAATTCCATTTTCAAACCCTTCATTAGAATATTTGTGTTAGTATATTTTGGTGTTATACTAATCTACAACAGGTCTTGGAAGGATCATGTTCAACATGTTGACAGGTCACTCAAGCTATTGGAGGAGAAACAATTATATGCAAAAACCTCCAAATGTTTCTTTGGAGTAAAAGAGGTGGAATATCTGGGTCATATTGTATCTCACGAGGGTGTTAAGGTAGACCCTAAAAAAATTAAAGCCATAAAGGAATCGAAAGTCCCCACAACCATAAAGAAGTTACGAGGATTTCTCGGGTTAATAGGGTATTATCACAACTTTGTTAAGAATTATGGGAGAATAGCAACACCTCTAACAACATTATTGAAGAAATATGTGTTTTCATGGAATCCTAAAGCAACTAAGTCCTTTGAACATATTAAAGAGGCAATATGCCTAACACCGGTCTTAACTACATAAAACTTCACAAAAACCTTTATTGTGGAACGTGATGCCTCAGGAAATGGAATTGGTGTTGTTTTGATGCAAGAAGGAAGACCCATTGCTTTGGAATATCGTCCAATCGAAGGAAAGTATTTAAAAAAATCTATTTATGAGAAGGAAATGTTGGCAATACTACATGCACTAAAGAAATGCCGACCTTACCTAATGGGAAGACACTTCAAGGTAAAAACTGATCATGATAGTCTTAAACATTTTTTGGAACAAAGACTATCTTCAGAAGAGCAACAAAAATGGGTCACAAAGATGTTGGGTTATGACTTTGAAATCATCTACAAAAAGGGAAGCTAAATGTTGTTGCAGATGCACTCTAAAGAAATGATGAAGAGGTGGAAGCATTGATTTGTGCCATTTATATTATCCAACCCGATTGGATACCCGAAGCAAGGGATGAATGGAATAAGGATGAAGAAGTGTGGACACTCATTCAAAAATTGCAACAAGATCCTAGTACATCTGATACATTTAGTTGGAAAAATGATTCCTTATGGTACAAAGATCACTTATATCTTTGTAAGAATTCCCAACTAAAACAAAATATTCTTTTGGAATTTCACACTTCTCCTTTAGGAGAACTTGATGAGGAAGGAAAAATCGCATTGGAACCCGTAGCAGCCATAGAAAAAAGAACTCGACAGCTAGAAATCGATCAATTTCAGTGTATCTCATCAAGTGGAAGAACTTACTCACTGAAGATTCTACATGGGAGGATGAGAATTTTATACAAAAACATCCAAAGCTACTCAAGTGTTGAGGACACCACTTTTTTGAAGGAGAGGGTCATGTTAGGTCCCTATATTACTAGTGTAGTCCCTTATTGTTGTTAATGTAACCCCCTTATTGTTATTGTTGTACCCCTGTAAGCCCCATATTTTTATTATTGTGCCCTTACATTATTATTGTTAGGTCGGCTAGGATTATATTGTGACCCCATGGACTCCTATATATAGAAGGAGCTTTTTTCGTTTGTATCATCCAAGAATTGTTAATTTATGTAATGTAAAGGAGGTTTCCCCCTCGAAGTGGCTTATTTCTAAGGCATTGATATCTCTTTTAGTATATTTTTGGAGTTGGTTTCATAACACATCATTTCCCTTTGACTTGGTTGTTTCTCATATGCCCGACCTCAGCTCATTATCGCATGATTGAGATTCGTATACTTGATGGTTCGGTGATCTAGCAGATTGTATCAGTAATTCCCAGGTGTGGGTGAGATGTTACAGACCTCATGAGGGGGTGCCCCTTTAGGTAGCCCCCCACATGCCCGGATGACCCTAGATTAAGCTACAACCTCAGATGTAGTTCCATAGATTTTATGGGCTTAGTTTCAGCCGCTTACAATGCCCACAACATGCCTGTCTCATTTAGATGTTCCATTTAGATCTTCAGAGTCCTTTCCTATTCAGCAGGGCTTCTTTGGTTGTTATACCCACCCCCCTCCTCATGTTATATGGATGGGCACTATTTATGTCTTATGTACTCAAATGTTATTGTATTTAGTCTTGGCACATGTTTTTCTAGGCGCATTATGTATATGGGATCCATTGTATTATTTTTTGGCCCATTGATGACAACATGTCATGTATCATGTATTATACATTTTGTAGATCAGTCCCACATTGCTGGGCTCACCATTATTCTTTGTACTTTCTCATCTCGATGGGTATGGGTATGCCTGCCTCGCCTCATTGAGAACAAGTACTCCAACATAAAAGGAGACTTATATCACTTTGTAGGTCTCACCCCCTCAGTAATTTTCCTCTCTCACTTCACATCACTCAGATCTCTCTCTCTCTGACTCCCCTTCTGTGTCTAGTGATTGTGTTATTACAACGTACTTTAGTCATATGATTTTCTCCTAACGCTCACATGTTGGGAAATCTATTATCACCAAAAAATGGTTACCTAACCATTTATAATTAGATGGATCGAAGTACACCATGTAAGACCAATTTTACCATAGTAAAATTTCTTTCACTATAAGAAATAATTTAATAAACCATTTTTTATTAAGTTATTTCTGGTTAAAACAACAAACCCCATGAAGAATAATTAAATAAATCCTTATTTATTTAATTTCTCTTTAGGAATAATTAATTAAACCATTGTTTAAATAATATTCCTAGTCATATTTAACCTAATAATGAGAAATAATTAGATAAATCATTATTTTTCTTATTTTTCTCTATGAATAATTAATTAAATCATTATTTAGTTATTATTCCTTGTTAAATTTGACTAAATCACCTAGAAATAATTAAAAAAATCATTATTTGTTTATTATTCTTTAACGACATTCTTGAAATGATAAATAAATCATTTATTTGTTTATTATTTCTAAATAAAGGTATTTAACCAATTTAAATACATTTTACCTCCAACAAAATATAATAAAATATTCCGAGTGGCTAGATCTAGATTTTGGTTAATAATATTTTATTATTCTTCATTATCGAGGATAACTTAATATTTTATTGCAAATAGGAGGGTTTTTCCATTCATTCTTCACTTTGATCATTCTCATTGTAGCTATTATTTTATTTTTCCATTTGAGCTGCCACTTGAGTTCAACACATGCTTTGGGTTTTCCACACCATTGAGAGAGAGAAACTTCTGATGCTGAAGAATTTAGGACAACCAAGAACCTATCCCATTGAGGGGGACTGGTAACATTTACTTGTTTTCTTCACCAAGTGTTACATAATATAAAATCATTCTTTTAATATTGTCTTGTCTGTTGGATACTTAGAGTTAAATTTGCATCCGTTACTATTTCTTTTTACTGTTTATCTACTTTTATTGCATAGATCTGGGTTTTTGCAAGATTTGTTCTAACTGTCTATTGCAGATATAAAGGGTTAAGAATCCATTTATGTTTTTAGGGCTATTAGTCACGCATAGCTAAAGTAGGATATTTTTGTACACTTGCGATAATATTTTACACTAACAAATGGTGACTCCGCTAGTGTTTTAACTACACATTGGCATCAACAAATGGCGACTCCACTATTGTAACTCAGATTCTTGGGTGCCCATTAGCTTCAACAACCAAATTTTTTCTTCAGTTGTTTTCAGTCTCTTGATGTTGTTTTTAAACTTATTTTCCCTACTTCAGTCAAAATTCTAAATTCCGGATGTTTTCTAGTGTTTTCCATAGGTAACAGGTCCCAGTCGTAGTGTAGATGACACTTTTTCCACAACCTACCACTTGAGAAACAAGGAGTATAAATCACACTTTTTAGCCTAAAAAGTGCGATTTCCCCCAGAAATTGCACTTATCTTCTTAAAAACTGTGGTATCACCTCTAATCAAGTTAGAAACTACGATCTGGAATTTTTTTTTTCCTGAGTTTTTTCTGAAATTGTCAGGGTTTGCCAAGAGCACTGTTTTAGGTTTTCTGACCTATGTTTAAGCCCGTATTAGGCCTAGATATGTTCAATTTGTCTCCTTGAAGTAGAACCGAGTTCCCTAGGGTTTCAATACACTTCCACCTTTTTAGGAGGAGTTTAGATGAGTAGGTAGTATGATATTTGCAGCGTTTTCAACCATTGTTTTAGGGTCTAATCCATCATTTTTACAGATGCTTAAGATAGGTTGTTGTTACATCCAAAATTCCCTCTTGAGTTTTGTTTGGCATTTTCCCTTAGGGTCCCATTGTTTGCCCTAGGTTTTTTACCTTTATCCCTATCTTTTGTAGCAACTTTCCCCTCTAGTTTCTTGCTATTTTCTGTGTCATTTCTAGCAATATAGAGTCATTATATCCCTATCCCTTCGACATTCGATATTTTTGTCATTTTAGTGTGTTTTGAGTCAACTTCGCCCCTTTTTTTATGGTTGTTTTAGAGACTTCTTTGGGTTGGGATTTATGCGTGATTAGCTATTTATCTTAATGTCATTTCAGTTTCATTTACAGTTTTTCAACTTTTTTTCTTTTTCTTTAAATAACCATCTCAGCTTAATTAAAATAAACACACAGCATGCACACACTCACACCTAAAGCGAAGAGCGCTTGGTTTACACTACCAAGACAAGATATAAACAACATAATTAATTAATTTGCCTCACAGATCCTTTGTTTATCACTCTTCAACATTTTCATGTCGTTTGTGACTTGCCATCATTGCGCCCCAAATTTAACATTCCCCCACACCAAAGGTCTTACATGTCCTCCTGGACCAAAAATTCAAAATTGGTTCTTCTTTATTCTTCAATGTAAGATTTCTGAAGCTTGTGTAATCACATCCATATTATTTCATTCCTTTCCCTTTCTAATGCTAAAGGTATCCTTTGGTCTCTTCATCAAAATTTTACTATGTAATCCCTTGATTCTATTCTTAAGGAAATTTTTGTTTGATTTTAGTTTCTTATTTTTATTGTACCAATGGAAGATATGGAAAATTATGTTATAATTTTGAGTTCTTAATATCTCATTTTATATCTTTCCTTCTTTCCTTTCCTGTGTAAGGTGTTTATTAAGAACTTCTAACTCATATATGTCACGTTTCAAGGCATCCTCAACTCCATGTTCTTTGTCAAGAGTTTGTTATGTTAGAGAAGTTTCACCAACTTCATTTTCTTGATTCTGAGAGAGATTTTCCTTTTGTTGTGCTCTCTATTCCAAGGATTCCACATAATCATAAATTTCCTGCTAAATTGGGTCAATATCTGGTGTTTTCCTCATCAAGCTCATTGTTTGAGGTGGTGTTTTATATCATTCTTCTTCAAGATAAATCATATTTGGAGACTGTGTATTTAAATTTTTTGAAATTCTTCTACTTCTTCACAGTTTTACTCATGATCCTTCAATGTATTGACTTTTTCCTTTACTAACATCTTGTTTTATCTTCTTTGTTTTTTCACTTACTTCAGGTAACTTCGAATTTACGCTGGATTTCTTTCTTCTAAGACTTTGTTTTTCATTTTTCTATTTACATTTTTAAAAATACTAAGAGAGTGGGGTATTATCCTCAAACAGTTCTTCTGGTGCCTCTGTTTCATTCTATTCTTGACTTTGTTCTTCAATTTTCTCTTCAGGGTTAGGGTTTGATGCTGACCTTCATCGACTTATTTTAACCCTACTACTTGTTTCTTCCTCCCGAATTTCTACAAAATCATTATGAACTAGGAAATATTACCAATTGTCCCCCTTAGCTTCTAAATGTGCCTCTATAATAATTTTGATAAGTACGTGGTGGTAGAGGGAATTATCAATGGATTTTTAATCTCTTTGTATACTAGATTCTATCATTCTAATACTACAAAGTAAGAAGTATGGAAAATTGATTTCATTACCGTCAATGAAATGCATCGAGAGTCGAGCATGGTAGAAAAACATAGTTCCAGACCTTCCTTCTCTTTTAGTGTTGTAACTGGAATTCCATTTTTAAATATGGATATGTCCATACTTGGTTCTTTGAGAAAATTTACCTAGTCATTCTCCTTTATGTTCATGTTCTTGAACCAAATTTCTCCATTTTTGGACAATCTCGTAGCTTCTGCCATGATAAACTCTGTGAAAATAATTGTTAGTATGCATCCTTTGTCGAAGTGTACGAAAAAGGACCACTTTAGCTACGCATAACTAATAGCCCTAACAACAAAAGTGGCTGCCAATATCTTCAGATCTGCGGTTAGTTAGACAAGAAAAGAGCTGCAAAATACCAGATCTATGTATGGAAAGACATTAAGCAGTAAAAACAAGGGTTTGCTCCATATACCAATAGACAAGACAAGAACAATTTTTTGAAAGAATTTTTGTATTAATGGGGCACCTGTGAGGAAAACTAGAAGGAGTATACAATTCCCCTCAGTGGGATGGGTTCTTGGAAGTCCTCAGCACTTCAGATCTAAGATTTATCTCTTTAGTTGATGTAGAAAACCCAATGCAAAGAGTAGAGCTCAATGGGAGCAAATGATGGAGATGTGTGACCAAGTGTATAGATCCAGAGTGATCTAATAGGCAACAAAAGGTGAAGAATGGTAGGAAAAACCCTCCTATTTATAACAAAATATTGGGTCATTCTAGATCTTGGTGCATGGGTTAACCACATCTAGATCCACTTTTTATGGAATATTTTATTATATTTGTTGGAGGGAAAAGGTATTTGACTTGGGTCAAATCCCTTAATTTGTCAAAAATAAATAAATAAATGATTTATTTATCTTTTTAAGGAAGCGGTTAGAAGATAATCAAATAAATAATGATTTATTTAATTATTTAAGGAGGTGGTTGAAAGATAATTAAATAAATAGCGATTTATTTAATTATTTGTGGGTGATTTGGTCATATTTAACAAGGAATATCATCTAAATAAGGTTTAAATGATTATTCCTAGAAAATAATAAGATAAATAAAGGTTTATATAATTAATTTATTTGATTTTGGGTTAAACATGACTGGGAATAATAATTAAATTATGGTTTAATTAATTATTCCATGAGGAAAATCAAACAAATATGGGTTTGTTTAATATTTCCTTTTGGGGTTTCCTGTTTTAACATAGTGAAAGCAATTTTACTTAGGGTAAAACTGGTCTTACATGGTGTACTTGGGTCCATCTAATGATAGTACGTTAGATGACCAAAAAATGGTGTAACAGATTGCCCCCCAGCGTGCGAGAGTCAGGAGCAAATCGTATGACCGAAGTACGTTGTAAGAACACAATCACTAGACAACAAAATGGGTGTCAGAGAGAGAAATGTGAGGTAGATAGTGTGCTGAAGGACTAGACCCTGAGGAGACGAGACTCGCAGGTGCAACAAGTCTCTTTTTATGAGAGGGTACCTGTGTTGAAGGCGGCGGGGGAGGCATACCTATGCCCGCTGAGACAAAGTACAAAAGAATAGTGTGTCTAGTAAACAAGGGACCGAACCATAAAATACAGCTGGCATAATCATGAGCCAGATAAAAATACAATGAGGAATCCCACATACATGCTGTGCCTGGGATAACAGCCAAGACTTGTACAATAATATCTGAGTACATGAGATACAAATACAACCCAAATGCCCCCTGCAAATGGGGAAGGGCTCACAAAATCTGACTGATACATGCAAATCGAAGAGGCGTTGCAAGTGGCTATGGCCAACATCATCAAATATCTGGAGCTGCATCGAAGGCTGCAAAGAAGAGGTCATCCGGGCATGTGGGGGGCTACCTGCAGGGCCACCCCCTCATGAGGGTTGAAACATCTCACACACACCCGGGAATCATCAAGAGCTGTTGCTGGATCACTGGACCATCAAGTATACGAATCTCAATCATGCTGAAGGAGCTAGAGAAATAATCAAGCCAAAGGGAAAGGAGATATCCCTTTGCCTGATCCGAAGCACCGAACAAGAGTGGAAGCTGGAACCAAGGTGCACTGCCCTCTAGACCTGGCTTCTGGAATAAATGAGCTGATGTCGACAGAAGGAGGTCCGCCATAGTTGAAGCAATGAGAGACCCTCAACTAAGGCACGAGAGAAAAGAGTAGAGTGACAGACAGACTGACACTAATGATGATAGTGAAGTGGAAAGGACTGAGTAGCTAATGGACGACTTCCTTTGCTAGAGCATAAAGGGCATGAATGACATGGCAGTGACTGACACAACAGCATCAGGGATGGGGGACAGTGGAACTGAAGGTCATAATGTGCGACACAAGAGAGAGACCAATCAATGACGGATGGAGGGCTATAGTGGGGTACAAAGGGACTCGGTATAGACTCCATGGAGGGAATGATGACTCAACTTGGATGCTCTAAACAAGGGCGACTCGATGGTGCTGCCACACAGTAAAGGCCCCAATGGGGGACCGTGGAAACATGAGTACATGATGGGAAATCATGATGAAAATCAACACGAACGAAGACAAGTAAGGAGGCAAGATGGTGCCCCAAGTACAAGTGTCGTAAGTGAGGAAATTCGATTTTAAGGAGAGGTGAAGTGACCCTTCTTGGACAAAATGTGTCCTGGTGAAGTATCAGATCACAAAAAACTAACAGATACCCATTTGAGAGTTCGGTGAGAGCTTTCCAATGGTGTAGACTGTTCGTCAAACGGGGCTACGGTGTGGTCGCAGCAGTCTAAAGAAGAAACAGGGGTTCTCTTTTAATAAAGCAGTTTTCCCTCCAAAATCACTCATTTGCTATTGTTGCTGTGGTGAATGTGGAGAGGAGAGAAGGCCCTAAATCTTGCGGCGAACGTAGCAGACAAACCGACCGTTGGAATCGCGATCCGTCAGTTGCAGGTAAGAGGTCTAACCTTTCTCTTGCATTTTGATGGATTACATTTTCAGTTTAGGGCCCAGAATCCCAGGAATAGCCCCTCCTTCATCTCTACGGACGGGTCGCACTTTTTGGGGCAAAAAGTGCGACCTAGGACACAGGTATCAGGGAAAAAAGTGCGACTTGGTCCAGAAAAGAGCAGAAAACTGTGACCTGGGAGATGAGGGGGTTTTGGTGCTGTTTTATGGCTGGAAGTTGGGTTTTGGTGTTTGGTTATGGTTTTCCCGATCTGTACGCTGACAAAAATGATGTGTTTGTGCAGGTATGGTAGAGTTACTGGTCAACCGGAGAGAGAGAGATTTGGGAACACTACGGACAGAGATCCAGGCGGATCAGGGCGTCCGCCGTGTATTGGCCAGATTTGGGGTTCTCAAGTTTTTGGAGAACCCTTTGATGAGAGCAGGGGAACCGTTACTGGCTCGGATTATCAGTTACTGGGATCCAGATCAGGAGATCTTTGTAGTGCAGGGGCACAGGATCGAACTGACGGTCTAGGACGTGTACTTCCCGACTGGGCTCCCGCCACTGGGGATGGTGGGAAACACACAGCCAGTGTTGCCGCGGGGGCGACATATCATGGAGTTCGTGGAACGTCATTGTCGACCGGGTCTCCAAGTCAAGGGGACTCGAATACCGATCGGGGATCTAGAGAGGCTAGAAACTCGTGCAGTGGCCGCAGCTGTGCTGCGAATCCTGGGCATCCAGGCGTTCCATCACATCACTGGGGGGCAGATGATGATAGTGGAAAGTGTGCTGGGTGGGACCTACTATGGGTGGGCCCAAATGATGTTGGTGTCGCTAAAGCGACAGTTGTCACTATGCAGGCGGCAGGTGAACCATGATTGCTCATATGGGACTTTGTTGTGCGCTTTCTTCTTTGAGAAGATCCCAACCTTGAGGCCTCGTGTACAACTTCCAGATGGGGGCCCGAGAGAGCCCAGGATGCACCGTTGGGGACGGCTACTGTGCAGAGGAGGAGGAGGGGCGGTCGGGCGAGTGTTTCGACCGGAGTTTTTTGCCCATTGGGATCAGATGCCATTGTACATAGACGACTATCCCTATAGTGGGATGAGCTACTGTGGAGATCCGGATCTGCCACTTCCGCCTGGTCGAGTCTGGGGGCCCGATGGTAAGTGACAAATTGCTATTCTTGTGTGGGCATGTTAAAGTTTTTGAATAGTAATTGATGGTACTGATTCATGTACTTTTGGGATGCAAATATAGCACCGGTAAAACCGGCCGAATATATGGGACGACCAGGAGCATCTGGAGCTACAGGTCCAAATGGGTCGAGAGCGGCGCAGAATGAGGATGCATCTGCCCTGCTGGAGGAAATCCGACGTAGATGCGAAAGGTTGTTGACCGGAGTATCAGAGCACGGGTGGCAAGACTTAGACGACCAGTTCATGGAGCCATGTGTTGGTCTACCCTCGGAGTGGCGAGGTGTCATGCGGCGCATGGCGATGGCCGGTCAGGCTATGCGCGATCTACATGCTGCAGGGGCAGAGCCATTGGCCTGGGAGCCTCCAGATAGTGATTAGGGGTGGGGCATGTGGTGCCCCCTATGATGTATGTAGGGGCAGGTGGTGCCCCCAGTTTTGGGTTTTTGTTTGTAACATGCTATGGGCATGTCGTATGTATCAGAGTAGATGGACTCTAAACACATGTTTTGCGACACATATTATGGATATGCATCGTTTTTTGATGGTTATTAATGTTATTGTCCTGTATGAAATGTGTGTGATAAATGCCAATCTAGAACATGGTTTGCAATACTATCTACATAGTGATTATGTTCTCGAGGTACATGGTTGAAAGTTATGGTTTCAAACGCACGTATCAAGATTTTCACTCGTAAATAGCGTCTAAACAGCACAGGGTTATGCACACGATAAACACCATTTAGTTGCATTACAAGAAGTAGGGAATCCAAACGAACGTGCAGATGGAGGATGCGATGAAAGAGGGCATCGGCTAAGAGACCACGCACTGCATCATATTCGGCCTGATTGTTGGTGGCAAAACCAATGCATACCCCGTTAGAAAGAACAAGGGCATGCAAGGGGGTGAAGATGGCCCAACCTGCCGAGGCTAGATTCCTGGAGTAACGACTTGCACCATCGGCGTAACCGATAAAGGGTGTGGACGGGGGGTCCTGCAGAATGGTGTGACAAGACAACAAATGAGGGGAGGAAAGGTAATGACGGCAGCGTGAGTGTACAGAAGTCATCGGGCGGCAACCGCAGGAGGGAGTGCAAGGGGCAGGATGACCATGACTCATACAGGGTGGTATATGAGGGCTATCGGAAGCATGGTGAGGACTCGGGCTGCGGAGGTCAACAGAGACACGGGTGGAGTGATCTCGTGTATGGGGAGGAAAAGGGTGATCAAGGGACACAACAGGGGAGGATGCAGATGGGCTAGGCTCCGAGTGCCTTGCAGAGGAGGATAGGTAAAGAATGGTTACAGTAGACTCCGTCATCTGAACAGCAGGGGGGGGAATGTCGATGGGAGCGGGGGGATCCTTAGGCTGACCTGAAGCGTACTGCGCGAGGATAGGAGAGGCGGATTGATTTTGTTCAACCTCATACTCTCGGATTACCTCTAAAGAGGCGCGGTAGTGCGTCAGGTGAGGACAATGGTGGGAGTAATGGCCATGAATGCCGCACAAAGCACAAGGCTTGTTGGTGCGGAGAGTCTTGGGGTTCTTGGTTACAGACGGAGAAGGAATGGGGGCTTCGGGGACCGTAGACTCGGGGAACGCGACTTTAACCATGGGCTGAATACCGGGCAATTCGGGAAAAGCATGGGTGGCATGACCGGTGACATCACATAAAGCGCAAGGCTTCGCGGGTGGCGAAGGGGCCGGGTCAGTCGTGGTAGTCTTGTCCTTGGGTGCCCCCTTGCGGGCTTTTCCTTTCTTCCCGGGTGCCGTCACGACAGGAGAAGGGTCCTGTGGAGGTGCTGGGGGCACAGAGGCAACAGAGGAAGCTAGGGGGACCGGTTGAACCGGTGTCAAAGCCATATAGGGCTTGGGATGACCAAGAGGGGTGGCGGCTAGGGGATCAAGGTACCAGACCGGGATGCCCAAGGTCAAGTTAGGGAGAGAGAGGGTGGCCATGATGGGGACAGAATATACTCCGGGAGGGGGAGCTAGGAAAGGGATCTACCCAGCAGGGTAATGACCAGGAGGGACGGCTTCGAGATGGTTAAGGCCAGGAGGAACCGATCCAGGAGGGTAAAGGGGTTCAGGGATACCAGCTGTAGGGGTAGGGCTAGAAGGAGGAGGTCCGGCTGGCTGAGATGAATGGCTAGGAGCAGGTTGCGGAGGGCGAGGAGGAGGTTGCTGACTAGCCGAGGCAGGCCGCTTACGGGCAGCCTGAGACGATTACATCATGCAAACATTCGATGAGCTGGGATCGGTGACAGGAGGGGGGGGAAGGTTAGGGAAAGTTCCAAGCAGGGAGGAATCTTTGTAAACGCCGGGGGAGACACTGGTCAAGGAATCGACGGTTTGCTTGTTGGCTACAGAAGAGATGGTTGTCTCAGGTGAGGTCTGAGATTTTGGCTCATGATATGTCAATTGGTCAATGGTGACTATCTTTCCATTATGGGGGAAAGACATCTTGCGGAAAACCGCGGATGGGACAACAGACATAGCATAGGTGTAGCTTCGCCCCAATAGAATGTTGTAGTCTAGCGGGGCGTCGATGACTTCGACGTCAACACAAACAGTCTTACCGGCAAGGGTGATAGGACAATTACGGAAGAGGCCAATGGGCTGGGAGGCGTGGCCATCCCACGCTCTAAGGGTGATCGTGGAAGGGGCTAATTCAGGAGAGCCGAGTTGCTTCCAAACCGAAGCGGACATCACACAGGTGGATGCCCCCTCATCAATTATGCACCGAGAAACGTTAGCGTTCCGGATTTTGACTGGGATTTGGAAGGCTACGGAAGCAGGAAGAGGAGGATGTTCTGATTGATGGGCGTTGAACACAATCATTTGGTCATCAGCAGGATCTACAGCGCCCACGGCAGATAGTAGAGCCTTCTTTTGGGAAGGGCATGACTGGAGGAGTTCCAGTGTGGAAATGGCGGCAGGAGATTGCGCCAAATCATCTACTATGCTATATGAATGGGCAGCTCGACTGGGAGCAGCGTTTCGACGTAGTGGGCCCTTAGGTATCTTGGTATGAACCTCAACTTTTGGTTGAGGGATATGTAAGGGGCCACTGGGTGACGAAAGAGGCTTTGGAGAACCTGAAGAAGGAGGCTCAGGAGCAGACTGAGCAGGAGGCTTGGAGTACTGGCGAGACCGAGTTTGAAGGTGAAGATCGACGGACGGGTTAGGATCGGAGTGCATCATAAGGATCTGGTAATCAGAGGAACCAGAAAGGGAAGGGGGGTGGCTACTTGGCTGTCGGGCGGTTGGGTAGCGACGAATCCTTGCTGAGGGAAAGGATCAGTAAACACAGCTGGCTGGGTAGTGGCCACATTAGGAGGAGCATGAGGGGAGGTGTGTTGTTCGCGCAATGTGGCTTGAGACTCCCACATCTGCCGCATCTGGGGTAATAGGGGACAATCGTGGGTGTAATGACCATAAACACCGCAACACGAACAAGGCTTACTTGTGCGAAGCGGCCTGTCCGGCTTGGGCTGAGTGCCTTGTTGCTGGTTGGCAGTGTTAGGGTCCACACCAGGATTGGGTCCACGGGTACCAGGGGCAGATTGGTTTGGATTTCCTCGCCGCCTTCTTTGAGAAGAAGGGGGATTAGTCGCGCCCTGCTGTGCAAATACTTGCCCTGGATGGGGCTGTAGGTGCTGGTGCTAGGGTTGAGGAGGCAAGGGGGGAGGAAGCGCATATGATGGAGGAGCTGGCGCACCAGGCTGCGGATAAGGGTAATGGGTAGGTTGGGCAACATTGAGGTAAGCAGGAGGTTGGGCAAAAGGAGGAGGCATGTCGTATCCTGGATACATGCTACCGGGAGGGGGAAGAGTGCTGGAGGAGCTGGCCCCTCCCTGAGGGAGACCATAGCCCATAGGAGGTTGAGCGTATGGATGGGAAAGGGCTCCAACGATACCGTCGGCGAAATGAGATGCCCCCGGGGCGTTAGCGCCACCGGGCCTGGGGAGGTCAGGAAGAACGGTATAAACATAACCAGATTGAGCGTAGATCAGGTCATATTTCAAGGCTATTTGGAGGGCGGCTTCTTCAGTTTGAGGAAAGTGAGAGGCGACATCTTTGCCGATGGGAGCGGGAAGGGTGCGAAGGAACCAGTCCATGTAAATCCGATCTTCGAAGGGAGGGGCTCGACATAAGCTTCGTCTTCTTCGCCATTCCTGAACATGGGCGGAAAGGCGTGTTGAAGAGGATTGCTTGAAGGAAGTCAAGAGCTCCGTGCCAGTATCGTATCGGAGAGGGAGCTGGAAGTACAACAAAAAGGCTTGGGCAAGAGTCTCAAAGGTGGTATGGGTAGAGGTGGCTTGTTCGACATACCATTTAGAAGCTTTGACGGTGAGCGTGCGTTGGAACAAAGGAAGACGGATGGAGTCATCGGTAATGGAATTGGAAGAACACCACATGTGGAAAGATCGGACATGATTGGTTGGATCTTCACCATTAAGGCCCTCAAACTTAGGGATGTCGGAGGGGAGCTTGGTTGGCATAGCAGGCCAATTAGCATTGTGGTGAATGGGGTCATTGATCAACTGATGGAAATCGGGGAGGCTGAGGCCTGCAATGTACGGCAACACAGGGGTGGCCGGGGTAGTTCCTGTGGCGGTTCCGCTAGTAGTAGGGCCGACATTAGGGCCGGGAGAACCGCTAGCGTTAGGCCCTGGACCAGACATAGTGAAGGTGACAGGGGGAGAACCAGGAGGAGAAGGAGGACCCGATGAATCAAGAGAGGAGTCGGAGTGCGGACTCGAAGGTGGACTGGCTCGACGACGGCGGTGCGGAGCAGGTCGATCAACCGGAAACTGAGGGTGAAGGCCAAGAAGTCTCCGGGAAAGGCGCCTTGGGGGTGCAATGATGACAGGAAGAAGGAAACCGACCAAGGCAGAAAGGGACAGAATCAAGAAAGGTCAAGGGCAGATAAGGTGCAGTGACAATTGATTTTAGAGTCTTTGCCAGGCGGTGTTAACCAGGCGCTTCTTCACTTAGGGTCAGTGTGTGGCGTGCGTTAATTTTAATTTTTAAACCTTTTCCGTTTTGAGAGCAAGAAAAAAATGTGTTGCGTAACTGAAAATAAACCTACAGAGAACAGTATATAATGCTGAAATAACAGAAAAATAACAACTACTTGTGCATCTATCTAACCCAAGAAGGCGGGTCTCTCAAAACTAATCTGAAAAGAAAGGGAAAAATCTAGGCAAAACACACGGAAAAGAGGCCAATAGATCTAAGGTCAAAAGGGACAGGGATCTAAAGGATAAAGCTGCTGAAAAGGGGTGTAGATCACAGCCAAGAGACAGAGGCAAGGTGGCTGGAAAAAGGAGGGAAATCAGCAAAAACCAAAGGGGGCAAGGTGGAGGCCTTCAAAGGAGGTCCAAACAAAACGACAGGAGGTGATTTGAAAGGAAGAAAGGCTAATTTCAAAGGATCTGAAAGGGAGGTAACAGATCTGGAAAAAAGGAGGCTGAAGCTCTGAAAAACAGACGGCTGAAACAGCTAAAACTCTTCCACAAAAAGTGGAGGGTACTAAAGCCTTAGGGGGCTAGGTTCCCACTTAGATGAGTAAAAACAGATCAGAACTTGGTCAAAGCGGGCTGAGACAGAGGCTGGAAGACCCTGACAGAAGCTGCAGCAGAACCCAGAAAAATTGCAGAAAAATCACTGAAAAAATGGCAGGTCGCAGTTTCTAACCTGTTTTCAGTGCAAGTCGCAGAAAAGGGGCAGAAAAGTGCGACCTGGAGGTCCAGGTTGCAGGTTATGGGCCAAAAAGTGCGACCCCCCGTTCCGGTTGTCTCGGCGGTAGATTTTCAGAAAAGTTGCCGTCTCAGTTGCGGCTGGTGTCGCTTACCTGCGCAATAGGGCCAGAAACACACGTAAGTTAGAAATTTTAATGTTTTAGGGTTTTATGTGAGAAAAACAACATAAAAATAGGAAAAATAAACAGCTGAAAAGAAACCCTAGGGTCTGAAGTAGCTGGATATGCAGGAATATGAAAAACGACAGCGGTCGTAATTTAAAACCCGTGTGGAGTCGCCATTTGTTAGTATGAATCCTTTGTCGAAGTGTATGAAAAAGGACCACTTTAGCTACGCATAACTAATAGTACTAACAACAAAAGTGGCTGCCAATATCTTCAGATCTGCGGTTAGTTAGACAAGAAAAGAGCTGCAAAATACCAGATCTATGTATGGAAAGACATTAAGCAGTAAAAACAAGGGTTTGCTCCATATACCAATAGACAAGACAAGAACAATTTTTTGAAAGAATTTTTGTATTAATGGGGCATCTGTGAGGAAAACTAGAAGGAGTATCCAATTCCCCTCAGTGGGATGGGTTCTTGGAAGTCCTCAGCACTTCAGATCTAAGATTTCTCTCTTTAGTTGATGTAGAAAACCCAATGCAAAGAGTAGAGCTCAATGGGAGCAAATGATGGAGATATGTGACCAAGTGTATAGATCCAGAGTGATCTAATAGGCAACAAAAGGTGAAGAATGGTAGGAAAAACCCTCGTATTTATAACAAAATATTGGGTCATTCTAGATCTTGGTGCATGGGTTAACCAGATCTAGATCCACTTTTTATGGAATATTTTATTATATTTGTTGGAGGGAAAAGGTATTTGACTTGGGTCAAATCCCTTAATTTGTCAAAAATAAATAAATAAATGATTTATTTATCTTTTTAAGGAAGTGGTTAGAATATAATCAAATAAATAATGATTTATTTAATTATTTAAGGAGGTGGTTAAAAGATAATTAAATAAATAGTTATTTATTTAATTATTTGTGGGTGATTTGGTCATATTTAACAAGGAATATCATCTAAATAAGGTTTAAATGATTATTCCTAGAAAATAATAAGATAAATAAAGGTTTATCTAATTAATTTCTTTGATTTTGGGTTAAACATGATTGGGAATAATAATTAAATTATGGTTTAATTAATTATTCCATGAGGAAAATCAAACAAATATGGGTTTGTTTAATATTTCCTTTTGGGGTTTCCTGTTTTAACATAGTGAAACCAGTTTTACTTAGGGTAAAACTGGTCTTACATGGTGTACTTGGGTCCATCTAATGATAGTAAGTTAGATGACCAAAAAATGGTGTAACAATAATCTTGTTGTATCCAATTTGTGCTTCGACCCCATCAAATTCTCGAGAAAAAGCTTTAATGGCCTCTCTCTCATGCCTGTCAATTTTTTTAAAGAACCGAAGCTACCCTACTTGTTGCAACGGTTCTCAGACTCTTGGGTATGCTTGAAGAAATTTGAATCTGTTTGGTTCAAACTGGAGGATGATACCCATGGTGAGGAGAAGTATTGTTCTTAGACTATTTCCTTTCGACAGGGATGATGGAAGGTTGATACAAAGGGAATGGGAAAGATTCAACGATGAGCGTTTCAGAATGGAGTGAAATGGGATGAGTTGGAGTAAAATGATAATAGAGTACAGTGCTCACGGAGAATTTTTTTAATGATAGGATTTTTTTCAGATCATTACCCACAATTTCTAGATCTGATTTCATAGGATCAGTGGGATGTATTTGATTTTGAATAGATATGATGTGACCGTTTGATTAATGATGATGGAATGGGGTATAACGGTTATGATAATGAGCATGATTTTTGGCATTTTTATAAGGTATTCTAATAATTCAAGCTTTTCTTTAATAAAATCATCCCATGCATTAAAACCTAATGTTTTTTATATGAAAAATAATTCAACATCCTACATAAATTTTCTTGTGGATTCTTTTGATATTCCTTTGCTGTGGATTTTCTGATGTTGATGTACATGTAGAATTCAAATTTGGCAGCAAAATTTAGTATCAGTTGCAGAATGATATAAATTTTGTTGCTGTTTATTATTTCTTGAAATTTGTTGTTTGATCAGGAAAATACTCTTTATTGTTGCTACTGCTTTGGTGATCAGTGAAGAAAAATGGTCTTCAAAAGTATTGTTTACCATATGAAATCTATTAGAAAAATAAGGATATAAAGAAATAGGGACAAGAGAAGAGAATTTATTATGAAAATCTAAATTGCCAAGAACCCTTTGTTTTAAATTAAGATTTTTTATATAAAAATGCTAACATTGTTGGTTTTCAGATATATATATATAATTACAATTGAGTTGGAGAATGAGGAATAATATCCTTTCTTGACCAACTTAAATTCAGAATTTTCTTGCAAATATTTGACAAAATCGTCCTTTGTTATTTGTTTATAATAAAATATTCATCTATGACCATTAACAAGGAAGGTAAATTGTTCATCATCAATATTTTTGATATTGACTACTCCATTTTCATAAACAATATCCATCTCATAAGGACCAAGCCAATGGGTTTGAAACTTTCCTTGAAAATATTTAAATTTGGAATAAAAAAGAAGTGACTAGTCACCTGGCTTGAAATTATTAGTATTGATAAATTTGTCATGCCATTTTGTTCTTTATTGTTGAATTTTGTTGGTTCTTTGGATAACATATTGTCAGATCTCATCTAGCTGATTCAATTGTGCTAGTTTTTGTTTTTGAGCTTCTAATAGATCAAGGCCCAATTTAGTAGCTATTATGAAGGTATCCACTTGGAATTTAATTGGAATCAAAACTTGCTTCCCATAAACAAGCTCATAAGAAGTATTTTTAGTTATGTTTCTCCATGTGGTTTGATATGCCGATAGTGCTTCTGGAAGATTTTCTGTGCAATCCTTCCTATGAGAATGCATAGTATTGGTTATAATTTATTCTAGTACTTTGTTGGTGGATTCCACTTGCCCATTATTTTGTGGATGATATGGAGTAGAATTCCAATGTTTGATTTTATATTTATCCATAATATTTTGCACCAAATTGGATGTTAATTGAGTACCTTAATATGTTACAATTTCTCTTGGAACACCAAAACGAGTAAATATATCCTAAAAAATAAATGTAACTACAACATTTTTTGTTGAAGATAAAAGAGTTTTAACTTCTACCCATATTGTAACATAATATGAGCAAACAAGTATGTACCTCTTTTGTTTAGATGGAGGATTTATTGGTCCAACAAAATCTAGAGCCCATTTTTCAGAGGTTCTATAAGTACCTATGGTTCCAGAGGCATTTCATTTGATGGTACATGTTTTCCAATTCTTTGAAAACTATAACATCTTTTGACATATTCTTTGGCATCTTTGAAAATAGATGGCCAATAATATCCCAAAAGAAGGATCTTGTAAGCAATTCTTTTTTCAACAAAGTGTCCTCCACATGGCTCATCATGAAAATATTTCAAAATGTAGAAATTATACCAATGGATTCAATCTGATCATTTAATGTACTAAAACAAGATACTAAATCCTTCTACAATATTTGCAGAATATAAAACACGATCTCTCAATGACATGCAATTAAGATAACTAAGTAAATCAATCGCACAACACAAGATATTGCTGGGGAAATCAACTGCTCAAAACCCTTCTATCTCTATTGTATAATAATTCAAGGAATCATGAAACAATACAATGCATTCTTGCTCACAAGAATCTGCTGCACTCTACCAATCATCTCACACTGATCCAATTCCTTGCCCTCCTCCAGCCTGCCTTGCTAACACAATTCCTAGAAAAATAAATCCCTATTAAATATGAATTACAACCTTCCTTGATTGAAAAATCCATCATGGCTTCCTCATGGATTTATAATTGCCCTCGGGAAATTTCATAATAATAAAATTGATAGTTATGTTCCCTTTAACCTCTGTCTCAATTGGGTCTTCATCAGAACTGACATGCATGCAACTATTCATAACGAATCATCAATTATATGATTGATCACTACTTGTGAATTAATTCTAATTTAATTCACTGGACCTCTCACTAATTATTCATTCAGTTAGAACTAGTTTAACTGATTTAGCTCAATTAATTTAAATTAACTGATTACACTCACACCACACTAGTGATACAACGGCAATTGGACCCCCAAAATATTAGAATCACTCTACATGCCTCATCTTAGAATCTCAACTCAAATTTCTTGAGCTAACTCAATCTCCATGACTTAGTTAACTGATACAAGTTGTTATGAGATGAAATTACAATTTATTGTCCAAATTATTTAAGGGAAAAATAATTTAGATGGCCACATTTAGCACTAATGTGTAATTGAATTCCTCACTAATGTGTGGTTGGAATCCCACACTACTATGTGGTCAATTTTTGTCCTTTCTGGTTGCCAATTTCACTAATTCTTGTTGCAAAATTTAGCACTCCCTCTCAATTAGAAAGGAATTCAATATATCTCGATCTGGTACCTTTGGAATGTTCTGCATGCAACACTTCTCTAATGTTGTTTTCACCTGCAACTCCTGAAACTGAATAGCCTCCGAAAAACTGAATCAGTATAATGCATCTGTCATCAGTTCTTCTGACTATTTAATCCTACTGCACCTATCTATTGGACTCTCTG
The DNA here is from genome assembly GCA_034641835.2 of Pinus albicaulis. Classification (NCBI taxonomy): domain Eukaryota; kingdom Viridiplantae; phylum Streptophyta; class Pinopsida; order Pinales; family Pinaceae; genus Pinus; species Pinus albicaulis. The sequence continues at coordinate 346,572,528 of CM076581.1, read as the reverse complement.
TGATGTTGTTGACATCTACATCTGTGCCCTCTGCACTGCTGCCAACTCTAATCTCTACTCCAATATCGGAAATTTGTCACTCTAATTTATGTATTCCTGAAATTTGACTGCATCAATCTAATTGGTCCTTCTTGCTACTACTGTATTGTGGGCTCCTCGTAGCCAAGTTCGATCCATGAGACACACCATCTAAATGGACCCTGCCCATATTTATTCTTGGGATTATATATGCACATCGCCCCACCTCACACCTAGAGGTATAGCTGCATGTACTCCCTCTTCCCATCTGGCTCGAAATTTCCCCCTCATGGAGGTCTCTGCTTGGGTGGACTCTTCCAGTCGGTCTCCTCTCTACTTCAACAATTGTGGCTCCAAAACCTTCTGAGACTGCTTCTGAGGCTGCATGTTGAGAGATAATTTCTCCTTCTTAACCACCAAGTCATTAACCACTTCTTTGCTCCTCAAAGCTTTGCATGCATCGAGAACATACAAGTTCTTGAATCTTACATCAATCTCTTTCACATGTCCCGTGGCTATGTGTTTAAGGAAAAATTTTCCTTTTCTAAACATCACATCATAACCACATTCTTCCAATACCGCTACAGAGACAATATTATTCCTTAGCCCTGGAACATATAAAACATCTGCTATTCTAAGAGGGGAGCCATACCTAAAACCTAAAGCTGCTCTTTTGAATGTGGCAGGTGCATTACATAATCCAAAGGGAAGTACCCTATAGGCATATGTTCCCCATGGACATGTAAAGGTAGTTTTATCTTGATCTTTTGGTGCTAGTTAGACTTGTTTATATCCACTAAAACCATCTAAAAATGAAAAAATATTCTTCCTTTCCAATGTATCTAATACTTGATCTATAAAAGGAAGTGGAAAATGATCTTTTAAATTATTTTTGTTTAATTTGTTGTAGTCAATACACACTCTCCATTTTCAATTTTTCTTTGGAACAATCATTAAAGGTGACACCCATTGAATATCTGGTATTGGATAAATTAAATTCACATTTAGTAGCTTTTGTAATTCCTATTTAACAATTTCTCTAAAATTGGGGTTCATTATTATCTGAGGTTGTCTAAATTGTTTGACATTTTCCTGGATATAAATATGATGCATACAAGTTTTAGGATCAATTCCTTTCATATGAGTATATTCCCATGCATAAGGAGAGGAATGTTTTTGTAGCATCTTTATTGATTTATTCTTATGAAACTCTTCCAAGTTATTATTAGTATTCAATGTTATTCCTGGAAAATATTCTACTTGAGAATTGACAAATTTTTCATAAAATGTAAAGCTATTTTGTGAGATGATAGATATTCAGTATTGCATTGTCTTGAAAATTATGATCTTGCTCACAGTAAGAAGAAGAATCATTATTATTTATTAAAGTTATCAATTGATCCTCCTCATCTAATTGTGAAAAATTATATACTCATTGCATATTATCAAAGTATTCATAATCATCATCATTTATACAAATTTCACTTTCTACTTCAGTTATTGTTTTTGTAGGAGGATACAATGTGAATTTCTTAGTGGAATTCCCATTAGAGATATACATATCACCATTTATATAACTTATGAATGCATCAGCTGTAGCTAGCCAAGGTCTACCTTCGATCAATAGATGGCCTCCTAAATTATTATTGGGAGTTAAAATCACGAAATCTACAGGATATTCCCAAGAATATGGAGAAACAGACACATCTTCTAATACACTATATGGTTTGATAACATATATATTTGCTAATTGTAATAATGTTGTAGTATATTGAAGTTTAGAGAGCTTTAGTTTCTCCATTTTCTGTTTACTCATAATTTTAGTGGTTGTTCCTAAATCACTTAAAGTGTTTGGAATCTCAATACCATTGATATGTATTTTTATAATGGGGCTATCTGGATCTAAATATTTTTGAACAATAGGCTTCCCCATCATAATATCAAAAATTTTCCCTACCAATTTGATCTTTTTGACATCTTTTCTTTTTCTTCTTGGTTTCCTAATACATATCTCCTTAATATTTTTTGCAACTATTGGTATTTTCCTTATAACGTGGAGTAAAGGAATTCTGATGCAAATATTCTTAAGTTCATCTAGCATATTGTAGTATGGTAAAACAATTGGCCTTTCTATTCCTTTATTAATTTTTAGTCTTTTAGGAAAAGGTGGATCCTGCAAAGAAATAGAAGGTTTTTCTACTAGAGGAACTATAGGAGCTTGTTTTATTTGCTCATCCTTTGATTGTATATGAATATCTTCCTTTAGAGAAATAATTTCTTGATCAAGTTTTGCATCCTTTTCAAGAACCCCATCCTCTTTAGATTTTTTGGATGGAAATTGTTTGTGACTTCTTTTGAAAAACCCTACGAGATCTAATTTGAACATCATTTAGACCTAATGGGGTTATCATACAAGCTTGAAACTTTTGTCCTTCAACACTATAAACAACTTGTTGATTTTTATTATTTGGATTGAGGAGTGGTTGCGCAGGTATTTGATTGGATTTTTGAGGAAATGGTAATGAAAGTTGTTGATTTCGATTTTGGAATTGATGAGGTTGGTTTGGTTGAGGAGGATAATATTTTGGTGCAAAAGAAGGATAAGGTTGTTGGAATTGAGAATATTGAGGATATTTTCCATCAGGATTTTGCCAACCTTGTGCCCAAGATGGGTTTTGATATTGTGGGGGCCAAGGTTACTAATGCATGGGTGCAGTTCAATTATTTTTTGGTTGTGTATATGATTGAATATTGAAACCTTGAGTCATATTTGGCTGCTAATTTTTCCATGGTATTTTAGCAATAAAATAAAGAGATTCAGCTTAGATTTTTAAAGCCACATCTTGAAAAAAAACTTTAAGATGAGGTATCGAAGGAAATTCCTTTGTATTATGATTTTCTGGACATATGACACAAAGCTCTACACTATCAAGGGGAAATTCTCTCAAGGCATGTTTCTTCCTACATCTGGGACAAAAAATAGATATTGTAGCATTCTCAGCTTTTTTCTTGTTTTGTATCTTAAGAGTATCTAGTTGTTCACCAAGACTCCCAAGGATATATGTTTTGAAATTTTCAAGAAAATGGCTTATTTCAGCTCTACTTACTGTTCAAATTGTAGATTTACTAATTCTAGACATAACAAGATCTCTTGGATTTTTACTAGTTCTAGCCTTACCCCTTGAAATATGTTTACACAAATCACAGATTTCTCCAAATGAAAGTTAAGAAACTTCTCCTTTGCCCATTAAATTGAGAATGCAAATCCATTCATATTTGATGGATTTTAGCAAAAGAGATTTTAATGTTTCATCATCTAAATTATGCATCTTAGCCCTTTTAACGTTGTAATCAAATCTTTCAACTAAGTCTTCGAGGATTTCATCCTATTTCTGCATCATCTTAAAGACTTCATCCTTAAGGTTATGGGGCATGAAGTAATCCTTGTATTTTCTAAGAACACATTTTTCATTTCTTACCATGTTCTAATAGTATGTTTTCCTAATCCCATAAACCATTTAAGTGCTCCATCCTTAAGAGTAGCTGGGAATAATTTCAATTTATGAGGATCAAGTAAGTAGTAATAAGATCTACTTAGAAATTCAAACTCAAAAATAAATGTTTCATGGTCCTCATGTGTTAAACCATGGAAATTAGGGAGGATGGAGGGTGATATGTTTTTCACTGTGGCTATGGTGTCTTCTTTAAATTTTGGAAATACAGAAGGATCTGGTTCTCCTCTAACACCTCTACCACCTCATCGTCCAACTCCTCCTCTATTTCCTTCTCGGCCTCTTCCACCTCCAAACCTAATTTAACCATTTACATTGTGTACTTCTCCTTCTCCTTCCCCTGCCATTATAGTTTCTTCAGAGCTAATATAAGGTTCTATAATTAAATTGTCTAACTCTTCTTCTAGTTCTTCTACTAATGGAATATTAAACTAAGTTTCTTCTTCTTATTCACTAGGGAATTCTAGTTCTTGTCCTAGAAGTTGTTCTCCTATAGAAGGGAGAAGTATTACTCCTGTTGGGGATATAGGTTCTTCAACTACAAATTTAGTATAATAAGTTGGTGAATCGCTTGGTTGGATTTTAGATCTATGCACTTTAGGGAGTCTATGTCTACCTGCAAATGATGGGATGAGAGTTTCAGTGGGTGGTGTGGTACTACGAGGTCTAGCGGGAGTGAGTGGTGTTGTTGGAATTTAACTTCTACCTCTAATTACAAATCTACCCCTAGAATCCATTTATTTATGCATGAATGTTTTTTTATCATTTTTAATGATGCATCTATAAAAATCAAGATTTAATGCAACCAAAATGATATGCAAACCAAGAATGAAATCCTATATACACTTCCCCAGCAACAACGCCAAAATGTTGGGTAATTTAATTGACTTTAAATTACTTCATTAATTGTGAACCAAGGTTCATGTACTTATGAAGCGTATGTACACCATATATGCTAGGAATTCTATCTTTGGATTAAATTATTCTAAATGTGAAATTATTCTACGTATGGAAAAATTTTGAAATGAGATTTAGAGAGTAATCACACACAAGTTCTTTCTATTCAAAGTTACATCAAAACCCAAATACTTGACTAAATTGAAATCTATTTCTTGCATGATTGAAAATCTAATTTTAATTGCAAAATTTAAACCTATTTCTAATTGCATAAAGAAAATACTAACACTAGGTTGCAAGGAAAGTATCTTAATGCTACTTCCAAAATTGGAAACACTACTTTGCAGAAAGGAACTTCTACACTAATTGTAAAAAAAGGAAACTGCATAAAAAAAATCAATTTCTAATTGCAGAAAGAAAAGAAGTTAACTATAATTGCAGAAAGGAATGCTATTGAAATTACTTGCAGAAGCCATATCAAAGGAAAAATAGTGACTTCGAAAGATTACTGATGTGTACAATTAATGTTAGGACATTTCTTTCATCATCTATGAAAATAACTGAGTAATGAAACTAAATTGCTAGAAGGAAAATGCATATAAAAATCAAATATTTTTGGTATTTCTCGTTTATGAGCACTATGAGCACAAAAACAACAATTGATTAAAACATGTTTGAAATGAACTAATCAAGGAGGAAAAACTTCATGAAACTACTACACTATGAGTAAATTGAAATGGAAACAAAACTAATTATCCTTACAACTTGTCAGGGGGCCCTCCTGTTAGTGTAAGTTTGCTACTGATCAGATGATTTCTTAGCCATGCATTGAAAACAAAGGATTATATTGTTTTAAAATAGAGTTTCATAACACTGGAAATTAACCACAACGTACTTAAATTATGAACTGTCTTTTTGGTTTCGCCTTATGGCTTTTATACAATTCTTCATTAAACTAATTCAAGGGTCCTATTCTGATAAGAAATTAAATTGTTCTACCATCTAGGAAATAGATTTAAATTATAACTTTATCTCCTCATGATTTACTACTGAACGAGAAAATCATGGGGTATTCTTCTCGAATCATATCCTCATAATCGAACAATTATTGTTCACACTATTCTAATGTTGTCATGATCTCCTGCTTATCTTCGCTTGACCGTTGCACTGTCATACCGAGAGTTTGACTTTGGGTTTGACTCTTAGATCTCCTGATCTCTGTATCCTGCCAAGTCATGCTAATAGGTGGTCAATCATATAGTGAATATATTTCATCCTTAGATACCTTTCATCCCTTTATTGATGTATTGCAACCTGTCTAATCATGGATATGGCTACGAAATTCAACATTAGCTGCAAAATGATCAAGATTCTATAATTGTAGGAATTTTTTCATTATAATTCATCAAAGAAACATAGATTATAAAACATGGATGAATAATACCTTTTATAAGTTTAATTAACCTTGAGTATGTTGAGATTGCTAAAAAAATGGTCACAAAAAGATGAAGGAGAGGGGAAAAGGTAGTAAAAAAGGAAAAAAATTCAAACTTAAACAATTGGAATAGACATTAGAGTGTGATGAAAGTTTTCAACGCTCAAATAATTTATTGATAAGTGCAACAATTTTGAAAATTGTTGATTCAAATGAGGAATTTTTTGTGTGCATTAATACATGTAAGGAAGGACTTGGTGGAGTTCTTATGCAAAATGGCCATGTGATATGTTATGTATATAATAAGAAATTGAAAGTGCATGAGGACAATTATGCCACTCATGGCTTAGATTTGGAAGCCATAGTCGCTTTAAAAAAGTGGAGACATTAATTCATGTGAAAAAGGTTTGAGTTGAGGACAAACCATAGCTACCTGAAATATTTATTTGAATAACCAACCTTGTATGCAACACAAGTAAGATGGTTGGAATTTCTTTGCGAGTATGAATTCAACACAAAGCACATCATAGGAATAGAAAATAAAGTGGTTGATGCAATCAACAAAATAATACATGAGATGTATGCTACACATAAAATCATGAATATTTTAGATTTACAAATTAGAATTTTAGAGGCTGGAAAATCAGATTACCAATATTTGAAAATGAAGGACGAAGCCAAAGCATACAAATTATGAGATAAAGGATGATGTAATTCTCATGTACAAGTGTAAAGTTTATGTGCCAAATTCACAAGAGTTGAAAATTTAATGTTTAAATAAATTCATGATGTTCTTTATGTTAGACATCTAGGTTAAAATGAACTTATTTTGTTAAATTGTTAGTTATACATCTAAATTCTTGGAATTCCAAAAAGTGCAGGCATAGCATGGACATATAGCTACTTTGATACAACAATTATGCATCCTAGAGATAAATAGGATGTGGGTACCATTGATTTCATCAATAAATTGCTTAGAAAAATGAAGCAACATGATTCAATCATGGCGGTATTGCACGAATTAATGAAAGTATCCCATTTTATCCTAGTAAATATAAATCATAAGGCAGAACATAGAAAAATTTAAATGAAATAAGTGGATAGATTACATTGATTTCCCAATTCTATTGTATCATACAAATATTCTAAATTTACTTCGAATTTTAGAAAGGATTATTCAAGGGTTGAGCACAAGTTTGATATTCAGTATGACCTACTATCCATAAACATATGGGAAAACAAAAAGAGTTAACTAGATAATTGAAGATGTGCTAAAAATGCATGTAATGTACAAAACATCCGAATGGGAAAATTTATTTACACATTTTTTAATTTTCTTACAATAATGGGTACTAGGCATCATTAAAAATGAGCCCATTTGAGGCATTGTATTGCGGATGATGTAATACATTAGTTAGTTGGGATCACTTTGTGGACAAAGTAGTGCTTAGTGTTGAATTTCCACGATCTTGGGTCTAGGTTAGAATCGTAGAATCAATGACGCTACCAAACCAAGAATCTCAACAAGACCTATTTTGCACAACGGAAAATATAAATCATTCATTCTGATCTTGTAATGTACTAAAAAAAAATACAGAATCCTTCTACAATTTGCGGAAACCAAATACGATATCACAATCACATAACAAGTAAGAGAAATAAATAAATTGATCGCACAAAAAAATATGTATCTGGAGAAAGAAACTTCTTAAAACACCACTATGTGTATATTTCATAAAGTCAAGACCATGAAACAATACAATGTTTTTCTCTCATTGAGAAACCTCTGCACTCTACTGACTGTCTCACTCTAATCTAGGAAAAATCAGTCAAATAATTAACCAATTCTCAGCCTTTGTCTGACCAACCTTTCTCATGCATTCCTGGAGGAATTGTCGCCCTATTAAATAGGAAATTCCAAAGAATTGATTGCACAATTGATCCAAGGATTCTTGATGACTCTATACATTACCTGTACAAGTTTCTAAATATAAAACTGATAGTTATCCTCCCTTTAACCTCACTCTCAACTGGGCCTTCCTTAGAAATCGCATGCAATAAATATTTATAGAAAATTATTATTTAATTGATTGATCACTACCTGTGAATAAAATCAAATTTAATTTGCTAAACCTCTCACTAGCTCATCTCTCAGTTAGAACTAGTTAAACTGATTTTAACTCAATTAATTGAGTTAACTAATTACAACTCAAAAATAACTGTAACCGGACCCCTTAAAATCATGGGATAAATCTACATGCCTCCTCTCTAACCCTCAACTGGAATTTCCTAAGCTAAATAAGTCTTCCTGACTCAGTTAACTAATACAAGTTGTCATGAGATGAAATTTCGATTTCTTTTCCAATTTAATTAAGGAAAAATTAAATCAGAAGTACCCTTTGGGTGCCATTTCAACACTCCCTCTAAAAAATAAAGGGATTATCTACTACCCCGATGTTGTCTCTATGGAATTCAAATTTTCTTCTTGCCAACGCCTTTGTTAAGATGTCTGCATCCTGCTCCTTCGTGGAAATGTACTATAATGAAATAATCCTCCTCTGCACACAATATCTGAGATGGTGATACCATATATCAATATTCTTGGACCTGTCATGAAAAATTGGATTAACCGAGAGTTTGATGCAACTATGGTTATCACAATGTATCACCGTTGGATCCATCTGTTGACTGAAAAAACCAACAAGTATCTTCCTCATCCAGATAGCATCACATGCTGCTTGACTGGCCGCCATGTACTATGCATCTGTTGAATGTAGTGCAACTGATCTTTGTTTCCTGTTGTACTATGAAACTATTGTTGATCCTATGCTAAATATGCCCCCTGATGTGCTCTTTTAGTCATATGGAATCCCTGCCCAATTTGCATCGGTGAAGCCTTGAAGCTTCACTCCCTCTGTCCATCTATACCATAGCCCATACTCTGTAGTTCCTCTGAGGTATCTCAACACATGCTTGTCTACCTTCCAAAATATCTTGGTAGGATTAACCATAGCTTGAATAATATGGTTAAATGTGTAGAATATGTCTGGTCATGTTTTCACCAAATACATGAGTGAACCCACAAGCTGCCTGTAAAAAATAACATCCACTAGTTCACCTGAAGTAACATCATCCTTCCTCTAGTTTCCTACTAGAGGAGTCTACATGAGTTTACTTCCCTCCATGTGGAACTTCCTCAAAATATCCTTGGCATACTTTCCCTGAGATACAAATAGCTTCCCATCTCTTTTCCATATTTCTAGTCCCAGGAAATAGTGCAAGAGCCCCATTTCCTTCATCTAAAATTCTCTTGCAAGATCATCTTTGAAAGACTTGATGAGCTTCTCATCACCTTCCAGTATCATATCATAAACCAAAATATGATATAGGTTCGCATCCACTTCACTCTTGGTGAAGCCCAACCCGGTGAAATAATTATCAATCCTAGTGTACCAAGTACAAGGTGCTTGCTTCAACCCATATAGTGAGTCTGCACACATGTGACTCCCTATCTAAGGTCTCAAAACCTTCCATCTGATCAATGTACACCTCTTCCTCAATAACTCCTTTGAGAAAGGCCGTATTTACATCCATATGATGTATCTTCCATCCCATCTGCATTGAGAGTGCAAGGATGGATCTGATAGATGAGTACCTTGCTATTGGTGCAAAAGTATCATCATAGTCAATCCCCTCCACTTGAGAGAACCCTCTGGCCACAAATTTGGCCTTGTGCTTCTCCAAACTCCCATATGTTACTTGCTTCACCTTGTAGAGCCACTTGGATCCTAGAACTTACTTCCCCTCTTGTCTTGGGACAAATTCCCATGAAATTTTTCTGATAATGGAGTCATACTCCTCAACCGTGCCATCAACCTAGATTGACGGCTCCACTGCTTCCTCGAAAGAGGATGGTTCTATCTCAATACCTTTGCTCATAAGAGCCATGTATCCAATGTACCTCTATGGGGACCTTCTCTGCTTGTTTTGTGATGTGGGTGCTCCCACATTCTCTCTCACATCTAGCAAAAATATATTAGCCTCTCTAGTTTGTTTCCTTCCATATCTGGTGGATGGCTCTACATAAGTGGTTTCTACCACTCTCTATTCCTCTACTTGTGGCTGCTCCACATCTTGAGGTTCTTCTTTTCGAGCCAATAGATCCTCAATTGCATGCAAATAAAGCTCCCTCTCAAGAGAAAATCACATGGATTTTTCTTCATCTAATTTCACATCTCTTCTGACCACTGTCATCCTTTATGCTGGAAAGTACACCCAATAGTTGTGAGGTGTATCAGTGTACCCAAAAAATATCCCCAAATCTGCTGTTGAATCTACCTTCTTCCTGACATCTTACCTAAAAAATATTCTTCTGGTGTACCCATCCCAAGTATCCAATGAGGACTCATGTTTAGCACAAATACTGTTGTATTGCATGCTTCCACCCACATATGCAACGGTAGGCCCTGATCATGCAACATAGCTTGTGTTTCTCCCACAATAGTTCTCTTGTTTCTTTCTGCAACCCCATTCTACTATGGGTTATGAGGTGCTATCAATTATCTTCGAATTCCTTCTGAGGCACATAAGTTATTGAATTCGTCAGAATCCATCATTGTTGCTCCTCAGAGCCTTCACCTTCTTCCATGTATCTTTATCGACAAGTACATTGAACTCACAAAACTTAGAGAACGTATGATCTTTATTCTGCATGAAGAAAATCCAACACTTTCTTGAAAAATCATCAACACAAATCACATAATACCTATGTTTTTCTATGGAAGTTGTCGAGAATGGTCCACACATGTCTGAGTGAAGTCTCTCAAGGATCTCCTTGGCTCAAATTTCCTTATCGTGAAAGGTGGATTTGGTATACTTCCCCAATGTACACTCTTTTCATGTATCTCTCTCCGCAAGTGCACCCTATGGAATTTCTTGTAGAAATTTTTTGCGTGATCTTCAAAGCGTTGTGGTGTAGATGGTCCAATCTCCTGTACCATAACTCACTGATGTCTTGGCTCTCCACTTCTCTGATTTCTTTCTCAAGGTAGCACAATCTTCTACATCCAATTTGTAGAGGTTATTTACTCGAACCCAAATATTTTTCACCTATCTCGTGTCTTTGCGAGGAAGGAACGCCTTTCCTTCACTAAATATCACATCATATCCATGATCTTCCAACATAATAACATAAACCAAATTATTCTTTAAAAAATTAACACATATGAAATATTTTAATGTGAGTGGATTACCTGAATCCCTATGAAAGGTAATTGCACGTGCACCGCCAGCGCTATACCTCCTGTCATCACCCATCTCGATGTGCATCTGGAGATCCTTCTCCTCCAAGCTACTAAAGAATTCTTTGTTTCCGATCATATGAAACAAAGCTACAATATCCAAGTTCCACACATAACCCATCATTGATGACACCATGCATGCGATGAGAGTGAAATCCAACTCGAACCGTGAAGCGATTGCTTTACCTACTTCTCCTCATGAGGCCTTCTTGTTGGTCTTATTTTGTGGAAAATTTGTGGCATAGTGTCCATGCTCATGACAGTTGAAACATTTTACCTTTGACAAGTCTCACTTCTTGCCTTCCTTTATGGACTCTGATTTGGAATGGGATGCCTTCCATTTTCGTTTCTTCACCTTTCTTGCCAAGGTATAGTTCTCCTCATCATTAATATTTGATGAGGATCCATCTCTGGTGCTCCAAAAAATCTCTTCTTCTACCAAGTCAGACCATAATCTCTCCCAGTCTGGTAGCTTATCCCTCCCATTCATAGAGTCCTAGTAGCTATGCCAGCTCTTGGGAAGGCCTAGAAGAGCTAGGCTCACCAAATAATCCTGGGAAACTATTATCCCAACAATTCCAAGCTCATCTCAAAATTAAGTGAACTTAGTCAAGTATTTTTGGATCGTGTCAGCCTTCTTCATATTAATCTTTCTAATCTTGTCTTTCAGCGCCAGCTTCATGTGGCCACTTCTATTCTGAAATATATCTGTCAAGACCTTCCACATAGCATATGGAGTTTCCTTCCCATGGAGACTCGAGACAATATGACCTTGAACTCCCTCTAACAAGATCGTTATTTCCTTTGCTACATTATTCTTCCATGCATCAAGAATTTGAGCATCTGCTGTTGCAGGCTGGGGAATATCATTGTCAATGAATGCCTTTATTTTATTGTCTTTGAGCACTGCCTCCATCCTTTCCTTCCATGATATGTAATTCTAACTGCCCTCAAGGGAATATTCAAGTCTCAAGCCATTAAAATACATCTTGATCTGTTTTTGGGTCCTGAATAATAAAGTTGCAAATTCGATGTACCTGTTCAAAACGAAGTCTAGTTCTTCTCTTCTATTTTGATTCCTGGTGCTCTGATACCACATAGAAATTACCCAAAGGGATTAAATCTGATCTTGTAATTTACTAAAACAAAATATTGAATCCTTCTATAATTTTCTGAAATCAAATATGATCACACAATCACATTACAAGTAAGAGAAATAAATCAATCGATTGCACAACATAAGATGTATATGGGGGAAAAAACTTCTCTAAACCTTGTTATCTGTATATTGCAGAAAGTCAAGAACATGAAACAATACAATGATTTTCTCTCACCGAGAAACCTATGCACTCTGCTGACTATCTCACTCTGATCTAGGAAAAATCAGTCAATTACTTAACCAATTCTCAGCCTTTGTTTGAACAACATTTCTCACACATTCCTGGAGAAATTGTCACCCTATTAAATAGGAAATTCCCAGGAATTTATACACAATTGGTCCAAGGATTCCCGATGACTCTATAAATGAACTGTACAAGTTTCTAAATATACAACTGATAGTTATCTTCCCTTTAACCTCACTCTCAACTAGGCCTTCCTTAGAACTGACATGCAACAACTATTTATATAGAATTATCAGTTAACTGATTGAAGACTACTTGTGAATTAAGTCAGATTTAATTCACTGGACCTCTCACTAGCTCATCTCTCAGTTATAACTAGTTAAACTAATTTTTACTCAATTAATTGAGTTAACTAATTACAACTCAAAAATAAATGTAATTGGACCCGCTAAAATCATGGGATAATTCTACATGCCTCCTATCTGACCCTCAACTCGAATTTCCTAAGCTAGCTACGTCTTCCTGACTCAGTTAACTAATACAAGTTGTCATGAGATGAAATTACAATTTCTCTTCCAATTTAATTAAGGGAAAATTAAATCAGAAGCCTCCTTTGGGTGCCATTTTAACATTTAGAATATTAGAATCACTGAATTTACCAAACCAAGAATCTCAACAAGAAATACTTTGCATAACGGAAAATATAAATCAGTAAATCACACATGCACAATTGTAGACATTTTTTAACAGATATTTTACAATAATGTACAACCCAATCTTCGTTATATTAAACCAATATGAATAATACAACAGTCTATGGAATACAAGATACAAAGAAAATCATGCTGCATAGAATCAATGTCATATCTTGTCCATCCAATCCTTTTCTTTTGTATTTCTCTCTAGTTGCCCCTTAGTCCTTCAAAGGATAACACATAGAGACTCCAGGAGGGCTTCCACCTAACATTGTTGCAAGTCACTTCTACTGCATGTACATTGGCTAATCCAATATGCTCTTTAGGCTGGCCAATACCTCAGCTCCAATATACCTTCTAGTATGCTTTTTCTTCCATCAAAGAGCTACTCATAAGGCACCAAAATTCACCCAAACTTCAGCTCCTATTCGTCACTTCAAGATAGCTTTTCTAGGGCTACTTTGGGTAGCCAACACACAACCCTCCACAAGATCAATGGAACCCAGTCCTTCCACTGCAAAAAAATGCACCCATGAAGGTTCTCGATCACCAAATCAAGCCTCCAAATTGGCTCCCAAGGGCTGCATGTAAAGCGATCCAAATTGATCCAAAAATATGATCCAATACCTACAAAAAATTTACCAACACACATACCTTTCTCATTGTTTGAGGTCTGCTCCAAATGCCGCAAACTAGGCCTGGTTAGGGCATCATCACAGTCCCTTTTTTGTAAAATTATGGTAACCATGTTATGTTCTATGCTTAATGCAGTTTTACTTCAATCTTTCTTATAGGCCCAATTCAATTTAGCAATCACATAAACATGAAAGTAAAATGCTGACAGAACATAGTAGTAGATCAATAGAAGACAAGCCAAATAATATATCAAAATTTGTAATTCTTCCTTGTTCAAAAAATGAATAGATAAATGTTTGTTACAACAGTCAACAAGATGCCCTAGCCAGAAAAGTATTGAGTTGTTCAAACCAACTTCTCCAATAGCCAAATCAACCTTCCACAAGTGTCACACACACACCTCAAAGACAACTCCAAAATTAAACGCAAGTCAACTCAAATTGGTCAACACAAAAGTCAACATTGCAGTCAAAGGGGATTTGGTCAAAGTCAACTTTCAGCCTCGATTATTGTGCCCAGTAGTACGAACTTCAAAAAATTATAATTTATGCCCAAAAATGCAGTCAAAGTCCATGCATTGACCCAAAGTCAACACTATCCAGAAACCCTAAAAACAGTTCAAAAATTGCAACAACTTCTTTAGGTTCAGATTCACACGTGTGAAGGAGGGAAACCTCTCCTAGGTTGTACGAACAATTCAGATCACAAGATGAATGTGTGTGTTGAGTTGATGATGAAATGGACATCGTCTCTCTCCAATTTATATCCATCAATGAGGGTGTGTGACACATATTGTGAGCCTACATCACAAATCTCGCCAACCATGCACATGTGTGAAAAATAAAATAAAAATATATGTTCTTCTCATCCAAACAAGATGATCATTAGATCAATATTGAATCTCTCTGGAAGAGGAATCCAACAAAAATATAATCATCATCATATGAGCAGTGCAACATGGAGTTTGGACCTAGTTTCCCAAAATTAAAACTTTTCCCTCAACTGTGATGCTGGGTTGTTCCAACCCTCACAAACCCTTTGGCCTACCTCCAATTGACTGTGACATGCTACAGTAAGGTTGGTCTATCCTGCGACATCCTTGACAAGGGTTTTCACTTTCTCCAAACGGCCCCCAAATAGTCCTCTCTACCTCGACCTTCTATCCCAACTCCTCAACCCTCCTAACAACATCTTGGTCACCCTAAAATGACCTTGAAACATTCCTGTATTCCATCATTTTTCTTTCCTCTCTTGTCGCGGCTACCACAAAGGTATCCCTTCTCCTAAATGAGCTCCTTGTGTGTGATGTGTTGCAAAAATGGATGATCTAAAGTGTCCTCGATCACCTTCGATATATACATAAAGAAGGGTTCCTAAAAACACCCACTATGGGCTCGTACAGCTGTTAAGAGCCTTATTTAACTCAAGTCGACCTTGACACATATGGTGCAAACCCACTCCATACCTTCAAAAATTCATATCTCAGTAAGGAAAACTCGGAATTTGATGATTCTAGAAGTGATGTATTCTTCTTTCTGCCCTCTATCATCTCATCCCATCACATGTCTAAAGTGCTCCATGAAATTTCCCCAAAACAAGATGGGTGAAAAACTCCAAGCTTGGGTTCCAAGCCCACAAGTGACTCTTGTGGCGCTTTTCCCTCCCAACCCCAAACCTTAGGGCTTAGAGTACCTCCCAAGCTACTAAAAAATAAAGACTCCATCTTATTGAGGGAGGTACTTCCAAGATTAGGAAGTAACTCATCATCATCATCACTACTCGCAACACTCTCCCAAATCTTGGTGCCCACCACAGCAGCAATACTTGAAGCATTAAATACGCCTCTCTCATAAGTGTTGTTATCACTAGAAGTGTCTCACTTCTTCTTCTTCTCTTGTATCACTTTCCAATCTCTCCATGATTCCTTCTTGGCAGTTGTAGGAGTACCCTTTCTCCTCACTAACCACACGCTCTTCTTGGGATGAAAATTCTCCCTCTGAACCTGCAAGCTCCCGATAGAACTCGACTCCCTCTAAGCCTCTAGAAAATAAACCTTCTTCACTGGAACCTATACCTACCCCTTTGAAGACTGCACCCACACCGGCTTCTTTGGAACCTGCGCCTGATCTAGCTGCTTCTTCTTCCCATGATCCACATGCTTGCCCATAAACCTGTAGAGACCATTATCTCTAACTCCTAGCACAATCCC